>PVJD01000263.1:0-528933 GCA_004026545.1 Mormoops blainvillei
CATGGGTGGATCTGGAGAGCATTATGCTAAGTGAAATAAGCCAGGAGGTGAAAGACAGATACCATATGATCTCACCTATAAGTGGAACCTAATGAACAAAGCAAACAAGCAAGCAAAATATAACCAGAGATATTGAAATAAAGAACAAACTGACAGTTACCTGAGGGTTGGGAGTGGGGGATAACGGGGGAAATAAGGGGAAGAGTCATCAAGGAACATGTATAAAGGATCCACGGACAAAACCAAAGGGGAGTAGGATTGAGGGTGTGAGGTAGGGGTGGGTGAGGTGGGGGAGAGTGGTGGAGGGGCAAATGGAAACAACTGTACTTGAAAACAATAAAAAATGCAAAAAAAGAAAAGAAGAAAGAAAAAAAGGAATTGGGGCCCATGTATTGACTTCATTTTAATTTACTTAAGTTTTTAAAGACTGTGCTTCTGTAATCACATTCTTAGGCACTGTGAATTAGTACTACTTTTACTGGTTGTTTAGCCTATACCCTTGACCCATCCCTTGGACTGCCCCTTCTTGGGGAGCTGAGAGACACCACATACTCTGCAGACTGTGCCCAATGACAGGGAGGAGGGGATCACTCTCTATGAGTGGGACGAGAAGCCCAGAGACTGAGCTGACCGCTACATCTCTGACGGGTGGCTGCCCTGCCCAGAGGCAGAGGAAGGGTGCCACCTCCCCTAGCGGGAGCGGTGGTTGGGCCTGGCTGCTGCAGAGCATTGGCCTGAAGACTGGCAGAGCTGTACAGTCACTGAGACCCGCCTGATGCCTCTGCTCCAAAGGCAGGGAAGCCTGGCAGCCCTGGCAGCTCTGGCAGTGGGAATCAGGGGAGTCTCCCCAGCTAGCCAGAGATGGTGCAGGGGGAGGGACATACACTGAGGCCCATGCTGAAAAGTGGAAAGGTGAATGGACACAGCCCAAGCACAGGTGGACAGCTGAAAAGATGAATGAATGGGGCCCTCACAATACTAAAGGCTAGAGGGAAGAATGCATAGGGCCCCAGCCCTCCCAAAGCTAGAAAGATGAGTGGATAGGGCTCCCAGGAGCTAGCTCACCAAAAGCTAGAAAGATAATTGGATACGAGGAAAATCCCTCTCCCACCATCCTATCAGAGTGGGTGTGGGACCAGGGAAGCACAGGCATATGTGACATAGAAATCAGAATGGTGGCAGAGGAGGCGATGGACCAAAGAGACCTGTCAGTCTAGCCTGGAGAAAAGAAGGGATGGCAGAGAGGCTGGGTGTGGACCGTCCTGGAGCATGCATAGAGTTTAGCAAGTTATTAGGTTTTTCTGAGAAAGCACCTGGTCTGTCCCACACTTAAAACAGAAATAGCCTCAGGTTAATACAAAACTCTCTCCCTTGCTTGTTACTCACTTCTTGGGACAAACTCTGCTTTTGCTGGTCACTCACTGCTTGGGACTGGCTCTGCTTTTGTTTTTGCATGCTGCTTGGGACTGCACTCAGAAGGTTCACTGGCCTGTCCTCTCTATGGGCCGTGAGACCTTGACAATCGCGGGGCCCACGGACGCCAGGAAGGAGTCTTTCTCTCTTGTTGACCTAGTGAAGCCTTTGCTTTTGTGTTTGCACACTCTCCCATCCAGGAGCATGCGACCTTGTGGCCCTAGTAACCACATGCCCACAGCTGTGCTGCCTCCACACACAGCCTCCAGGAGGGAGTCTGAAGCCTGACAGCAGCTGGAAACAAACTAAGCTACCTGGAAGACCACTCAGCGCCACCTGTGGGATCCAAAGGATGGTACTTTAAAATAAAACAGGAACTCTGGGCCCTGTATTTTATTCTGGTTCTGCTGAGGATGGTTGGGCTTAGCCTGGTTTTGGGGGAGGATATGGTCTTTGAAACAGAAGTCTACCATTCTTCCAGGTTGTGTGGCACCTGAATAAACCTCTTCACTTTTGCATCAACACCTGCTTCATGAGTCTGGCTTTTGTGGCAACAGGCAGCCAAACCCCCTTTTTTGTTCAGTAGCACTGCCATATGAATATTTGTGGGGACACTATTCAGCCTGTAACAGCAGATTTTTGTAGACTGTAAAATTAAAGGGGAAAAAATAAGCAATATGGCATAAAGGTAGTTGATGAGACCATTGTGTGAGACAAAGGAAGCAAAATGATCTAAGAAACATTTAAAATACTCAAACTTGGTTGAATACTAATCAAGCAGTTAAAATTAATTTCTACTCCCTTTGCCATAACCCTATAATACTTTGTTATTTGTGAAAAGGTTTTAGGAGATTCCATGCACACAATTAGCCAACATTATGGTGTTCATTATTAGCTTGCTTTCTAGCACTCACCACAGCCTGCCTTTAATGCAACAGAGTACTCATGTCTGCCTCCTCAGCAATCACGAGTTCCTAAAAAGCAGAGACGTGCTCCTTTTCCTTGTCAGGATACACTGTAGCCAAATAGGGCTTGATACTTAGAATGTGCTAAACTAGTGTTAAACTGAACAGGAAAAATAAAAACAAAATCAGGGACTCATCATTTCTTTTTTTTTTTTTCACTTTAAAAACCTAAACTATGCAAATGCTCTAATACATGCTGAGTGAAATAAAGATAGTATTTGCTTAGATATGGAAACCAACTTTTTTGGAAATGACAAAAGAAAATTCATTACTGGGGTATTTTGGAGGCTCATAAAATAACACAAAGGAGCTAATTTTAAACCACTAAATTCCAATTTGGTAGTGTTTGTAAAATGCTTTGAAGATCAGCGTGATGTGTGCACATTTTTTTGAACTTGGCAAAAAAGAAAAGGGCACTGAATACAAAAATCCAGATGGAGTGTGAAATAACGAAGCAAAAAGTGAAAACTAAATTATTAAAAATAGCGTTTTTTCAGTATGGAGTTTCCTAAAAATAATTATAATTGGTAATTTATCCAAAGAAAACAAAACACTAGTTGAAAATAATATATATGCCCCCATGTTCATTGCTATGGAAACAATCCATGTGCCCATCAAGAGATGGGTAGATAAAAAAGTTGTGGTACATATAGACAATGAAATATTGCTTGGCTATGTAAAAGAACAAAATCTTACCATTTGTGACTGCATGGATGGACCTAGAGGGTAACATGCTAAGTGAAATAAGACAGTCATATAAAGATAATTACCATATGATTTCATTTATATGTGGAATCTAACTGACAAAATAAACTAACAAACAAAATAGAAAAGGACTCATAGGTACAGAGAACACACTGATGATTTCTTGAAGGAAGAGGAATGGGGGACTGGGTGAAAAAGGTGAAGTGGTTGAGAAGTACAGATGGTAGTTACAAAATGGTCATGGGGATGTAAAGAACAACATAGGAAATATAGCCAATAATATTGTAATTATTATGTCTGGTGCCGGGGGGTACTGGAAATATAAGGAGAAACACTTTTGAAAATGTATGATTGTTTAACCACTGTGCTGTACATCTGAAACTAATATAAAATAATATTGACTGTAAATTGTGATTGATTTTTTAATTTTTAAATTAAAAAAATTAAAATACAAAGTGTTAGTCAAGATGGAGGCGTAGGTAAATACACTTCGATTCCTTGTGCAACTACAGAAAAAATTACATCTAGACTACAAAACAAATATCACCCAAACCACCAGAAAGTTGTATGGAAGCCTGACTACCAAGTATTTAAGGAAACCACATTCATCTGGATGGGTAGGAGGGGCAGAAATAGAGAGAGAGGTCAAGAGCCACAGAGAGGTGTGGAGCTGCAGGAGTGGCACGGAGCCCTGGGAGTGGCCGCAGGAATAGCTCAGAGAGGTGGCTGAATGGGCAATCCCACATTCACATGCAGTGGATAGAAATCAGGAGGGACACCTAGGGAGTGAGGGATCCCAGTCCCAAACCAGACCACCCAGCAGCCCAGAGTTCCAGCTCCAGCAAGATAAATCTTCTGGCTATAGAAACCAGTAGAGGATGGGGCAGCAGAAGAAACTGCTGGATTATTAGGAGATTTGTCTTAAAGGGCTGGTCTGAATGCAGGACTTATACAGACCCATCCCCTCTGGGATTTAGCGCTAGGGAAACAGCTGGAAGAGCAACAGTGGCATACAGGGTGGAAGTGAGGAGACTGGAAACAGTGAGTGCTGGGAGACAACTTCCTCCCAGGCAAACCTCCAGAAGCCAGGCAGCAGCATTGTCCCCTCTCTGAACCTTCCTTCACAGAGAGCCACAAAGTGGTGAAATGGATTGGCCTACCCTGGCAATCACCCAAGTCTGTGCCCTACACAATTTACAGGTCCGCTCTTCTACAATAGACCATGCTACTGGGACATAGACAGGGAATCAAAGAAGCTCTACCAAATACACAGGAACAAACAAAGGAAGGCTGCCAAATTGAAGAGTCAAAGAAATATGGCTCAATTGAAAGAACAGAACTCTAGAAAAATAATTAAATGAAATGGAGATAACCAACTTACCAGATGCAGAGTTCAAAACACATGATCAGGATGCTCAAAGAACTCATTGAGTATGGCAACAACATAAAAAAAGCCAGGTAGAAATGAAGGTTACACTGAGTGAAATAAAGAAAAATCTTTATTCTTTAAGTGGAGGGGTGAAACAACAGTGGAGGGGGTGAAACTGAGTATCAAATCAACAATTTGGAACATAAGGAAGAAATAAGCATACAATCAGAACAGCAAGGAGATAAAAGAGTCCAAAAAAAATGAGGATAGAATAAGAATACTCTGGGACATCTCCAAACATACCAACATCTGAGTCATAAGGATGCCAGAAGAAGAGGAAGAGCAAGAAATTGAAAACTCATTTGAAAAGGTAATGAAAGAAAGTTTCCCTTATTTGGTGAAAGAAATAGACACACAAGTTCAGGAGGCACAGAGTCCCAAGCATGTTGGACCCAAAGAGGATCACAATAAGACACATCATAATTACAATGCCAAAGGTTAAAGACGAAAAGAGAATCTTAAAAGCAGCAAGAGAAAAGCAAAGACTTACCTACAAAGGAGTTCCCATATATTGTCAGCTGATTTCTCAAGAGAAATTTTGCAGGCAAGAAGGGACTGACAAGTATTCAACATGAAGAAAAGCAAGGATTTACAGCCTAGGTTAATCTACCCAGCAAAGCTATCCTTTAGCATGGAAGGGCAGATAAAGCACTTCCGAGATAAGGTAAAGCTAAAGGAGTTCATCATCACCAAGCCATTATTACATGAAATGTTAAAGGGACTTATTCAAGAAGAAGAATAAGGTAAAAAATATCAACATTACAATGTCAACAAATTCACAACGATCAACAATTGAAACTACAAAAACAAACCTAGCAAACAACCAAAACAGGAACAGAATCATAGGCATGGAGATCACTTAGGGGATTATTAGCTGGGAGGGAGAAGGAGGAGAATGGTGGGAAAGGTGCAGGGATTAAGAAGCAAAAATTAGAAGGTACAAAATAGACAGGGGTATGTTAAGAATAGTATAGGAAATGTGAAGCCCAAGAACTTAAGCATGCATGACCCATGGCCATGAACTAAGGAGGGGATTGGTGGAGGGAATGGGCATACCAGGCAAAGGATGAGAACAGGGGGAAAAATTAGGACAATTGTAATAGCAATTGTAAAAATAAAATATATTTTAAAAATCAATAAAATATATTTTAAAAAATAAAAAAATGATAATACAGTTAAAAAAAATTGCTATCTTTGTTGTCATCTGGAATGACCAAAGCTCCAACTTTAATAAGATGAAGATATGTTTTAATTATAATTTTAAAAAGAAAATATAATTTAAACAAATTAGAGGGAGGTTGCCATGGTTTGAAGAGTTCTGAATTAAGGCTTGACTGACATTAACGTTCTGCTCGGTTAAGCATTAGATGTAGGCAAGTTGCTTAATTTCTCTAATCCTCTACTTTCTTATATGAAAGATGAGGGAAATAATATTTATTCTTGCTATAGAATGTAGTTTTAATGAGGACCATATGAAAATTGTATATAAAAATGCTTCCTAAAGGAAATGTGATCAATCATATTTTCATTTATTTATTTTTTTATTTTTCAATTATAGTTGAAATATAATACTAGTTTCAGGTGTACAACATAAGTTGATTAACTTTATTATTATTTAATAGGGCCCATAACTGGATTTCCTCATATCACAAACTCCCACACTTCAAATCATAGTAATGGCAAGAGATACCTGTTCTCTATACCATATACATTGCTCAGAGAAACTGCAGCAAACAGCTTCTTATCTTGATAAGTTTGGTTGTATGACAGAAGTTGGAGTAGGATAAAACATAAAAATTTAGAGTTAGAAAAATACTAAAGGATAATGAATTAGATTTTCATATAAATTTGTAAATAAGGAGACTAAAGTACACAGATGTTTAATAATGTTTTTAAGACCAGTGTGCTCTGATATTTAACTTGGTGCTTACTATGGTTCATGCATGATGCCATTGGAAATAATTGCCCAATTATGTTTGTCTGGAGTACAGAGACTTGTCTCAAATTTTTAGATAAAGGTTTAGCTTATGGGCCAAATCTGGGCCACCACTTGTTTTTGTAAATGGAGTTTTTTGGAACATAGCCACACCTGCTTATTTTGGTATTAGTTATCGCTGCTTTCGTACTACAGTACAGAGTTGAGTAGTTCCAATGCAGTCGTTTTTGTCACCTTTGGAGCTTAGCACAATTGCCTGGCATTTGTAAGAGTAAGTGGTCATCAATAAATGCCCGTTAAGGAAACGAAGAAAGAAAAGAGAGATGTTAGGAGGGAGACACAGTAACAGGAAAGCTAGGTGTGGGGCAGAAAAGTCAAATTTGTTGACTTCAAAGTCTTAAAGTCATGATGATTAGAAAAAAAGTGATTTTATTTAGATCTTCACCTTGTTTTAAAATGTAATATCTGCTTCTATGTCTGCCACATCTGTGAGTATTCTGAACAAAATAATAGATTTTACCTTTAAACACTACTTTTTCCTTTCAGTCTAATATCAGAGACCTGCTACATAAGAAGAGGATTTGGTGAGACATGTGATTCTGAGCTACCGCCTATACCTGTGAAAATAGATACCACAATGCTAAGTTCCTTGGCAAAAGTAAGAGATTCTTTGTAGAGTAAGAAGATGTAAACCTTGTGATTTCCACATAGAATGAGGCTTTTGAGACAAAGAACAAAAACTCACATTAAACAATAAATTCCACAATTATAAACAAGAGAAAGCAATGGATAATTCTAGAATACTCTCTATCCTTGTTTCGTAGTGGATTACAGACCAGGGTTTGCCTTGGCAGGAACTGAACTTCACTGTCCTGTGAGAAGATTCCTGCCAGACTCAGGTCACTAAATATGGATTGCACTTGCTCCTGTCATGCTATTTTTAAAGCACGTTATTGTGCTAGCCTATGAATTCTCAAAAGAAGTGTGTCGTGAGAAAGTTTACATATTTCAGTATTTTATTCTTGTTTCTTCTCCTTACTTTTTCCTGGCGAGGTAATGCAATACAGAATCTTCAGCTTGTTGTTTTAATCAGAGTTCATCTAGTTCACTTTGGGTTCCTGGGTGGTAAACTGCTGAAAGACTTCCCATGGGTAGCAAACTTTTGCATTATAATCTCATTACACAACAGGAAAGGCCTGTGAAATGAGTTTGTTTTTTCTCACTGCAGTTGGTCTCTACCACATAACAATGTGATACAGAATGAAGCTGGCACAGTTTCTGCATGTGATATTAACTAGGAACTACTTTTTGGCTATCATCATTGACCACGTCACCACTTTGTCACCTGCCTGTTAGATTTTGTCAACTGTAGATGGGTGTCTGAGATCACTTTCATCCCTGTGGTATGTGCCTGCAGTATGCACACGAGGGTCAGTTCACTCACACCTCTCACAACGTTATTCTTGATGGCATTGTTTTACTTGCATTCTGCGGATTTGTAAGATTAATGTAAATCCCTCCAGTGGGGCAGGTGAGGAGGACTCCCAGAATATCAGTGGAGGAAGCACCCCTCTAGCTACTTGACTGTGAGATTGATTTTGTGAAATGAAATACGCAGTGACCCCTTACCCACGGTTTTTTATCTCACCAAATAATGAAGCTGAGCTTTCCTATCCCATGTTTTTTCAATCTGAAAAAGAAAAAAAATTATCAAACTCCAGAACTCCATCTCCCTGCATCTGTCTGCAGTGACTGAGTGTGTGTGAAAAGAAAATGGCAGAAACAAGGAAGATAAGTAAGGAATGGCCCCATTCTTAAACTCTTTTGAGGATATTTGGTTTCATTCCTTCTCCTTTATTCTCTTCCTCCTCAGTTTTCCCTCAAACACCTTCACTCTTTGTGTGCAGAAGCTTGCCTTTTGGTGATCAAGGCTAATTTTAATACTTAAATGTTTCAGTGATTAATTCTTTCATAGCACCCATGATTTCTTCTGCACTTTTGGTGAACGTATAATAGATGTAGCATAAACAATAAGATTTGCTTTTCTCTACACCCACGATCACAGATTTTTGTATTTGTTTTAAAGTATTAGCCCTCAAAGAGAGTAACTTTTAAAATGTTTTACTTAGTTGGTTAAAACCATTGGGTCATAATACAAATCATGTCTGAACAAAAAAGTACAGAGAAGAGGTGCAGGCAAGGGAAAGACTCAGAGCCCTGATGGAGGGTCAATAAAAGGAGCAAAAATAATCATTTTAACATCTTACACATAACTGCAACAAGCAGGCTAGCCTGTAACATCAGTCTTCTAAGTGTCTTGCTCTGTTGCTATTTAACTACATTAAAACCTGTCTGTAAGACCCCTCTGGGAAGAGGGAAAACATTCCCTTTACTGGCAGGTGGTCTTTTGCAAACATTTTCCAATTGAAAACATATGTTCCTGGGTGCAAGGAGGCTTCTGGTAAGTAGGGGAGAACTCATGTCTGGAACAATTAAATTATATAGGTAAATTCAAGATAAGCATGTTTAGTCCTCCCTTCCTTCCAGAACAAAGTTGGAGGTTTTTGGTATTATAGAAGCTCTCTATCCTACTCACCTTCACCTGGAAGTTGAAAGTCTCCTTTCACTGTCCTACAGTATAATTCAGCCTTTAAATCCTCTTTCTTATTAATGTTTACCTAAGACCCTCTGGTTTGTCTTCCCTTTCCCAGATCTTTGCCACCAAGACCAGTTAAGCTACCAATAACATGGGATTGATCTTAGGGATAAGATCCTTTCTCAAACCTCAGGCTTCTTCACAAATAATTGAAGAGAGGGGAGTTGCAATGAAGAAATAAAGGCCCTTTTCTTAAACAGGGGTACAGTCTTCTGGCAAAGATCTTTTTTTAAATGACAAATTTGATGCAGGAAGAGCACTATATAAGAGACCGATTGAAAAGAAGTGAATGAGAACAGTTCAAGATAGTATTCATAGTGAAGCATATCTTATAAACACATCTTTTACTAAACTTTTGACATGTTATGTGCCTGTCTGGACACATTGCAATAAAGGCTCAATATGGCTAACACTCTGACAACTTTCTGTTGCATTGCCTGGAATGAAGAAAAAGTAAGCTTCCTTTATCAAAATCAGAATATAGTTGAATTTTGTAAATTACAAAACCCATAAAGATTTCGCCCTAATTTCCCAAACTCTACAAGCAATTGAAGATTGGCTGGAGGCAGTGAATAACTGCACAATATGGAGAAATGTTCTTTACTTCAAAATGAATGCACTTTATAAACGGTAGTGTAACTCATAGTGGAAAGTGGAGGAGATCAGATTGATACTGTTTTAAGCAATTGGTTATTTGGTTAAGATTTGCTACCTCAATACTCAGTGCTTTCCCAAATTCCAAAGCTCCAAAATGAAATTTCCATTGCTTGAACATTCAAAGTTTTCTTTATGGCTCAGAAAAAGTTGTATCATGGTTTCTCTCTTTTCCAATAACAGGTTTTTTTGAACATTGACTACAGAAAATTAATCTAACCATATTAAAAGGGTATGTTTTATTGCTTGGCTTATACAATATTGAAAATGAGGCAAATTCCTCTCATTTTCTTAAGATTTTATCAACTTGTTTTTAGAGAGAGGAAAAGGGAGGGGGAAAAAAGGGAGAGAAACATCAGTGTGTGGAAGAAATATCAATTGGTGCATGCTCCCAACTAGGGGCCTGTAACCCAGGAATATGTTCTGACCAGGAATTAAACCAGTGACCTTTGGGTCTGTAGAATGACACTCCAACAACCTGTGCCACATTGGTCAGCACTCCTTTCATTTTCTTTATAACAGAAATATTTTGTGCTGTCCTTGTAAGTCATTGGTTTAAGTACACGATGTATGTAGTGATATATGTGCACATTAGCATTTCTGGGAGCTGCTCGAGTTACTCAGAAAAAGGGGTCAAGAAAACACTGGACAATCTTTCAGTCATTACAGACTGGTTAGAAACTGGAAAACCAGCTAATTCCAATAAAAAATAATGATACTTTGTTTTTATATAGTACTTTTCAGACATGACTTCATTATTCATCAGAACATTCTTCTGAGTGTAGATAGCAAGGGCTTTCTTTAGTTTATAGAGGTATAAACTTGGGCATAAAAAGATTAATTGATTTCTCCTGAGCAGTGGAAGTCTATGGGGACTGAAGGGAAAGAGAGACCAACTTTCTGCAAAAAACTCCAGAGCCTGCTATTTCTCCAGTAAACAGAAACCACATCATCATTAACCTTTGTAATATGTTCTTGGAGTCCCTGCCATGACACCAAAATTAATCATCTTCATGATATTGATTCAAGAGTGTTTGGGGTTTTGTTTATTGCTTTACACTAACACACTGCTCTCACACAGGATATAGTCACTGGTTGAAGAGCAAGTTGCTTACAAGGTAATAGAGAAAAGGTGAAAATCAATAATGACAATCAAATCTCATTTCAAGAATGCACAAAGTATACTGCTAAGAATTGTCATTACTTACTTCCAGCAAGTACTATTTAAGAGAAGAAAATCACATAATTAAAGGAATTTTAGGAGCCTATTATGTCAGGGAAAATTCCAAACATAATTGTAATACCCTTAGCATAAAATACCTGGAAATTGCTTTACTTATGTAGTTCTCCCAGCCTCAATGTACCTCTTGCACTGCCTCTAGTCTTCATTCAATTCATTCATTCATTGATGCAATAAATATTAATCCAGTGCCTATATTTTGCCTGGAAATTTTGCTTGATACTGGGAATCTGGAAGTACTTAACATAGACATAATCCTTTGACTCAAGAAATTTATAAACTGTAATCACAGATATTAATTCCACTGTGACCAAACAAATATCATAAAGGAGGAAACAAGTTCTTTCCAAGAGAAAACAGAAAGTAGAGATGATAGAAACCATGGTCTGGTGCAGAAGGAGCTATAAATTTTTCAAGAAGAGCTCACATCTTTAGTTTTTGTTGTTGTTTTACTTTATTCATTGTGAAATTTACAATTAAAGCAAAACTAGTTTTACCTATGTCTGCATTGCTGTGTTCTCCCTGATATTGTAAAAGTTAAGATCAGAGTTTCTGGCCTCTAAAATCCATTCTGTCTCTTCCAGAATATGTGACCTTGCTTATGTTACTTCTTTATTTAGTTTCCACAGCTATGAAACAAGATGAAAGTAGTACCTACTGCATCAGGCTTTTTGAGCATTGAATGAGTTAATTTGTGTAGCAACCTTAAAGCAGAGACTGATACACAGTAATTACTCAATGTTTATTATTCTTATATTCTTGCAGGGGAGATAAAATTAAACAACTACATTAAAGGGTCTTCAGTACTCTGAGAGGAGAGTTACAGAGGGCTATCGAAATGCAAAGCAGGAGTGTCTGACTTCCGCCTGTAGAGTAGGATGTGTGTTTGGTAGAGGTTATAAGATGGCAGTCAGCATCAACTTTCTTAAGAAAATTATACTAGAAGGAACAGTGGAATTCAGCCTGGCCCATTGTAGATTCTGAAGGCAGTTCAATCTAGTGCACATCCAGCCTTCAAGGGAGAAGGTAGTGAGATTTGAGACCGAAGAGATAGACAGGGGCTAGGTCAGATGGCCTCCTAAGACAGTTACATGAAAAGGTTTAAGCCTTGTGTTGGAAACAATGAGAAATCACTGAAGTAGAAAAGCAACCCAATCAATTCATGCTTTCTTAAGTTTACTTTGGCTATAACTAGGAGAATATAGAGACTGATGAAATGAAAGATAAGGTAATTAATTATTTAGGATGCTTTTGTGAGAATCCAGCTAAATATTATAGTGGCATTATTTGGCATATATCAGTACTGGTTAATAGGGAGATATGCAAATATCGACAGAGTAAAACTGAAGTTTGTTTGATTTCTGGACTGAAGGAAAGAAAGGAATTAAAGATGTCCTCCAGATTGTTTTTGTTTTTGATTTTTCTTCAGTAGAGTGGATGCTGGCGTTATTAATTGAGATTAGGATTAATCAGCACAGGGTCACAACTTTAGTGTGGGGGAAATGTAGTGTCAGCTTTTGACGAGATTGAGATGACTGGGAGATATGCGGGTAGAAACATGGGCAGTTGGATATGTGGTTCCAAAATTTAGCCTCAGTGTATGTCCTGTGTGAAATCAACCATTATCACTTCATGGGGAAGCCATGTCTAGATCCTGGATGCCTCTCCACATCTAGGAATTTGAGAAGAAATCTTGATTTATCTAACAATGTCTTGACATAGAATTTAACAAAACATTATCTAATTTTTCAGTCTCTTATAGCCTAAGAGCTCAAATTTATAAAGTAAGTTTTAAAGCAATAATCTTTTTCTGAATTCATGGGACATTTTCTACACGGGATAATTGTGCTTCTGTAAGATGTTATATTCATTTGCATAGACCTAACACATTCCTTGGAATTCAGCATTTTGTTGATATTATGAAAGAAGACTTCTGTTTTTATATACAGAAGGTGTTTGACTGGGAAGATGATTCCTAAACTTTTTACTCTAGAGGTCTAATGAATGTTCAAGTCTTTAGATATTAATTTATAACCTGTCTTTCATTCATTTAGCAGGCACTCTTTAGGTGCTAAAGATTCAGCAATGAAGAAAAGAAAAAAATAAACAAATAAATCTCTCTCTCATCAAAAAGATTTCAATCATTGGAGAAAATGACAATAAAGAAAAGGTAGTAAAACTACATTGTCTGTCCAAAAGCTATCCAGCCATATAATATGAAAACCAGAGACATTTATTGAAGAAGATACAAGATACAAGAAACATTGTACATGTGATGCTTTAGTGCCCTTCAAAGGAGGCGCTTGGGACCTCACACAGTTCTCCCAATTGCCATCAACAGCCCCATCACATTTTCCTGAATCTCATCGATGTTCTGAAATCTCTTCCCCTTCAAAGGTGATTTTAGTTTTTGGAAAAGTCAGAAGTCACAGAGTGGTGCCGAGTCTGGGCTGTAGGGGGTTTGGGTCACCTGGCTGATGTGATGTTTCACCAAAAAACTCTGCAGGAGACATAATGCAGGAGCGGGCACTTTGTCATGATGAAGCTGCCAACCACCAGTTGCCCATAGCTGCAGCCTTCTGAATCATCTGAATAGCTCTGTGGAGGAATGTTCAAGCTTAGTGCAAAAATTTGATGCAGATTCATTGGTTTATTCACTCAATCATTTTGAGTGCAATGACTACACAATATAATGCTCACTCAGCAGCTTCTACTGCCCCACTGACTAGTACAGTGAAGTGGTCATTGCTCATGCATGCACATTCCAGTCCGTTCTCTTTGGCTGCCAGGCTATATCAAAGTCAAGCAAACTGTTTTTGTTATATTTACAATGGATACACTTTTTCCAGACAGACCTCATATTGTATATTGAATGATTATTAGTTATTTGGAGGAAAATTAAATCTGAGACGGAAAGGAAACACTTGAAGAGGAGTGTTTTCAATCTTCAGTGTGGTAGTTGAGGGAAGCTCACTAGAGGTAATATTTGAGAATAGACCTACAGAAGATGAGGGAGGAAGCCAAGCTACTGTGAGGGGGCAGAGAGTATCAGAAGAGGGTACAGAAACTACAAAGTCCCTATTTAGTTATGACCTTCACAGCAAGGAGACCAGTATGACTTGAGGGGAGTAATCAATAGGGAAGTTGTAATAGATAAATCAGGAAAAGGTAAGAGGTCGGGTTTCCAAATTAATTGAGTCTTTTACAGGTCACAATAGGAAGATATTTGTGGAAGGTTTTAGGCAGAGGAGTAATATATTCTGACTTGTATTTTTAAAGGATCACCTGGTTGTTATGTTAAAAATGGTAGTCAAGTTTCAAAATGGAAAAAGGGAAAATTGCAATGGTTCTAGCCGGAAATAATGTAAGTTATTCTATGATGGTTAATTATAGTAGGCCTGGAATTGGGCTGAACTGTTTTATATGAGTAAGACATGTGTCTGAATGATGTCAACCTGCAGTCAAGGCATGAAATATACTGAAATGTTGTGTTGCTCTGTGACCATGAGTCCAAGGAAAACAGTTTGGACCAGTTTGTTGCATTGCTTATTTTGTTTATTGACAACAGTGAGGTAAATGATTTGTACTTGTTCTCAGTGAGATCCCCCAGAGGATTCTGAGACAGGGGCTAATCACCTAGCAAAAAAATATATCTGCATGACCAGCAAAGAATAAAAAGTCTCAGTCAAAATCCAGTCTGGACTCCCTGCTTCCAAGGTATTCCATACAATGCTCACATCTATGGTCTCCATTCTATGAAAGAAAACAAGAGAGCCCTACAGAGACAGGACAATTGGAGCTTATGCTGAACCTCTCTAGACCCCTTACTATAAGACAGCCTTTGGTTAAAATATATCTTCACTTTAATGTGTTTTGGTTCCTGAGAGTATTTTTTGACAATTGAATCCTGTCTGCCTGCCACCGTTAATGGAGGGACTTAGACTAGGATGTTAGCCATAGAAATGGTGAGTCAGTCAGTTGGCTCTGCATGAACTTAACTGTAGGATTGACACAATTTGTTGATTCATTGGATGTGGGGTGTGAGAGATAGAGCAGAGTCAAGAATGAATCCCAGTATTTTCAACCTGATCAACTGGTAGGATTGAGCTTAAGAATCGTGATTGAGGTGAAGCCAAATTAACATTTATTTAATAGAAAAAGGAAGGGAAAAAGTTGAATACATTGCATGTAGACACCTCTTCTGGGAAGATCTGCTATCAACAGAAGTAGAAAAAAGGGGGGTTTGTTGAAAGAATATACGAATTTATAATAACATGTATGATGCAAAAAACATCACATAAACAGAGAGGAAGCTGTGAGTCCTTTGGGATCCCCTTTATTTGTTAATAGGAATAATGCTGAGGGAGACTCACAGAATCAGGACCGTGGAAGAAAGCACCATTGTTGACAATTCTAGAGCAAACTGGAGGATGGCATACAAGTCAGAGTGAGAGGTAAAGCACACAGCTGTCCCAAGTAATTTCAGTAAACAATAGCTCTGTGTTTATGGGGCACCTGATGCCCTAACAATGAAGATTGAAGTTAGAGCTAAAAGAAGCTTCTCAGGAGAATGCGTAACTGCTGGAGTAGAATTGCTTAATCAGAGAAGAGGGTACAGGTTCTTTTTTCCTTTTCTGAGTCATGAACTCATGACCTCCCTCTCTTTAGTACACACACACACATACACTTCCCAAGACATCTGTGAATGAGAAGATTCATATGAGCCCTCACAAAGGATGTGACTGTTCTCATGGGTGTTTTCAGACAGGCAGTTTCTCCTCCCACTCATCTCCCAAGGTGGTTCATGAACCAGGTAGCAAATTGAGGTATAAGATTGAGACAAATCCTAAAAAGACATTTTAGATAAGTTAACCTCAGAATTAAACAGGAAAGAAAAAAATTCCAAATTCCTATACATTTATATGTATGCCTGGGTGGATAGAAAGATAGATAGATAGATAGGGCTTTCCATTTTTGAAAAACCTTCCAATACTGTTTTTTTTTTTAATTTGTAGTCTGTTTAAAAATTTTCTTTCTACTTCCTCTTTTCCAGCTTAGTAAATATGTAGCAATTCTCACAGGATTTTATTTAAACAAGTATAACAAAACAACACAGATAAATTGTATACAGTAGTACAATTTGGTAGAACTTAATCAAAGAAACTAGATTTTCTAAAGCCCAGCTGCCACACCACCCACTAAGCAATAAAATCAAGTGGGAAATTCCATTCAGAGAGTTGCAAAATATTCTTCACTCTCTTGATGGTAGGCTTGTCTCTTCAGTCAACTAGAACAATCCTGTTTTTCTAATGAGAAGAAAGTTAAATTAAATTTTAAAAAGAAGGCAGCTTGTCTTTCTTTAGACAATGGACAATAGGCACCAGGAGAGAAATGAAATTAAAGCAAACAGGAAAGACATCGGTCAGAATTTTCCAAGTTTTCCCCCACATATCTCTAGTCAACCAGACAGTCTGAGAAAAGTGTACTCCTTGGCAGAACACATTCCTGCAGCACTCTATCTGCTGTCCTCCCTCGGGATGCACAATGCTCATTAAAATAGCTAAGGACCCCAAACCCTGAAGTAAAGAAATCTATTTAGTTTCCTTTAATCCAGAGTTTCCAAAATTTAAGAGTCTACAAAGGCTCTTAATGTAACACGTATTAAGATCCCACAGAGCTAGTGACAGGGAACATGCATGGCGCATGCTTGTACAAACAACGCAAACACTCTCCAGTGTACATGGAACCAGTACCCGGGGAAAGGGAATTGCTTAGACATCGTTGATGTCTTGTAGAAAAACATAACCTACTGATGCTCAGAACACAGAAAAAACAAATTACATAGGCTGGAAGCCATGCATACACAATGTATCAATAATTGGGATTAGGAAGAAGTAAAAAACAGCCAAGAATAGGGTGAAAAGCCTAATAATTAAATCTACCAGACTATATTTTCAATTAATTCTTCTAGTGGTACTAGACAATCCTAGGATGAATAATATCAAGAGCACAGTGTTTTTTGCTATACCAGTACTTCCTAAACTTTGGAATCCATTTGCCATTGGAAAACCCCACTTCCCAGGGGTTCTAATGTGTCTTGAAGGGGAAGAGTAGAGTTTTTCAAATGCTCATAAAAAGGCTCACAAGGCTTCTTGGACATCAAATTCTTTTTACGAAATAATTTTTTTTGAATTAAGTGCCAATGAAACAGATGGATTACATTTTCCTCACAATGTGCACAAATTAAAAAATTAAAGAGAAAAAGTACTTGGTAAAACCAGCTTTGTATTTTGCTGGACCTAAAACATTTAGAAAAATAGTTTGAGATGTTTGGCCAAAATCCAGTGCCACCAGGCCTGCCTGGCTCAAAACACCAGCCTCATTGACCAAAATATCCTATTAAGCAAACAGACGGGTGAGTGGTTTTTTACTGGCTTTTCCACAAAAGTGCACAGCAGTATTCCTAGAAAGATAAAATGATTGTGCTGCATAGTTTTTATAAAGGTGAGTTGATATCTACCTCCAGGATACTGCAGAAATAATATAAGCTGAAGGAATTATTTTTTGAAAAAGATTAATTGTATCAGTATGAGATAATTGAGAAAGGAAAAAAGGAGTACCTAAAGAAAATAAGTAAACTAGACAAATTAAGAATATACGTTTTGTGAATAGCTTGAATTTCTGCCACTATGAATATAATTATTGGGATTTTTTTAGAATAACATGTACCTTTGTGAAACATATTTATGTGTAGGCTTTTTAAAATTAATCAACTTTATTTTTTAGAGCAGTTTTAGGTTCACAGCAAAATTGAGTAGAAGTATAGAGTTTTCATATATCCTCTGTTCCCCTCACTCATACATGACCTCCCTCACTCTCAAAATCCTGAGGGAGGCTGGTTACACTTGTTACAACCAATGAATGTAAACTGACAAAGCATTAACACTTAAAGTCAATATTTTACATTAGGGTTTACCCTGCGTTTTTAACAAGGAAGTGTCTTGATATTACTGATTACTTACCAAATAATTGGCAATGCTGCTTAATATGTATTATTAGTGCAAATTTGCGGATAAAGAATTCTGGAATGAAGGCATTTGTGTGTTTTGAAAGAAATAATTTATCACACATTTTCTGATTTCCAGAAGAAATAAATTATAGACAAATGTAGGTTTTACATACTTAACTCTGATGCTCATCACAAGAATCAGACAAGCCTCATAAATGATCAAATGCCATTTCTAATTTGCAATTTAAGATAATATGTTTTCCTTGGTAGACCCAATCTTTCTTAATATAGTTGCCTTTGGAATAACATATAACAGAAAATCAGCTTTATGCTAATGCTTTACATAGGAAATTATTGCAATAAAATGAAACCCATTTTCATTTCTAATAAACATATTTTGTAAGTACTTTCTTTTCAATATCATGTTGAAACCTGCAATGCATCGACCGTACTTCTATTTTACAGGGACTCTAGAATATATTTATGGGATGAATTTTGATACTGGGATTCTAACTCCAAGGACTGACTTTTTGTTTCTTGAACTAAGCTATGCCTCTTGATTCATACTGAACAGAGTAAAAATAAAAGAGTTTAGACACCCCAAGATAAGTTTAGAGTCTGAGAGTATTTTTACCTAAGTTCTGATGTACATATTTCTCATATTAATTCTGACCACATATATTCCTGAAGAAGATGACTGGTGTGTACCCTTTCCTCCAACCCTGAAAATCACTACTACACTTAGCAATGCCCAGAAACCCTGGGTGTTCATAACTTTTAATGAGTTAATTGGGCTAGAAATTCACTAACATGAAGCACTTACTTGGAGTCCAGGCTTCTGTATATGACAGTACTTTTGGTTTTATTACTAATTTAATTTTCTATTATCTTTGTGCTTCACAGTAAAAACAACTGCAAATATCATAGTTTATTTTTTATATTGGGGAATATCAATTACAAGGAACAAAAAATTCAACTGCAGTTACCATTGACCAAAAGAAAACAGTCCTTTTGTATTCTTGGGTTTTTTTTCTTTCTTTCTTTCTTTCTCTTTATTTTTTCCATTCACGCCTCCCGAATTTTTTTTCCTTCTCCTTGAAGCAACTGCATCCTCCAGTTTTGGTTTGGAATTCCACATTCCCCTTTCTTTAGCCTGGGGTTCCAAGATTAGAGCCCTTGGTCCAGATTTGACTAATCAAGATCATAATGCTTCCCTACACCTGTCTATCTTTCCCATACCCATCCATCCATAGTGATAAGTTGGGGATTGCCCTGTGACCCAACCTTGATCAAACTAAATTTTCAACTGCACAAACCAATACATTCTTTTCTGCTTAAGCTGATTTTAGTTGGTTTTCTTAGCACTTGAAATACAGAAATTTTCCTCATATATCTTTTTAGATATTTTATTGATGCTACTCATACATATATTTTTGGAGTATTTATTAACATATCTGTTACAGAGTATTTCTAGGAATTAACTTTTCCAACAATTAATGGGAGTACTTTTGTTTGATGATTTTAATTGTAAAATAAAATTCAGTGACCCAAAATGAACTTTAATTATCAGTACATTAAGAAATCAAGAATAATTTGATAGCTTTCCTAGATTAATTGATCTTTCTAGAATAACTGAAATTTGGAGTGCTTTTAATAAATTTGCCTTTCTGATATATATTATAATGTAGAGAAGGTTCTTTGCTTTTTAATCCTGATTTATCTGTGTCCTCTCAATTGCTCTTCATTAGTGGCATCTATTTAGAACATAACAATCCTTAGTCTCAATTTCTCATTCAAATGATCATGGTTGAATTAGTAGGAAAAAATGTTCATGGATTGCAAAAACATACAACCTGTTTTAAAACATTTTTGTCTAAAAATTCACAATTTATACTTGATTCTATGTGAGAAGCATAGCCTCCTAGAAACAGCCTCATAGCTTCAACTACAGAGTCGAGGAACAATTTCTAATTAAGCCACTGTAGGTGTGGACTATGATAATATTTAGAATGCAGCTTTCTAGAGATTAAAGTTTAAATAAACATGAGCTTGAAGAATTTCTAAACTTGCCCCTTACTCTCCTCCTTTAACCCACCTCACCCACACTGGAGTGATAGGATTAGTGACAGAGCCTGGGAAAAAGACTGGGATATCATTTTTGGGCCTTTCTTTTATCTTCATTTTACTTCACTGAATATTTATTTGACAACTTTTAATCTTTAATGGTGATAAAACCAGCTCTTTTTCTTTCAGGAAATAGGAATGATTTAATCAAGGGAATCTACATGGATAACATGAAGGAAAGTTAGCAAAACTAGAGTCTGTTACAATAAGAATTTTAGCTTGACTGAAATGCTTTCAAAGGTCATCATTTTAAAATTAGCAAGTATAAAAACAACATTGATTACAATGTGAGAGAACATATTAAATCAGTAAATATCCATTAATTGAATGTAAGTAGGTCGAAAAAAAATAGTAACAAATTACGTTCTCATTTTATATCAGTTTTAATATAATATCCTCTACAGAGGAAAACTGCCTTTACCATTTACCATTCACAAAAATTATTTGTAATATAATATTTACACATGTTTTTGACAGGGTCTGGGGCTACACAGGAGGCTGATGGGCTAGACCAAACATTCTAGAAGACAGAGTGAAATTTTGTAAAATGTGTTAATAATTGGGGAAAAAAAAATCTCAATAAAGGGAAGGAGCCTGCCTTGAACCCATGGTCAACCTCCCTTATAAGATTTTTCCCAAAATTTGAAATTTGCATGGAGTGGATGTTTAAACAGCTAAGCTCAAAAACTTTAATGAAAAGAAATCAATCTTCTGCAGCAAAGACTAAACAAGAAACTTCATTAATATCTTTGAAAGATCATTCCTAAGGAGCACTGACAAACTCAAGGTAGATTGAGTTTGTCTACAACTACAATGCAGCCTGACCCTTCAGTTCATCAAACGCCCACCATATCTACCTAATAATGTAAAGGAGAAGGTATAGTTGGTGGAAAGCACCATTTAGAAACCAAAGTTCTTTACACACATACAATCACAAATTTCTAGACATACAAAGAGACAAAAATGTGATGGGTTATAAAGAGAAAAACAAAAAAGCAGACCAACAGATAACCCAGACATTGGAGATAACAGACACAGAAATTAAAATAACCATGAATAGTGTGTTCTACAGAAAAAAACAAATTTAAAAATGATGAACAGAGGGAGAATTTCAACAGAGAAATGGGATCAATTTATGCAAAAGCAAAGGACATTCTAGAAATAAAATTTTAAATATCAGACATTAGCATTTCATTAGATGACTTCAGTGGAGATGGACCATGGTAGAAGTCAGAATTAGTGAACTTGGAGAAAGGTTCATTGAATATAGTCAAATAGAAGCACAGGAAAAAAAAGAAAGAAATATGTAAACAGTGTAAGATAATTTGAGGCATATCACTGAATGATCTAATAAATATGTCATTTTTTGTTTTAGAGGGAGAAAAAAAGAGAAAATAGAACCAAAGTAGCTTCTGAAGAAATTTTGGCTATTACCTAAAACTAATGAATGATACCAATAACTAGGTTTATGAAAGTCAGCAAATCCCAAACAGAGCAAATACAAAGAAAACTACATAAACAATAACATCATCAAGATACTGGTAAAGAATTTCCAGCACTTTTCCCTTTTCAAAAACATTAATTTGAACATCTGTCCATTCATTCAAGAGCTAAAGATTCCAGCCCAAAGACTGCAGCATCTATCTCTAAGTTTTGTCTATAATGTAAGATGGGTGTCAAACATTCTAGCATTTTGACCTTAGTGGTTATATCACTGAATGAATATTAAAAATGTATTCATCTTACACTAAATATTTGTATACTTTTCTCTATAAATTATAAATATGTGTCATGTTTTCAGTGCACAACACTGTCATAACTCATATTTTGAAATGTAAAGTTTAATTTACATGTTGGCTTTTCATCTTAATATTTTACCTATATTGAATTTTAAATAAAAGCTAAGAAAAGTTACAAAATTTTCTTGAAGTGCTTTGCAAAATAAATTGTTCAAATGGTTTGAATAGCAGTATCTTCTGAAAAATTGTGCTGAATGAAAATTAATATCTATTATTCCTTTTAAAGATTGTTCAATTACTTATTTTGCATCTACATAAATGGAAAGCTATGATGATTGTCCAAATATGAGATAAAAACAAGAAAACAATGACAAATTTCAACCTAAAGTTGTATGTATTCCTATTCATCATTGAATAGCTACTCAGTTTTTATCATAAAATCAGTATGTATACATGAGTCAAATTCTTCTTGTAACATTATCAGTTGGATAGAGTGATAGAATTAAATTTGAGAGGGTACAAGACTGTAATAACTATACCACATTTTGCTCATCTGATGGTAAGATGTTAAATCCATGTTAAGTGAAGTAATGTTTGTTTTTTTATTTACATATTTACATATAATTCTATATATGTCATATATCAGTTTCAAACAATCTGACTCAAATAATATAGCCAGATAATATTTACCTCAACAATTGAATCAGTCACTTGTTTTTATTTTTTTCTTTTAGTATGTGTCCCCCAATTTTGTTCTTTGCTACTTAGTTACTAAGAATTGGATATAATTTGTCTATGACTCTTTTAAATAAATTATTAGTGTCCTCAAATAATTTATGGTAATAAGGAAATCTTCTGTTAACAGAGAAACATAAGCAGCAATCTTTCTGTATAAAAAGGGAAGTAGAAATACAAATAACAACTTTCCTCTAGGTGATGTAAACAAACATTAATAATGCCAAAGATGATTTCCTTGAGTCATGCACATATTTTAAAGGTTAAAAGGAGTTTAAATATAATTCAATGGTGCAGAACTTTGAGAGATTTATTTTCAGAAAGGTTCAGGGTATTTTCCTTAAAAAGAGATGGAAAAATATGTACACACTTTCTATAAGCTGTTTTGCCATTTTTAAATAATATAAACATCTTTCTAGTCAATATACACACACAAAAAAGCCCATTCAGACTAATACAACCAACATTATTTTTAATTGATACCTATTAGTCTTAGTATTGGTGAGGTATAATTAATTTGACTATTTTTTTATTTTTTAATATAACTAATGTTATATTTCCATTGTGTTAATTATAAATCATACTGTGATTAACACTTTTAGAATGAATAGAATGAAATTTTTTTCTAGGTCCCTGAGGATTTTAGGAAAAATTTTAAAACAGAGTTTGGGTATGTATATTTTAATTTTTTTAAACATACTTTGATTAAACAAGATTATTATATTACCTTATACTGTAACCAACAAAGAATATTACAATTCTTTTATATACATGTGTAAATATATTTTCTTATCATTTCATTTTTAATTTTTGGTATTTTTAATTTACAAAAATCTAGTTTTATTTAAAGGGAGATGGAAGTTAATAATCTAGTCTTTCCATCTTTTCTTTATGATTTCTGTCTTTGATATTATGCTTACAAAGGTCTTTCTTACTGCAATATATATATATATATATTCACCTAAATTTTATTTTGGTGCTAATGTAGTATTATTTCTGACAAATAAATAACATTCAAGAACATGTTGTTATGTCCACATGCATTAAATAGTTTTTGATCCTCCCAGAAGAGTTTACATTTGGGTCCTACTTTCTCATAAAGTCTGTTATGTGGTCACTCATATTTTTTACTATTATTACAAGTGCATAGTTTTTTTTTTATTATAGTTCCTTAATAGTTATTTCTGGTGCTTAAGAAATACATAGGTATTTTTGTGTATTTCTTTTTTCCACTGATCTTTTTGTTGATTATAAGATTTCTTAGTTGTTCCTGTTGGGATTCTTTTTGATTTTCTCACTAAAAACATAAAAATCAAAATCATTGTTTGCATTAGACTCCTAGATTTAACAAATGAATAAATTGGCTGATGAGTATTTTATAACCAGAAAGTGATTAAAATATAGTAAACATGGCTATTGTTCACCCATGAGGAATACTAAGTATCACTCTGCAGGAAACAATCAAGTGGTATTTCCAAAGTAATATATTAATAGACACACATCCCCACAGTATTTGTAGCAAAGGAGTTCTGAAGTACTGAGATAGATGAAGTAAGTAATTCCTGGCAGACATAGGCTGGATAAGGTTAATTATAAAATATTCATTAAAAAGAAATCCATTTTTGAGTAAGAGACATAAACTAACAAGATAACATAAAGCCAGAGGGATTCTGTGAAAATGGCAG
This sequence comes from Mormoops blainvillei, assembly GCA_004026545.1. Classification (NCBI taxonomy): domain Eukaryota; kingdom Metazoa; phylum Chordata; class Mammalia; order Chiroptera; family Mormoopidae; genus Mormoops; species Mormoops blainvillei. Next base: position 24,291 of record PVJD01000263.1, read on the forward strand.
TGGCAATAGTTATTTTTATTTTTTATTGTTATTCTATTACAGTAGTCCCAATTTCCCCCATTTGTCCTCCTCCAACCATCCTATCTCCTGCTCCCTCAGTCAACTCCCACACTGTTGTCCATGACCGTTGGTCAATAGTTTTTAAAATGTCTTTGAATCTTTATAAACAAATAGAGAAAATGAATATAAAACTGAAAAACTCAGGTCAACATTAATAACAAAACTAGTTTATAAGATATTCCAATGAACCATAAACTATAAGTTGCAGAGGACAAATCCCATATAACTAAAAGACCTGCATTGTTATCAGCACCTTTATGAATAGAAGCAGAAGTAAGCAACAGAGTATTCAATAAATCTGAGTCCACAAAAATCCCTGTATTGCCAACAGTATTTATATAAATGGACAGTGGAACAATTTGAGAATAGCAAGTTAAGTTAATAGCTGTATACAAATGGTATGTTAAGTTTACTGATGCTATAACACATTATCACAAACTTAGTGACTTAAAGAGCACAAATTTATAGTTATACTCTTGTAGGTTAGAAGTCCTATAGGTTCACATTTTCTCTGTTCCAGATCCAATAAAGCTGAAATTAAGGTGTCTTGGACAATGAATCTACTTCCAGGCTCATTCAGTTTGTTGGCAGAATTTCATGCAGTGGTAGGACTGAAGTGTCTGATTCATTTCTGGCTACTCGCTAGGAAGTATTCAGTTTCCAGAAGCTGCTGACACCCTTAATTTATGGTTCCCTTCCTCAATCTTTAAAGACAGCAATGGCAGGGCAAGTCCTACCTATAGTTCAAATATCTCTGAATTCCTTACTACTGAATCTTTTCTGGATCAAACTTAAGAAATTTCTCAGATTTTAAGGGCTTAAATGATTAGGCTTTTGTTTCACCTTGATAAACCAGCATAATATCCCTATTTTAAAGTTAACTGATTAGTAATCTTAATTATATTTGCAAAGTACCATCACAAGGGTACTCAGGTTAGTGTCTGATTGACTTATCAGGGGACAGAAATTTGGGGGCCATCTTTCTAATTCTACTTTTCCCAAGATACTAGGTAATTTCTGAAAGGGTTAAAACAGTCTGGGCGGCATGAACTCTTCAAACCAACTACCTAAAATTCCTTTCCAGGAAAACATCCCATAATAAATATAAACTGCTTACAACTAGTGAAATTGAATTAGTAATCAAAAAACTCCCAACAAACAGAAGTCCTGGACCAGATGGCTTCACAGTTGAAATTTACCAAACACTCAAAGAAGAACTAAACCTATTTTCAAACTATTCCAAATAATTCAAAGGAAGGAAGCCTCCCAATCCCATTTTGTGAAGCCAGCATATCCTGATTCCAAAATCAGATAAAGAAACTACAAAGAAAGAAAATTACAGACCCATTCCCTGATGAACATAGATGCTAAAATTCTCAACAAAATATTAGAAAACCACATCCAGAGGTACATTAAAAAGATCATACACTACATTTAAGTGGGATTTATTCCTGGGATGCAAAGTTGGTACAATATCCACAAATCAACAAACGTGATACACAACAAAAACAAAATGAAGGATAAAAATCACATGATCGTATCTATACATGCAAAAAAGAATTTGCTAAAATCTGGTACCCATTTATGATAAACACTCTCAGCAAAGTGGGAGTAGAGGGAGCATGCCTCAAGATAACAAAGGCCATGTATGATAAACCCACAGCCAACATCACACCCAATTGGCAAAATCTAAAAGCATTTCCCTCAAGATCAGTAACAAGACATAAATTTCTGCTTTTACCTCTCTTATTTAACATAGTATTGGAATTCTTAGCCACAGCAATCAGACAAGAAGAAGAAATAAAACACATCCAAATTGGAAAAGAAGAAGTAAAAATATTATTTGCAGATGACATGGTACTGTATATAGAGAACCTTAAAGATTTCACCAAACTAGAACTGATAAATGAATTCCATAAAATAGCAGGATATGAAATAAATATCCAGAAATCAGTTGCATATTTATACACTAATAATGAATTATCAGAAAGGAAAACTGAGAAAACAATCTGATTCACAACTGCTTCAAAATAATAAAATACCTAGGACTAAATTTAACTAAAAGACCTGCATTCAGAAAATTATGACACTTAAGAAAAAAATTGAAGAAGGTACAAATAAGTGGAAGCATATAAAGTGTTCATGGATAGGAAAAATTAACATCATTAAAATGTCCATGCTACCCAAAATAATCTATAGATTCAAAGCAATTCCTATCAAGATATCAATGATGTATTTCACAGAATTAAAACAAGTATTCCAAAAATTTATATGGAACCAAAAAGACCCCAAAAAGCCACAGCAATCTCAAGAAAGAAGAACAAAACTGGAGGAATGTTTCTACCTGATATCAGACTAAGCCACAAGCCCATCATAATCAAAATATCATGTCACTAGTATAAAAACAGACATACACATCAATGAAACAAAATGGAGAGACCAGAAATAACTCTATGCATTTATGGTCAATTAATATTTGACAAAGAGACAAGAACATACAATAGGATAAAAGTAGTCTATTCAATAAATGATGTTAAGAGTATTGAACAAATATGTGCAAAAAAAGATGAAACTAGACCATCTTTTTCCACCATATGTAGAATAAACTCAAATGGGTTAAAGACTTAAATGTTAGACTCAAAAGCCATAGAAATTATAGAACAAAACATAGGCAGTGAAATCTCTGACATTTCTCATAGCAATATTTTTTTCTGATATATCTTCTAAGGTAAGGGAAACCAAAGAAATTATAAACAAATGGAACTACATCAAACTAAAAAGATTTTGCACAGTAAGGGAAATCATCAACGAAATGAAAAGACAACCCACTGAATGGGAGAACATATTTGCCAAAGATGCATCTATACAGCAATTAATAACCAAAACTGGGGAAAAAAGTTATAAAACTCAACACCAAAAAACAGACAATCCAATTAAAAAATAGGCAACGGAGCTAGATTGACACTTCCCCAGAGAGGACATGCAGATGGCCAATAGGCATATGAAAAGATGCTCAATTTCACTAATCATGAGAGAAATGCAAATTAAAAACACAGTGAAATATTAAGAATGGCTATCTCAATAAGTCAACAAACAACAAGTGCTGGCAAGGATGTGGAGAAAGGGGAAACTTTTTGCATTGTTGGTAGGAATGCAGACTGGTGCAGCCACTGTGGAAAGCAGTATGGAGATACCACAAAAAATTAAAAATGGATCTGCCTTTTGACCCAGCAATCTCACTTCTGGGAATAGATCTGAAGGAACCCAAAATATAATTCAAAAGAACATGGGCACCCATATATTCACTGCAGCATTATTTACAATCACCAATATATGGAAGCAGCCCAAGTGTCCATCAGTATATGAGTGGATAAAACAACTATGGGGCATTTATGTAATGGAATACTACTTGGCCATAAAAAAGATGAAAATTTTACCTTTTGCAACAGTATAGACAGATCTACAGAACATTACAATAAGTGAAAGAACCAGTCAGAGAAAGGCAAATACCATATGATTTCACTCACATGTGGAATCTAATGAACAAACTGAACTAGCAAGGAAAACGTGGACAGACTATGGATGGAGAGCAGGATGACAGCTAGTGCAGGGGGAGGTGAGGTGGGGAGGGATTAAGCAGAAAGAAAAATGGATTCATGGACCTGGACAACAGTGTAGTGATTGCAAAGAAAGGGACATAAGGGGACTAAATGGTAATGAAAAAATACAATAAAGATTAAATTAAAAATTATGTGATATATTTACATACTGGAATAATTCTCAACCATAAAAAAGAAGGAAATCTTACCCTTTGTGACAGCTTGGATGGACATGAAGAGCATTATGCTAAGTGAAGTAAGTCAGTCAGAGGAAGACAATTATTATATGGTTTCACTCATTTTGTGAAGTCTTGCAAACAAAATAAGCTAACAAAATATAAACAGATTCATAGATACAGAGAATTAACTGATAGCTAACTGTCTGAAGGGAAGGTATTTGGAGGGCTAGTGAAAAAGGTGAACGAATTAAGAAAAAAAACTTCAAAGACACAAACATTATAGTGATTAGCAAAGAGAAAAGGTTGGGTTTAGGGATAGAAGAGGGTATAGAGGGGATAAATGGTGATGAAAGGAGACTTGGCTTGGGTTGTTGAACACACAATGTAATATACAGATAATATATTATAGAACTGTACACCTGAAGCATATAATGTAATTAACCAATGTCATCCCAATAAATTCAACAAAAAAGAAAAATAAATAAGCAGAGGATTTGAATAGACATTTTTCAAAAGAACATATAGATGTCCAACAAGCACATGAAAAGATACTCAACATTCTAATCACCTGGGAAACGCAAATAAAAATCAAAATGAGATCTCGCCTTACACCTGTCAGAATAACTATTATCAAAATGACAAGAAATAACAAGTGTTGGTGAGGATGTGGAGAAAAGAGAATCCTTATATACCGTTGGTAGGAATTTAAATTGGCACAACCATTATGGAAAGCAGTATGGGGGTTCTGAAAAAAATAAAAATTAGTACTACCATATGATCCAGGAATTCTACTTCTGGATATTTATCTGAAGAAAATGAAAACATTAATTCATACAGATATATGGGCTCCATGATCTTTGCAGCATTATTTATAATAAACAAGACATGGAAACAAGTGTCCAAAAATGGGTGATTGGAAGAAGAAAATGTGGTATATTATGAATATTATTTGGACATAAGAAGAGTAAAATCTTTCCATTTTTGAACAACATGGATAGACCTTGGAGGCATTTTGCTAAGTAAAATAAACTTATATGTAAAATCTAAAACATAAATAAATAAATAAAGAAATGAAACATGGAGCACATAGATGCAGAAAACCAATTGATGATTGATTTTCTTACCTCCTGGTTAGAAAGGGCTGTGAATGCAGTTCCCGGTGTAATTTGGCAACCAGTAGGTTAAGTAAAACCTTGGTATTCATTTTTTTCAGTCTTATAGTTGATAAGATAGGAGAAATTCTTTTATCAAAAACATAGATATTTTCCCAGTTTTTATACTGTGCCTTAAGCTGAGAATTTAAGCCTTTGAACCTAAGCGATCTCTTTCTTTATGACTCCGTCTCTGAAGAGAAAACAACCTATCGTATAGTTCTAGATTGCTCCATCCTTTACATTTTATGGTTGCTGCCATTTATCAACCAAAACCTTCCCATCCTTAGATAATGTATTCCACCTATTTTTTAACCTCATGTTTGTGTCTTTGAGTCCCAAAGATAATTTGTTGCAACAGTTTTTATTAGCTTTATACGTACCATTCATACTTAGGTCTTTAGTCCGTTTGAAGCCTCCCTTTTTATATATAGTATAAGGCAGTGTTCCAGCTTGAATTTTCTCCATATGGTAGGCCAGTTTTTCTTATCCTTTAAACTACACTCACCATTCCTTATCTGCTGATTGTTATGCTACCTTTGTAACTCATATATTCAGGGGTCTCTGTGAGTTTCCTGTTCTATTGCATTGTTCTATATGTTCTCATGACTGATGTGCATGTAAATATCTGGATATTGGAGTCTTAGTATGAACAAAATAATGTAAAACATGTTATTAATACTTTTTAGATTAATTACGTGTTGAAATAATAATATTCTGAATATGTTGGTTTAAGTAAAATATATTATCCACATAAAAAGTACTGCTGATAGCAAAAACAAAATTGAGTAGGATAAGAGCAAAAGAGATAAATAAAAGAGAAAGGGGAGAAGGTAAAAGAGACAGTAAATATTAGGAAACAACTCACCATATGTTTGTGTATTTCACAAAACAATAAAAAAGGCTAAGTTAAATAGCTGTCTTCTAAAGAAACAATGAGCAACAAGAAGGTATTGTGATGAAATATCACACCAATTATTAAAAGAAAAAGAAAAGAAGATAAGGAGTAAAATAATATCCTATAGACAAAGAAATCATGACATAAATATAAGCTTACAAACAACTTGTACATAAATTAGATATCAATATTAGGAAAGATTGTAAGACAATAAAGTATGGCATAAGTTAAAATTAGAATAACTCAAAATGAGTAATGAGGTACCAGGATTCAAAAATGAATTAGAAATGAAACAAAATAATTTATTTCAAAAATGAAGAACAAACTAGAAGAAGCAAAAAGTAAGTAAACATAATACTTTAAGAGAAAAACAAGGTTAAAGGAAAGACTTTTTTAAATTGAAAATAAATAAAGAGATAAAAAGTATTGAGACAATGATAAGTATTGAAAATAGACAAAGAAGATCCAATACATAGATACAAAGAATCCCTTAAAGGGGCAGCAGGAGGAAACAAGGGAATGGAATAAATGCTATATATTCTTTCAGAAAAAAACATAGACATTTTTCTAGTTTCTATGCTTTGCCTTAAGCTGAGAATTTAAGCCTTCGAGCCTCAGTTATCTCCGTCTTTATTACTCCATCTCTGAAGAGAAACCAACCGACATCCATATATATATATATATATATATATATATATATGTAGTTGCTATCTATATATCTATATATCTATATATATATATCAACTACAAGCTGAAAGAGCATACTATGCATCTGAGAATATTGACCTAGAATAATCCTATCAATACACATTCTAATAAACTACTGGACTTGAAAGGGTAAAAAATGAAGAACACATAAGCAAAAATAACATTTATAAGGAACAAATTGATTTTCATCAGACTTTTTTGACAGCAGTGCTTTATGCCATAAGAAATAGAACAATATATTGATTATTTAATAAAATGAAGGGATAAAATGTACCTTTTAAATAAATATTTTCTTGGAGAACCAAAATTAAATGAAAGTTAAAGAGAGAGAGAGCCTTGCAATAGCTAGATGCTCAACATTGTAAATACAGCACACTATTTTTTTAAAAATTAGGGATGTGTAGGGAGAGCATATGGAAAATAATGTTATTCTCATTATTTTGTAATCTTGTAGAATATTGTTATTCTGAGGTTGTTATGTATTCAATGTGGAATAAACAATTTAGTGATTTTTGGATATCTTAATTTTATCATCCCATGTGTGCTTGAGAACAAGAACATTAGTGGGGAAAAATTGAAGAAATGGGTATACCTCTTCAGAAGAAGGTAAGTAAAAACTTAGAAGTACTAAATATGAATTGAAAGTGTCAGTGTGAAGTCAAGAGATATTTTAGTCCATCTATACTGCTGCAAAAGGTAAAATTTTATTCTTTTTTATGGTTGAGTAGTATTTCATTGTGTAAATGTTACGTAGTTGTTTTATCCACTCATGGACACCTAGGTTGCTTCCATAACTTGGCAATTGTTAAATAATGCTGCAGTGAACATAGGGGTGCTTATGTTCTTTCAAATTAGTGTTTTGGGAACACATTTGCATGCATTTTCCAATCTTGTCCACTGAAAAGGCCTAGAAAAAAATCACAAGCTCTTGGTGCCCAGATTTTAGTTTTGAATATAATCCCCACTTAAAGAAACCAGGGTTTCAAAGATAAATGGATAATTCCAGGTCCATAGAAATGTAGAAAATGAATCTGAAACTATCAAAGACTATTATAATCATGTCAAAAAGATTTAGGAACCAACTGCTCAAGGCTCCATGAAAAAAATCTGACCTTCAAAAAAGATAATACTTACTATTCATTATCTTGAAAACTGGTTCATAAAAGGGAAATAATCAAGTTTTACTTGTTTAAACTATACCACTGGGTAAACAAATAATTTATGAGGGAAATTATCACTTTATACAAGTATTTCAACTAACACATGTAAGTGAAATTATAGAATTTAAATAATTACCATTTTGTAGTATGATGAATTAATGGATCTAGGTATTCAACATCAATGGCTGATAACCGGGAAGACAGAGAACCGGGCACTGAGGAATAAACCCAACACTGACCATAGTCTTGCAAGAAGGGTAAACATCCTGATGAAGCATCTGGATCCAGCTGCCAATTTTCAGGAAACACAGAGGATGGGGAAACTACACTGACTCCACCATGTGCGTCACAACAAAATTCAGACTCTGGAAAGTTTCCAGGGTGAATTACTTGAATTCTTCAACAGTAACGAAGAGGAAAAAAATAGAATGAACTGCTAAGTTAATGCTGATTTAAAGGGCATATCGGTTTTAAAAAAACAGATAAGATGCTATTTTAGGGTCTAGTAGTCTAGTGATGGACACTTGGGTGATAAAACTCTAAAGAAATCTAAGCAAATGATCAATAAAAATTAGAGTAGTGATTGCTTTTGGGAGGCTACAGGAGGCTGATTGGTATGGGGCACACAGACGAACTCCTGGGATATCAGGTAAAGCTCTAGTTCTTGACCTGGGTGGTGTGTACAAGGGAGATTACTTTATAATAATATATTGTTATATACTAATTTTGTGAGGTTCCTTTTTTGTTTTATTTTAAAATAAAAAATTGAGAGAATATTAGGGCTTTGAAGGAATTTGCTTTCTATCTGAAGGTACATTTACACAGCTTGAATAAAAAGGCCTCACATTTTATGGTATTTATGGTTTATAAATTACTTGAATATACTTATCTCACATGATTTTATTTATAACATCCTAGTGACATTTAGAGAGAAACTGTTATTATGGTTTTTTCAAGAGGAGGAAACCACAATTAAGAGTCTAGATCGCAGAACAAGTGAGTGTTGGAATTGAGTCCTGAACTTGGAGATCCTGAATCTTAACAATTCTCCTACTTATCCACATCTCCACATGCCCACACATCATAAATATATTCACACACATACACACACATAAAATGGTATATATAAGTAGATTGAAGATTCAGCAACCACACCTACCCCATCACCCATACCAGAGGTTATATAGTAAAGGAAATAACACCTGTTTTTTTTCAACCTTGCAGACATTACAAGTTATCCTACCTAAGTGAGTTACTGTTTCTTTTCTTTGTTTAACTTAATCTTTATTGTGTTTTTCCATTACCATTTAGTCCCCTTATACTCCCTTCCCCCAGCAATCACCACACTGTTGTCCATGTCCATGAGTATTTTTTCCTTTTTGCTCAATCCTTCCACCATTTAGCCTCCCCCCACCAGCTGTCATCCGCCCTCCATCTATGAGCATGTTCTCATTTTTTCTTGTTAGTTCAGTTTGTTCAATAGATTCCTCATGAGTGAAATCATATGACATTTGCCGTTCTCTGACTGGCTTATTTCACTTAGTATAATGTTCTCCAGGTCCATCTATACTGTTGCAAAAGGTAAAATTTTATTCTTTTTTATGGTTGAGTAGTATTTCACCGTGTAAATGTTACATAGTTGTTTTATCCACTCATGGACACTTAGGTTGCTTCCATAACTTGGCAATTGTTAAATAATGCTGCAGTGAACATAGGGGTGCTTATGTTCTTTCAAATTAGTGTTTTGGATTCCTTCAAATATAGTGCCAGAAGTGGGATCAGTGGGTCAAAAGGCAGATCCATTGTTAATTTTTTGAGATACTTTCATGCTGCTTTCCACAGTGGCTGCACCAATCTGCATTTGCACCAGTCTGCATTCCTACCAACAGTGCAAAAGGGTTCTCCTTTCTCCACACCCTCAACAACACTTACTGTTTGGAGAGTTAATATTTCTAAAGGATGTTTTCATGGGATTTTTCATGACACAAGTTATGTACATTTTCATTGTTGCTCTAATCCTTATTGTACTGCTTTTTACAAGTCAGCCTCATTTTAAATAGTCTTAGGTAAAGGCATAAGATAACTATGATTTCTTTAACCTCTGTTTTTAGCCCTATTTTACACATGAAGAAACTGTGGCTAAGATAGTTTAAGAAAGTTGTCCCATAGTCAAAGTGTTTCGGAAATAGAATTTTAACCTGGATGGTGATGACAAACCTCTACTTCCACTTTGACAACTCACCTGGGGCCTTTAATACTGTACTTGGCAAATAAGAGTAAAGAAAAGGCAGTGCTACGAATGCTAAGAATGCAAGAACTCCATTGCCATCTTTTTATGATAGGATTATCAGCATTACAACAGTGTTGCATAAAAGTGATTGTTATCAAAAACATAATTCTAAGGAGAAAGAATTATCTATATAATTAATGTAGATTATTTTCCAGGAACTCCAAATTTAGATCTTATATGAAATTTGAAAAAGAAATTTGTTTTGTAGGTACAAACTTTCAGAAGTTACACAAAACTTTCAGGAGTTTTGAAATAGTCCTTGACTAGCCAGTTTCAGCTAACTCACCTTATATAACATATCTGTAAGAGCATTGCTAAATCAAGCGGTGAAGAAAAGCTTCCCTCATAAGCCTCAACCAAAATACAAAATATGGCAAAGGAGCAGGGTCATTCCAACAGCTGTTTTGCAATTCATCACAAGCATGAAGGCATAAGAAATAAGCAAAGACTTATTGCAATATGCATAATGTCATACCATTGCAACCTCTTTTTCTAGATAATAGTCAATGAGTTACAACATTATTGACAATAATCTCTTTAGGATGCCACTTACATATCAAGGTTTTCTTTTTCTTCTATGCAACTATTTCTGCCACAATCCTTTGAAAGAAAATGTTATATTGAAACCAAACACTACTTTTCTGTTTTTATATTTTACGAAGAATTTTAAACTAACAATTTGAATGAAGGATCATCTTGTATTTAATGATATTGATTAAGCCCTTAAAATTCCACATATAAACAAATTAAAGCAACAATACCAGGATTTTTCCAAGACCACATGGTATTATTGTTGGAGAGATGAATCTTAGATATTCTTTCACCGAGACTATATTTATATGAGGCAAGTGTTTTTCAACCACATTGTGTTATTTGGCCCCAAATATCTTTTCCACACCTCATTGAGACTTGTCTTGGCAAACAAGAAGGTAAAACTAGGAGACCAAATGGTACACCAGGATACCCTCAAAAGTAAAAAATACCAGGAATTGTTAAAGACAGTGCCCATGATATTTGGTACTGCATTTTGACCCCAGTAAATCCAAATAACAGGCCTTATTTTTTATTATTGTCTGAGTTTTAAAATTATAAATCCTCTGTTTAAATCTTAATGATAATCTCATGTAGCAAAAAAAAATTGGATGATAATATACAATTAGGCCTAAATCACACATAGAATCACAAAGTATTATAAAAGAAAAAAATACATTTTTTTCTGTTAAAAAAATCCTGATGTGCAAATTTTCCTTACTGTCTACATATATTTAAAATTATAAGTCAAGTCTTAGTAGCTTTAATTTATGACCGATACACAAAAATCTTTGCTAGAATTAAATTTGTTACAAGGTCATTAAATCACTTCAAGGAGAGGCCAGGAAGGTTATAAGTAAATATAACAATACCAAATTTGTTTTGAAATAAATAAAGGCTACTGTGTCACATATCTCACTCTCTTTGATTACTGGACTATAATTTTGTCTAGAAATTTTTCTGGACATTATACAGAAACAAAAAATATAGCTTTTGACATTCAAATTCAGATTTGGTGGGTCAACTAAGAGAATAAACTATTATTCAATATATTTGAGAACCATTCATTTTAAATAATGGTTTTGAAAATTCTCATAATGAATCTAAAAGCTAAATGTCCTTTTTTCTTTTCTCTTTTGATATTCTATTAAAATGTAACTGCATTTATAGTCAATATATTACCTGCAATAATTTAAAAAGGAAACAGAAAACCAAAGGAAAGCAATAAAATCACACCACTATTATCTACAACACAATGTTCTCAGGAAGTCAAGGTAAAGTCATTGAAAAATGTGAATGCCGTCTTTTTAGTCAAAAATTGGAGAAAAGAGTGAGCTGGAAAGGTGGAGAAACAGTCATGTTATATAGATTTCTCAGAATGCAGGCAAGACTAAGACAAAGCCCATTTCATCTGAGACACAAAGTAAAAAGTCCATGTAAGCTCAGCCAGCCACCCACACTGACTACAGCAACTGACACTGCATTATCAGAAGTGATGTATCTTAGCTTGTTAACTGGAAAGATTCTACTTTTCTGTACTGATAGCAGGGAATTATATTTCTAGAACTTATGATAGTTGGAACCATTAGTTTGGGGGATGAGTACTTATTTACGTTTCTCATTTTTATTGAAATCTAAGGATGCGACCATAGAAAACAACCCCACCCCCCCAAAGAAAGGTTTTATGTATTAATAATGCTGCTTCTGCAAAGAGAACTTCTTAGCTTTTAATAAAATAACAACATATTTTTATTACGTCTCTAACTATATACTTTAAATGTCACTTAGAAAAAAAATAGGTGGGGAATTATTGACAATTTAAATGAATTATGGCACAATATTCAAAACTTCACTCAAAATAGAATTACATGTATAAAGAAATTCACCATACAAAGTATTTTGTAATGATTGTGAAAATCATGAGAACATTTCTAGCTCTAACAAAGTACTAATATATCTGAACAGATTAAGATTTTACTTTATGAAATCAGTGAGTTTTTTTGATTACAGAATATTAGAAAATAATAATATAACACAAAATTGGAATATACTAAGACAAAACATAATATTGTTTCCCTCCTTGCTTTCTTTTTAAAAAGTAAATCGATACCTCCCTTGAACCATGTAAATAGAAGTTAAAATATGATATAGAGTAGAATATGTAAAGAAATTCTGGATTTCCTTCGACATAGACAGATGTTGAAGGATTCCCACAGTTTCATGATCATTCAAGATTTCCCCTCCTAAATTTTCATTGTGTGCTCCCTTTTCCTTACTGGAACATGACACTCTTGCTACATTACATGTTCTAGGCACTGAGAGGCACATAAATTTATACATTTAAAGTGTAAGGTTTTCATAAGTAAAAAAATATAATATAACTCATATAATAAATTACAAATCTGGGGATCAATTCAAGCATGACTATTTTAAGACGGCCGAGCCTAAGTAAAACACAGGAACAGCAGTAATAACAGCAAACCCATTGTTGGATTACACTGACACTTTTTCATAGTGTTTTCATCAACAAAATTCTCCCATCAGATACTATTTTAAATAGTTTGAAATAACACATAAGAAAGTTTAATTTAACTGATACTTGTACTCTCTCAGGAGAAACCAAACCAAACCAAACCACGAAGTAACAAGAAGTTAGTAATAACTTGTACAAAATCATAGAATATTTTTGACATCTATGAATTATTCTCTAAAATTATTTGTGAATAAGTAATATACCACTAACATGCATATTTAGTTTTTAAATTCCATGACCAATAGCTAAGTGTTGAAAATAACCTCCAATTTTCTGTCTTGTAATTTCTTTCACTAATAAATTTTTTAAATTATATATTTGTATACACACAGACACAGACACACACGTACATATATACATATATGGTATCAAATGGTAGGATTTCAATTGTTACAAATACATGCATAATAAAAGCTTGAATTAGATTAGAATGAGTAAAGGATCAGTTAAATCGCAGAGATTAGCACAAATCTGAACTAATTTCAATATTGAAGTTACTGTGCTTTGGTCTTTATAATTTTTTCAATTAAGTGAGATTCGAACCATATTTATTTCATAATATAAACCCAGATTTATTTGTTTTACAGTTTTGAAACACAGAAATTGAATGCTAGGTAGTATATTCAGACACATTTCATCCAGTGACAAATATATTAGCAAAAATTAAAGTTCAGTAATTGGCCCTCCTAGCATAAATAATTTCTAGTATAATCTGTGTGGTTTAACATATCCAAATAGTTGCTAGGGGTGTATTCTTATAATTTATACAAATAAAAGTCTATAAATGGACTGTCTATTGCTTTCTTTAATTCTAATAAGATAAAACTCCATGTGCCAAATAGGTGAATTGAGATTAGCTCTAACCCCAAATTCAGTTATTTTGGATGTCTAGATGTTCTTCGTCTATGTAGTTAAACTCACTTTAAATATAAATTGGTAATGAGAGGAGTCTCCAAATATTTTCACTTAAAGAGAAATTTGGATAAAACTACTAAACCAGCTAATCTGAAAAGAAAGATTTTTGTTTTGAGTTCACTGACATTTTTCTCCATGATTTATTGTGATTATGGTAATTAGACTTAATGTCAAGTATGCCATATGGATTCTTTTCAGAGTCTGATGTAAATAGCAATATTCAGGTTTTAACATTTTCACTCATAGTTTGGAATAACCTGACTACATGAAGGAGAGATCTGGCAATAGAGAAAATTTATAGAGACTGCAAAAGCAATATGCTAGCTAATAACTAACTAATATGTTTAAATGGTCTTCTTAGACTAGCAATAATGATACAACAGCAAAATAGAAATCAAAAGGAAGAAATCTTTGTTATGTGGCACAATGGGAGGAAAGAGGTAGTAGGATATTAAAGAGGGTATAATGGGGATGAATGGTGATGGAGGGAGACTTGACTTGGGGTGGTGAACACACAATACAAGACAGTGATGTATTACAGAGATGTGCACCTGAAACCTAGGTAATTGTGTTAACCAATTTCACCCTAATAAATCCAATACATATTTTTTTAAAAATATTAAAATTTTGTCTATCCTCTCTACATGATATAATTTTGAGTGTCAACGAACATCTCCAACTTTTTAAAAATTATTTATTTATTTTTAGAGAAGTGGGGAGGGAGGGAGAAAAAGAGGGAGGGAAACATTGATGTGAGAGAGAAGCATTGATCAGTTGCCTTTCATACATGCCCCAACAGGGGACTGAATCCACAACCCAGGCACGTTCCCTGACTGGGAAACAAACTGTTGATCTTTCGTTTTGCAGGATGACATCCAACCAACTGAGCCATATCTGTCAGGGTAAGAACCACTCCAGATTTTTAAGACTGTATGTGGTGCTTATATGATATCAATAAATAATCAGTAGGGCTTCCCAAATAGATTGCTGATTATTCTCATATTGGATATTGTTTTTGGCATTGTTCCTTTCTGGAGACTCTCAAAGAGAACTGATTTCCTTGACTTTTAGACTCCATTGGCCTCCTGCTTTCCCTGGTTCATGGTCCCCATGCTCTGTCTTCAAAGCCAACAACAGTGAGCTCACCCAGATAATCCAGGATAATCTCCCATCTGAAGGTCTTATTTACATCAGTAAAGTCCCTTTTGTTGTAAGAGGTAGTATATTTTTAGGTCTCAGGAATTAGGGTGTGGACATATTAGGTGGCTTTTATTTTGCCTATCACACTTTTTATGTAAAATCTCTAGAAAAAGTAAAGCTATAGAGATAGAAACTGTATTAGTGGTCACCTGGGACTGAGAGTGGGAGCAGGTTTTACTGAAGGCAGACATGACAGATCTTGGAGTTCTCTAAAGAAAGTTCTCTAAAACTGAATTATGATACTCTCACAATTCTAAATTTGATTAAAAATCATCAAGCTGAATACTTTCAGTGGGTGAATTTTATGATATAAAAATTGTAGTCCTATAAAGCTATTAAATATTTTTAAACTAATAGAAAAACAAAGGAAAATAATTAATTGAAGTAGTTGATATCATTAAAATAAAAACTAATTAATGGAGGTCTGACTTGAGATTTTGACTCCTGGTGAATTTGTTTTCTCCCAATCACTTGAATGAGTAATTTAGTTTCAGTCAACAATGTATTATATTTACATTTATTGTCTCACTCATTGATCTTAAACATATTCTTACCACTGCATCACCTAATAAGAGTGAAAATATTATTATGCATGGCATGAGACTTCTGAACTTACAAGAAAGGGAAAAACAAAAGGCTTTCTTTGACTACCTTCAGTGGATGAATTTTCAACATGTAGATGCAAATGCCAAAATCAGATTTCTGACTGCTTTTTCGCCACTGCACACATAAAACTATGGTCATTATTATTAGGAATCATAACAAAGTCTGTCCATTTTTTCTCATAAGCTTTTGGTAAATAATTTCTTTACAGTTTCCCTTGTCTGCCAAGTAGCAACCCAGAGCTCTGAATTTTCATGTCTTCTCTAAGTATGCATGAATTATTATAGTCTTATTAACTCGAGTGAGTAGTTGATATACACTTACTCCAGGAGTACTCAGAAAAGTTATTTTACCCCAGTGAGGAATAAAGAGACATAGTCTGGCTGTTTATTAATAATGACTCTAATTTATTCTGATTAGCCTTAATGTTTTGAATGAGTCACCTGGCCGAATTGTGTGAAATGGTGGGTGGTACAGCAGGAAGTCTGATGCTGACATACTTAATTGTAGGTGTTCATGCCTCACTGTGAATATTCCCATGATCACATCCATTCTGCTTTTACTTTATGCCTCAAGGTCTCCTAGAAACTGAATGTGTACTGTTGATACATGGTTTTGAGATGAAAAGTGTATCCAAAAAGAAGGTATTAGTGTTCTAGGGAAACGATCACCTAAAACTTACCAAACAATGTAGGCAAAAGTGAAGACCCTAAATGGTCATGCCAACAGGAATCAACACCTAATCTCATAAATGCTTCCTTCAATAAATTAAGAAAGCTTTACAGTTTAGCTGATTTATTTTTTTGTTATTTCTTTACTTCAGCTTTTCCTATCTCCCTTTTTTATTTAATCCTCACCCAAGAGTGTCTTTTATTAATTTTAGAGAGAAGAAGGGAGGGAGGTGGAGAGAGAGAGAGAGAGAGATCAATGTGAAGGAGAGACATTGATTGCCTCTCCACTTACCCTGACTGGGGATCAAAGACGCAACCTTTCAGTGTACAAGACGTCCCTCCAACCAACCGAACCACCGAGCCAGGATAGTCCTACCCTTAGATTTTTCAAAATTCTTTAACATTGCTAGCCATTCTTTTCCTATGTGTTGATTATGTTGATAAATAAATAAATTATTAAAAATCGGGAGCTAAATAGATATTTCCCTGGGAAATGCAATTTTAGAGACATATGTTGATATCTATATCTCACTAATTCTTCATCTAGCAAAGTTTAGAGATAGAGGTAATATTTTGTCATTTTATATATAACCATTAAAGATATATTCATTTTGAATTATGCTGTAGTTCTACTTTAATCGTGAATGAAGACACATAGCCTTCATTTTATTAGGCTTTGTTAGTCTGATTCATTAATAGAGTTTTAAAATTTAAAGTTCTTACCAAAGCAATTTTTATTTGTGCAAAAAAAAAGAAAGATGCTTAGTTTAATAACAGGTTATAGCAGTTTCTGTTACCAAAATGACTTTGTAGTTAAACATAATTAGAATCAGACAAACTGCATGTTCTATAATCAATTTTAGGTAAGCTATTAAAATACACTATTTCAACATCAAGATTTTACTTTTAGCCTGTTTCTCAGAGTATTTTTTCTACCTACTATCCAGCATTAAAGCAAACCTGAAAGGAAGCTCTGGTCTTTAGAACAGACAAGCCTAGGTAGGGAAGTGACTGGGATCAAGAGAGGTTGAGCAGACTCATTTTCTTTCTCTCATTGTCTCAGTTTGTCAGGGTTTATGGCTCTTCACTGAAATTCACCAGCTGGGTTCCAGTGTTTCATTTTGCTGGTTATTAGCAGGAATATTTATTTTTAAAAAGCCCAGGTATTATTCATATGGAATATTGCTTCTTAAAAGCCAAAATAAGAAGATGTGGCAGAAAGAACACAGATGGGAGTCTGGAAATCTAGGTTGCCATTTGGTTTCCACTTAAACAAATTGTGTGATTTGGAAAAGATCTTCATGCCCTTAGTATGAATTAACAGAACATGAGCTCCAGTGAAACAAAGCTCTAAAACCTTATTCCAGAACTAAAAGTTTTATAATAAATCAATAATCAAATAGGCTGAAAAGTCACCCGTGAATTTTAAGAACTGGATTTCAAATTACAAGGCTGTTCTTAAAAATCACAGATATACAGAAAACGATGGAGCAAGGAAGTAGCAAGGAGAACCCAGTAAAAATTACTCAAGTCTGTCAGAAATATGCATAATTTCTTTGTTTTCCACATCTAAGCTTTGGTCAATTAGACAGACTATGGACTAAAAGTGCATGCAGCTTTGATGTTAGAACTCATTTAATTAAAAGCAGAAATGAGAAAAAATAAAATTTAAAAATGGAACAAAAACTAATAATTGTCCCCCCTGCTCCCCCACCTTCAATAAAGCCACACCAAACACTTTCATTTAGCAAGCTAGAAATAAATAGTTGTAGCTATTTCATTTTAACCAAATGTCACCGAAGAGGATTGCATGGGACAAACTCAGTAAATGAAAACCTAAAGGCCATTTATAGCACTTTATCCTGGTCAGTCTTAACGTTCTCTTAACCATTTTTTTCAATTCCCTTAATTCAAAAGCCAAACGTCTAAACAGCAGGGCCATAAGGAATTAAGTGCAATGATCATGGGACAAAAACCATAGGAGTCCTCTTCTGTTGGGGGCTGCGAGATGAGCATCTGCTCCTGTTAGGGGCTGTCGCGGCAGTCCCTGCCAGATCCTGCAGCGAGTACAGGGCTTACTGCTTGAGGAGGAACTAGCAAATGTTGGGTTGAAGAGCGAATATTCCTAAATAGGCTTTATTTTGGTCAATTCTGTCCCTGCTCTCTAGGCAAGGGGTCATTCGTGTGAGTGGCAAACAGGGTTTACAGGAACAGTTTATTTAATTTGTTGCTGGTCTTCACCCTCCCCAAACTCTCAACTAGCTCTGATGAAAACGTTGCTCTCTGCACCTTTCCAGACCATATATTCCTGGAATCTCTGCTTTACCAATATTACTCAGAAGATAAAGTATCTAAAATAACAAGTCCTCTGACCAGAATGTCTCTTATCCGACCCACAACTTGAGCTAAATAATCAAACCTCAAAGCCCACAGAATTTAAAATTTGGGGTTGCTGGTCCTAAGTATTTTGTGATTTTTGTCCTTTCTTGCACTTTAAAAAATTCTATGTCCTTGTACAAATCAATATTCTATAGATACTTGTTGGATAAATGACTTTAAATGTACACTGTAAATTGTTTGGGGGAAGATTTTATGGTAAAATTTTGTTGGTTTCCACAAAGCCTAAATATTTTGTAGCTCATTCAAATGTATTGATGTTCTCAAATTGAAACTGTTTTACCTCATGTCATATCAGATACAGCTTCATGAGTTTATCTCTAGAAGGAAGAGTTTCTTGTCAAACACAAAGATAGGGGGTAGAGAGAAAGAGGTGGAGTTTCCTCACTGAAATTAGCTGCCAACAAGCTGCGTCCATTATGAACCCTCACGTTCCATAAAGTCGGAATGCTAGGGCACTGCAGCGCAATGTTATTGAAGATCAAACAAAACAAGCTGCTTTAACAGGCTGTGTTCTGTCTTTTCATTTCCTGTAGGTGGTGAGCTCCTGCGTTGTACTAATTACCAAAGTCTCTGATTAGAGGCAATTGGTTTCCTTCCTGACACTGAAAATGTCAGAAAGCAAGCGGCCTCTGGATGGCCCTAACTCTATAGTTCCTTTGTGAGGATGCCAGTTACATCTGAGGTGGTAAGAATGAGCATATATTTTATTTTAGAGATTCTTGAAGTTCCTTGCTGGAGCTTATTTTCAAATATATCAACTGTTTGTTTTATATTCACAATCAAATGGATTCAATCACTCCTAATTCTAATCTATTAATTTTAATGAATCATATTTTGCAGTTATAATTAACAAAAAAAATATACCTAATTTGGTCATATTTTTTATGGAAAACATTATTTCATAGTTCTATGATGTCCTGATTGAAAAGTTTAAATTGGGCACAAAGTTTATCAAAGAAGTTAAAAAAGAAAAAGCATACATAAGGAAAATATTTATACTGTATTTTTTAATTTTCAGATGGAGTTATCATCTATGTATAATTTCTACCCTATGCAAACCCAAAGACAAAATGCTTAGGATTGCTAGAGTGTTGGAAAGTAATATTTAATAGTGGATACATTTATGATAGTTTGGCATTTAACATTTTCAGCAGATGTTCTAAATAAATACAATAATAGTCATTAATAATATTATTAGCTTGCAAAATAGCAACTAAAAAGAGAGAGTAAACATTAGATACAGTTTGAATAAGAACTCTAAGGTCAGTATCACAGAACTTTAGACCAGACATGTAACTCAAAAACCTTCCATTTCAACTCCAGAGTTTTACAGGTAAGAAAATTCAGTTTCAAAAAATAAACTGTCTCAAGCAAAACCACAATTAGCGCCTTGGTTGAGGTAACAATCCATGTCCTCTACTTTGAAATCACTACCTTTCTCAGTTTTTTTTAGATATGTCAACTGATATGTACTGAACTATTTCTATAATTAATCATTTAAATAGTACCATGTTAAATTTTGATATACAGAATTATACTTAAATATATTTTGTGAAGTGCTATACATTTTGTTCATATAAAATTGTACACAGAGAATTATAACAATATAGAAAAGAGAAAAAAAGAAAAAAACATTCACAGTTTCCATCATCATAATACACAATCTGTAGCTTTTTCTTCTAGTTCTTATTTATGCTTACATGTTTTCTGAAGTTGTAATGATTAGGTCATATGATTTTTGTTCTGTTTTATTCAATTACCATTATATGATGACATTTTCATGTTATTGCATAATGTTTATAATAATTACTTTAGCAACTACATAATATTTCATTGACTTGCTTTGATATTTATACAGCCATTTCCCTCTTGTTGAGCAATTAGGTCATTTTTAATGTACTATAAATAACACTGCAGTGAATTTTTTCATGCACATTGCTTTTGTAAATATTTTTTCTTTTAACTAGTTTTCTATGAATAAATTATTAGATACTGAATTTTAACTGGATGTGAATATTTAGATATCATTTGGGCTTATAGTACATTTTGCTAAATGCCTTTCCAAGGAAGTTACATCCCAGAACTAAAGAATAAAGTCACATAGGCTGTTGTGATTAAATAGCACAGCCCCAAGGTTACCTCCTATGGACCATGAAAACAGCAGACAAGCCACAAGTAAGACTGGCCTGGTGTGCACAAGGGTGTCAAGAAGCCTACAAGGATAACCTACAGGACATACATGACCCTCAGTAGTTTTTCTTAAAACTTCCCTAATTTGAGCCTTGGTAGTTTTTTTCCAAAGTTTCTAAAAATGAAAATTTTCACCTAATGCCTTCTTAAGGATCGAGACTTTTAATAGAGTTAAAACATTTGTAGACTTAAGAAGGGTAAAGCATTAGCTAATGCATATGCAGAGTCTAGCCTATAGGATTTAAGTCCAATTACTGATCATATACTATTAGAGAATATAGACTTAATGCTTAAAATAAGCATTAAGAAAAAGAGTTAAGCACATGAGTCTTTTCTTGCTTAGTGGAAGGAAATACAGAATTAGACTTAAATCTCTCATGTATCATAAACATGTGTTCCCTACACACACTCACACCCAAATTGGTCAATGAAAAGCCCATGCTTTTCTAATTTCACAGGTGCTTTAGAACCCGGGCTCAGGACTCACAGGGTTGTGGTGATTTACTTCCTCATTAGTGCTCAGCATTTCCTTTCCTGGTCTATTTAGCTGCACAACTATCATTTATTGAAAAGCTGCTATGTCC
This sequence comes from Mormoops blainvillei, assembly GCA_004026545.1. Lineage (NCBI taxonomy): Eukaryota > Metazoa > Chordata > Mammalia > Chiroptera > Mormoopidae > Mormoops > Mormoops blainvillei. Next base: position 45,963 of record PVJD01000263.1, read on the forward strand.
CAGCCACTTTCTTAGGTGCTTTTGTTTGGGATCTCATTTAACCCTCACAATGCTATATAAGACCATTTATTTCTGTCTTTTACATATGTGGAAATTAAAGCGCAGAATATTTTATTAATTTCTATAAAAGCACAAGTTGTGAGTGATGAGGTGGCGGAGCCAAGATTCACCCTGCCCTGGTTTATGCTGCTCTCTGTGGAGTACCTCTTAGCGCGGCACTGCCAGAGCAATGGGGGTTCTACTTTGATATGTCAACACCATTTCTGGGGTATCTTGGTTCTCTTGAAACACTTTTAAGTTAATTCTTTATCTCAGAATGTCAGTCATACTGGACATGACTCTGCTGTTAAATGTGTACCCTGAAAAATATGAAGGAAAACCACAACAGTAACCCAAAATGAGCTCTGTAGTCTTTTCTGAAATGTTATATTTTGCACTCAATCTTCATGAGTAAAATTCACTAAAGTCACAACAGATATTACAAGTTGTTTTGTTAATTGGATCTCAACCATATTAATTCAAATTTTAACAACCACTCTGATTTATTTCTTTAGATATAAGTTCCATTGAAAACTAAGGATGAACTCTTGTTACTGAAATATCTCTAAATATAATTTCTAAAATTAATTAAATCAGTTAAACCATTTGGATTTTAGAAATTTCAGAGAAGAAAGTGAATGTAACAAGAACATACCTGTGTTATAGCTTAATCGCCTCAGATGTAATGATTCTTTTTCTCAAGTAATAAAGCTAATCTCAGAGCAAATCATTTAAAATTACTCACAAGAATTTAAGTATATACCATTAGTTGAGATGTTCTTGGTACAGAACTAAGAAAACCATTCCTTTCACTGCTTTGAGAGCTTTACCCAAAGAAAGTTGAGCTGAATTCTAAGTTTTTAAAGTTTGAAGATGAATTCAACCACAAATTTAAACTTGAAAGGAAAACACGTTAAATGTATAATGAATGTATTATTAGTAAATATTTAGGGTTAAAAAGTCTCATATTTAAAACCCCAAAAGAAAACAACTCCATGTCTATTATAGGTGAAAAGATACCAGCCATAAATATATCTTGAACTTTTAACTGTGAAGAAGGAAATTTTATTACATATTATGGCTGCCTTTACATAAATAGTTAAACTCTGTATAGTTACAAATATAGTTACATGATAAATTAAGCCCTATGAAAGAAAAAATACATGATTCCATGTTGGTACACTTGAAATTTGCTTATAAGTAGTTTGGTTCTTAAACATAATTTCTCACAGAAAAATATTTCAAATTACAGCCACTCCCCACCTGAAACTCATTGAATGTATAATTAAGTTGAACTGTAGTAATTATATTTGAGACAGAGCTCAGAGTCCAAAGAGGAAGAAGAGAGAAAACACACATTTATTTTGTTCCTGTCTATAGGGCGGGCTGTGAATGAAATTTTGGCATAGGTGCTATATGTTGTGAATCTTTTGACTTCTTTATATTTATTCTTTTCTTCCCTGAATGTTGCCTGTTGCGCAGTTTTTTTAGTATGCTTAAGAATATTCATTTTCTGTTTTAAATTCTACTTATCGACATACTACCCAGCACCAGCCTTCCTCCCAAAATACTCTGTGACTCAGAGTGATTTCCCTCCCTTCTTGTCCCACTACACTGCCTTGCACATAAAGGTACTAGATAATTATTCATTGAAAAAATGAATAAAATATAAAACACAGAAACTTTAGAAAAGACGTGGCTTTAACTAATCCTTTATTTTATAAGCTCTTCACTTTCCCTATGTTTACATTCTCAGCGATTTCTAAGTTTCATGTGGCTGTTGTTCTGCACATCGGCTCCTTCGGAGGGAAGAGCTTGAGTTCCAGCAAGGGCAGTAAAGGTAGTGTGGGAGGGTAGCAGTACAGACATTTCAGTCACACTTTTAGATTCAGTGTTGATGGAAGGCTCACCTTATTTTTAAATAATGAGGCTGCGTAATTCAAAAGACCATAATAATTCATGATGAAACAAGGTAAGCACACAGCCGTCACATGGTACAGCAATGCTAAGCTTGCCTCACATGTGACGGGTCCTTAAAGCAGTCATATCTCTGTCCTGTCTAACATGTAGATAAGTATGATAAAACAATGCAGCTACAGGGCTCCGGCTCTGCAACTGTAGTTCGCTGCCAAAAACGCTCAATACTGAATTTGCCTCCTGGGGTTATTCATGGTTGATCTGCCTCCTTAGGCCTTGCCTGTGCTACATACCTATCTCATTGCTAAGCTGCTTTTGGTTAGAAACCCGTGCACATGCTCTTGTATGGTCAAAAGGAGACTTCCTCTGAACACAACTCACTCAAGGCTCCACATGGGCACATGGCAGGCTGCTGGCCAAAATGTGCCCACTAAGTCCCTAACAAATGAATCATGAATCTGGGTGACTAGAGAGACAAATGTTTACCATGGAATGGTAACAAAAAAGTCTGGGCATTTTGCCATTTAGGAAAGAAAGAAAAGCATATAAACTTTCTTATCCTTTCCTGGAGAGAGCTCTTAGGAAGGTAGAGTGCCCTCAATTCAGCCTTTGGACAGGTATATTGACAAAAAAGTAAAACTTTTTATCAGTTCACAATAAATAATATACATTTATATACAATAAATTTCATATATATTATATATAAAAAAGTGATTTTCTATCTTATGATGGCTGATTTACTTCACCATAAAAGAGGAAGATGATATTGTTATAATGTAGCTCTTTCATTGTGTGAGGCTATGGAACGAGCAGCTTGTGTTAGTAGTCACTGAGCACCACGACTTAAGTCTGAGAGATAACATTCATTACAGAGTGGACTTCAGTTGCAGCTCTGTCAATGACCGGCCTTGTGACTTTTAGCTGGTTATTTAACATCTCCCTCTGTGTTATGATCATTACAATTTGACACTATGTGGCTCACAACAATAACTGAACAGGTTAAATGCTCAATGTTTGTTACCTGAAGATTTTTTGTATACTGATATTATTCCTAAAATTAGTATTAGGATAAAGTTCCAACAAAAGTATTACGGCCAAAAAGCCAAAAATATACACTAATGGTATTATGGCCCCCTAAACTAGGTTTGTTTGTTCATCTAAGGAAATTATTTAAGAAGAAAAAATTTAAACGAACTATTTGTCTATTGTTGACCTTTTCTTGAATTAAGATTTTATTCCACTCTGTGTTTTGTCAGCTCTTATTACTGTGTCTGGTGAATAAAATATGTTACTTCAGAAAATGGAGATAAGACAAATAAGAGCTCCAAGACAATGGAATGTGTTATATGGTAACCTTTCTCCACAGGGAGAAAATTAAAAACAAAACTTTTTAGAATTTTTGTGAATAACTTATTGATAATTTATTTTATGTGTGTGTGTGTGTGCGCGCATTTATACACACACACATATAAATACATATATGCAGATATGGCTGAGCCCAGACCCTAGGACTGAAATATTTTATCTAAATATGCCCATCTTTCTTTTTAGCCAATAGAATAATTTTTCTTCAATTACAGTTTGCTTCTACTGGCTCTCTGGCAAGCTGATAACTGTGTAGTTATTCCATGTTCACCACACAGATACTTTGCAGGTTCTCTAACATCTTCATTTAAATATTCACAGAGCAACTAAGAACATCAAAATATCTTCAGTTCAGTTATGTGTAATGCACCAGGAAGTTTAGCACTGTGTAGCAGAGTGGAAATGATTTATTAACTGAGAAAATTAACCATTGGTCAATGGAAAGTTGACAGCTATTTTAAAAATTGCAGTGGGGACTCATCTCTCTATGCAAAAGATATTTGTAAATGAGGCCAGGGGAACTGAAGTGATTTGGACTACTTAATGACACAAGGTTCTGACACTCATTCCATAAGGCTATTAATATGAAATATAGTTTTCCAACTTCAAGGCTGAGTGATGAAGAAAAGAAAAGACATGAAATTTTGGAAACTTACTTCACAGGAGACTCTTTTTAGATACTCTAAAAATACCAGTGGGACCTCATGTAAAATTTCCATGTACGGTCTTCTTCCTTTCAAACTTCTCTTTGTAATACAAACCTCAAGTTTAACCACAGTGTGAGCTGGAGGAGAAAGAGGTAGGAAAAGAGGGTTGGGAGTTGGCTCTTATCAAAAACTTCCTTTAATAACATACCTACCTATTCTAATACTGCTGGACATTTAGAAAGAGTTTTGATTATTTACAAAATTAATCATGCTTTGAATGGGGATATCAGCAAGATGGCAGAATAAAAAACCCTAACCCTTTCTTCCTAAGTGGATATACTGATGCAACAGCAATACACAGACCAAATTCCTTTGTGAGAAATCCAAGTACCATTTAAGAAGTTCCTTCTCCCCAGGTAAGACTGAAGCCAGCTATATCAAAGCTGGTAGAAAAATTCATGGCACTTACTAACCAGAGTTCCTCCTTGTTATATACTGCAGCATGATTGAAGAAATTCCCAACTCCCAGCTTCCACTGGGGAGGAAAAGAGAAGACATGAATGCACATCCTAACATTCAGACTTTTGTCAGGGCAGCTATGGGGAGGGGGAATGCAGCTACCAGAGGGACTGGTCTCTATCTTGCTTGAATCTAAGCTCTGACAGGAAAAGATAGAATTTGGTGGCCACTGAGAACAAAAATGAAGGTTTGAACTAGCATGCAATCACTTGAGATTGCCTTTACCTCCCAACTCAGTGAAGACTGGGTAGGAGAAACCCCCCAGCTCCTAGCTTCTCACTGGAGAGGGGAATTATATTGGATCATATGTCCAACAATTTGGATTTGGGGGATGGGGAGGGGAGGGTGGCTGCTTGGGGGCTGATTTCTGTCTCATTTGGCTTAAAGTGCTTACAGGCCCTGGGATACTCTAAATGCCTGAGGGTGTTTAAGAACAGAAAGAGCTAGGTAACTTATGGAAGTTCAGAATACTTGCAGTGCCACAGACACTGAAGAGAGAAAGTGATTATGAACATTGAAGAATGAACCAGCAAAACATTTCTCACTGGAAATTTAAATGAACAAGTCCAGATAATACACATTCACAGAAAGCTCGGGGATGTCCACAGAATCTCTAGCCAGGCTAATTGGTTAAGGTCTTTCTGTATGAAGCCAATACAAAAAAGAGTAGAGGCAGTTATTTTTTAAAAATATTCAGATCAAAACCCAAAGTAACAAGTCATATAAACAATGCAACATGGCACAACCAGAGGATCAAAATAAATCTCTAGAAACTGACTCTAAAGAAATAGAGGTATTTGAATTATTTGACAAAGAATTAAAAATAACCATCATAAAGATGCTAAATGAGCTCAGGAAAACAATGTATGAACAAAAGAATAATAACCACAAAGAGACAGATAATCTCTGATGGAACTAAACAGAAATTTTTGAAGTGAAGGATACAATAATTTAATTGAAAAACTTACTAGGGTGTTATAACAACAAACTTAATTAAGAAGAATCAGTAAACATGAAGACAGAGTATTTGGTGTTATCCAATCAGAGGAACATAAAATAAAGAAGAATGAAAAAGTCTGAGGGACTTATGGGTCACCATAAAACAGACCAATATATGTATTATAGGAGTTGCAAAAGAATTGAGAGAAAAAGGAAGGGAGTGTTATTAAAGAAATAATGACTAAAAACCTCCCAAATCTGGGATAGAAAGTAAATATCCAGATTCCAGAATCCTAACAAAGCGCAGCTCAGATGAACTTAAAGATCACACTGAGACAAGTTAGAATCAAATTGTCAAAAGTCAAAGACAAAAAGAGAATTTTGGAAACAGCAAAAGAAAAACAATTTGTTATATAAAGGGGAGTCCCCATGAAACTAAGAGGATTTCTCAGCAGAAACCTGGTAAGTCAGAAGGAATGGGATGAAAAATTCAAGGATTAGGAAGAAAAAAAAAAATCTCTGCCAACCCAGAATACTATGTTTGGGAAAAAAATGTCATTGAAAATGAAGGAGAGATAAAGACTTACCCAGACAAACAAAAGCTAAGGGAGTTCATCACTACTAAACCTGCCTTACAAGAAATGCTAAAAGGATTCCTTCATGTTGAAATAAATGGACCCTAGATAGCAACATGAAAAGATGAGAGCACAAAGTTGGCTGGTAAAGGTATATCCATACGGACAAAATCAGAACACTATACTAGTAGTATATAAATCATATCTAACTCTGATATAAAAAATTTAAGTGTAAAAATAATGATATAAAATATGCTAATGAATACAAAACATAAAAATATGTAATTTGTGACATCAAGAACATATAGTATGTGATGGGAAGAAATAAAGGAATAGAATTTTTGTATGCAGTTGAAGTACTTAGCTTAAATAAATTGTTATAAAATGAGAAAGCAATCAAAGTATGTCACTTAAAAAAAAGGGACACACAAACAGCAAGAGATAAAAAGAGACAAAAAACTAGAAGACATACAGAAAACAATAAAATGTTGATGAAAAGATCTTGCTCCTATGAGTAATTACTTTGAATGTGATTGAACTCCCCAAACAAAAGGCAAAAGAAAAAAAAAAGGATAAATGGATAAAAAAAATAAGATCCAATGCTATGCCATCCAGGAGACACTCACTTTATATTTAAAGATATATATAGGCTGAAAGTGAAAAGATAGAAAAACTATTCCATTCAAATAGCATGCAAAAGATAAAGGATGGCCATATGTACATCAGAGAAAAAACAGACTTTAAGTCAAAGTATCTGACAAGATACAAAGAAACATATTATGTAATGATAAAAGGATGAATTCACCACAAGGATATAGCAGTTACAAATATATAGGATCCAACATTAGAGCACCCGGCCATCACAAGCAAACAATGACAGAACTTAGAGAAATGGACAGCAGCATAATACAGTGATGTGCCTCTAATGATGGGTATTTGCTCTGAGAAATACACTATTAAGTGAGTTCATTATTGTGCAAACATCATAGAGTGTACTTACACAAACTAGATGGTATAGCCTACTACACAGCTAGGTTATTCAATACAGCCAATATACCTCCTGTACAGCATGTTACTATGCAAACAACAAGTGATTAAATGAAACACAAAAGGAAATGATGCAATCAAGGGATACAGGATGAGATGTGTGAGGCTGCTGCTGGCATAACAGAGCATGCTGTATTAAAGAAAATGTTTTTATGGGTAGAAAACAAAAAGTACAGTATAGTAAATACATACCCTAGTAACAGTCATTTATTGTCATTATCAAGTATTATGTACTGTACATAATTGTATTTGCTATACTTTTATACAACTGGCAGTGTTGTAGGTTTGTTTATACTCATCGGTAATGTGTTATGCTATGGCACTGTGACAGCTGTGACATCCCTAAGCAACAGGAAATTTCAGCTCTATTATAACCTATGGGGCCAATGCCATATATGTAGTTTGTTGTTGACCAAAATGTCATTATGTAGCACATGATTATAACAGTAGGAGATTTTGATATCCCACTCTCAATAGTAAATAAAACAACCAGACAGAGATCAATATTGAAACAGAGGACTTGAACAACAATATGAGAGGGGACCCAAAACAAACTAGAGTTATCTTCCGGAGTGTGGGCCCCTTGTAGTACAGGCTTCTTGCTCTGAGTGAGTGTTCTAGGAACCAATCTGCATCAGTGTACCAGCTGGTGTTGTGAGAGGCTGCATTCGGCTTCAGTTAATATTTTTGGAAGGCTTTTTCAGGGTGTTTGCCCATTACATGATAATATAGCTGCTCGCACTATGCTGAGCGTTCAGCAGTTTCTGACCCAAAACAGCTTGACCTCTGTGCCTCATCCTCCTTATTCACCTGATCTTATCCTGAGCAAATTTTTTTGTTTCTCCAGATTAAAAAATTCTTCAGGGGGAAACATTTTGCTGATGTAGAAGAGGTGAAACATAAAATGGCAGAAACACTAAAAGGCATCAATATCAACGAGTTCAAAAACTGTTTTGAGCAGCGGAAAAAAGTCTCTATAAGCGTATTGCATCAAACGAAGAGTACTATGAAGGTGAGTGAAGTTTAAACATGTAAGAATAAATACACATTTTTTTTTATTAAATAAATTCCATGTTTTTGCCCCTCTCCTTATGACCAAATAGACTCAATAGGCAGTTAGAAAACATTTCACCCAACAGCAGCAGAGTATTCATTCTTGTCCAGGAACATTATCCAGGATAGATCACATTTTCAGTTACCAAAAAAGTCTTAACAAATTTAATAAATTTGAAATCAACCAAAAATTTTTTTCAACCATAAGGGAAGCATACCAGAAATTAACAGCAGGAAAAAACTGAATAATTTACAAATATGTAGAAACTAAATAGCACACTCCTGAACAGCCAATGGGTTATGGAGTAATCAAAAAGGAAATTAGAAAGTATCTTGAGACAACAAAAACAAAAATATAACATATCAAAAGTTAAGGGGTACAGCAAAAGTAGTACTAAAAAGGAAGTTTATAGTGGTGAACAGCTATGTGATAAAAAGAGAAAGACCCCAAAGACCTCATTTTATAGCTCAAGTAACTAGAAATAGAACAAACAAAGCCCCAAGTTGGCAGAAGAAAGGAAATAATAACTATGAGGAGATAAATAAATGAAATAAAGACTAGAAAAACAATAGAAAAAATCAACTGAACAAAGTCATTTTTTGTAAAGATTAACAAAATTGATAATCTCTTAGACTAAGAAAAAAAATGAAACCTCAAATAAATAAAATTAGAAATGAATGAGGAGGCATTACAATTAATGCAACAGAAATAAAAAAATATAAGAAATTCTGATGAACACCAACACATTAGGAAACCTAGAAGAAATGGATACATTCCTAGAAACATAACCTACAAAGACAGAATTATGAAAAAATAGAAAATCTGAAAAGATCTATAACTAGTAGAGTTTGGATCGATAATGAAAAATCTCCCAACAAAAAAAAGTCCAGGACCAGATTTTTCCATTAGAGAATTCTACCAATTAAAGAATTAATGTCTATCCTTTTCAAATCCTTCCAAATAACTGAAGAGAGGTAACACTTCCAAACTCAATTGTATAACAGTAGCATTACTCTGATACCAAAGGCAAAGAAAAGCACTACAAGAAAACTACAGACCTATATCCCTGATGAAATAGATACAAAATTCCTGAAGAAAATATTAGCAAGCCAAATTCAACAGTACATGAAAAGGATCATAAACCATGACCAAGTAAGATTTTTCTCTGGGATGCAAGATAATTTAACATACAAGAATCAATGTGATATACCACATTAGCAAAATTGAAGAATAAAAACAATGTAATCACCCTTATAAATGCAGAAAAAAGCACTTACAAAATTTGGCACCCTTTTATGATAAAACACTGAACTCATTGGGATAGGAGAAAATCACCTCAATATAATAAAGACTATACATGTATATGAAAATTGACAGTATACATTGTAGTGAATAGTGCAAAACTGGATGCTTTTCTGCCAAGATCAGAAACAAGTTACCTGTAAAAAAAACAAACAAAACTATAGTAATGTATAGTTCTATTTCAAAATTTTGAGATCAGAATATTTCCTTTATAATCAATATCTATTAGAAGTTTTTTGGACTTAGATCAAAAGTCACAGCTCTAGCTAAAAACATAGCTATAGCTATATTAGATTAAGCAATAGTTTTGAAAAATAATTTTTGGAAAGCTATGAAGTAATAATAATGATCATATTCTATGCACTTTGAATATAATACATCTTGCAACAGCCATGTAAGGAAGCTACTTTATCCCCATGTTAGAAATGAAGAGATTGAAACCTAGAGAGGTTTGGCTATCTGTTCAAAGCCAACTGTCTAGTAAACTGTAGGGCTAAAATGGAAAGCTACTCTGTTTACAGGAGGAGATTACCAGCTGTAATCTCTGTAAAAGTTAAGCAGATATAAATCAGTGAATCTAATGTATATAATGAAATGAGAATTATCAGGTTGGATGCTTTAATGCCTCCTGCATGATTATTTCCATGTGATCTGCTCATTTGTATTCCTGGTTTAGAGCTTTTAAAATGAAGAGCAGAAAAGGAAAAAGGACTCATGGGCATGGATAACAGTGTGGTGATTGCTGGGCTAGGGGGATAAGGGTACTAAGTGGTAATGGAAAAAAATATAATACCGATTAAATCAAAAAATGAAATAAAATAGAATGAATATGTGAGAGGATAAGTGGTAACCATGGTAACTTCCATTTAAAGATAAGCCAGTCAGAGAAAGACAACTATCATATGATTTTACTTATAAATGGAATCTAATGAACAAAGTAAACTAACAAACAAAATAGAAACAGATTTACAGATACAAAGAGGAACAGACTGACAGCTATCAGATGGGAGGGTTGGGGGCCCGGGTGAAAAAAGTGAAGGGATTAAGCAAAGGCAAAAACAAACAAACAACAAACAAAAAACACAAAAACTCATAGACACAGACAACAATATAGTGATTACCAGAGGGAAAGAGGAATAGAGAGAAGTAGAAGAGGATAAAGGAAGATAAAATGGTGATGGAAGGAGAGTTGACTTGGGATGATGTATTATAGAATTGTATACCTAAAACCTATATAATTTTATTAACTAATGACACCCCAATAAATTCAATATTTTTTAAATGATAGCATATTGAACATATAAAATTTCCTTCATTCACCTTAAAAATTCACAAAAATAAAAAAAACAGAGCTTACTAAATGGAATCTACAAGGTCAAAGAGAAATGGAAATGATATATGAATAAGGAAATTTAGAAAGTTCAAAATTTGGAAAGTTCAAAAGTGGTAATTGACATTATAGGACAGAGAAAACAGATTCTTAAGACAGTAGCTGAGAAAACAAGAAGCAACCCGCAATGCCTCAAATGGCTCAGTAAAGTGTTATCTGTGAAAAGAGTTGAAGGTGGGACTGAAAAGAGAATTGTTTCAAGGTTTGTTTAAAAAACTGCATATATATCCTAAAAGAAACAAGATAAAAGCAACTTGCATAATCAGAAGTCTATATAGGGACTTAAAAAGTTAAAAAGAATCATTACTGTCATCTGTGATATGATAACATATAGAATTTATAAATAAGAGTAGGAAATTATCAAATAAAATAGACATTTTCTACCCCAAAATAATCCTAAAAATGGCATCAAAAATAACAAAAAAGAATTTTCTGAAACTAAAAGATATGATTGGGGAAATTTAAAATCTAATATAAAGAATGAAAGAAAAGGATGGAATTGGTGAAAAAGGAAAGAGAAAAATAAAATAATTAAAATAAAACAAAAATATAATTACAATAGTAATCTAGAAATTTCAACATTTTAAAAGCAACATTTAAGGAAAGAACAGAGACTATCAAGTAGAATAAATAATAAGGTAAATAATTTAAGATAATTTTGCAAAATTGAAAGAGACCTATAAGTGTCCAGCACAGTGCTTATAATGAACTTCACCAAGGTACACTATTGTGAAATTCAGAATATAAAGACAAAAGGAAGATCTGATAAACATCTGAAAATAAAACAAAATGGACTACATTAAAAGGATCCAGAATATGAATGGCTTTAGACTTTTTTAATTGCTGTGTCAGAAAAGAGGTAAAAATGAAGCAACACCTTTGAAATTTGAGTGACAATGATAATCGACCTAGAATTCCATGGCCCAACAAATTACCAATTTATCAGTTTGAGAGTATGAATGTTTTCAAATTAGTAAGATCTCAAAAATGTCAATCATACACACCTTCTCAGGAAGTTATTTAGAGGATGTCTCCACCACAAAGAGGGAATAGATCTATAAAGAGGAAGAGATGAAATCTAGAAAACAGCAGATCCACTCAAAGTGGAACACCCACGGTAATGATGAAGGAAGAGACAATGAGCACAGCAGTGGGCTGGGAAACCACTTCAGATTAGAGCAGATCAGGAAGCTATAGGAAAAATGTATTCTCAAAAACATATTTAAAATACTTGTTGGTTTGAACATTTAAAAAGAAAATATAGATGAGCAGGGAGGGAATTTGAGAATAAATTCATGACAAGTACATAGAAAACTAAGCAAATAAAATAAGAAAAATTTAAACTCTAGGGAAAACAAAAAGCTGTGCAAGCAGTGAAGAGTAATCAATATTATCCTATATAGTTTATCTGTTAATAGCATTATACATATACATGATCTTCATAATAATGCAAATATTTATTATTTATTTAGCCAAAGTTATGATGTAAGCTGGGGAAACAAGAAATGAATGAGAAAGATATGGAGTGACACTGGCTAAATTTTCATTTTCCATAGTAGAAAGTCAATATATAACGCTTATAATTGAAAAACCATAGCCAACACTAAATATGCTATTAAAAGGAACAGCAGTAAGTAACAAAGAAAATAGGCAAAAGCCTACAAAGAACTTGCTTCTGGGAAAAGACCATGAGTTGGGATGAGACAGACAGTGTGCCGCCATTCAATAAAAATAATATAGAGGAACTGTTGAACTACGAGTCTGTGTTATTTTGCTTTAGAAGAAATAAATAAAATATAATAAACAGAACACTCATATTATTGAAAGATGAATTGGATTAATAGATATTTTTTATCCTAAAAGAATCAAACATTTGTGCGGGGAAGTGTCAAGCATTGGCCCAGTTGAACGGAAACAAACAAGACATGAACTTCCTGAAAAGTAAATAAAGAGAAATGTTTCTGTATCTTGTGCTAGACAGATGCTGGTTTGCTTGGATATTTTTTATAACAGTACAGCTCTTCTGGCCTAGAACTGCCTTTTCTGTAGCAGGAAAAGTTATTCCAAGCTCAGTGCTAAAGTCAAAAGCTGCAGCCCCACGCCTGCTGTTTTCAATTAGCATGCCAGTCCCGATGGCATGTCCGGCAGACTCCAGCAGACGGTGTTTTATTAGGGGCTGGTCATCTCCTCCCCTGAGCCACGTGAACAGCCTGCGGTTCAACATGCTTCCCTTGACCTTCCCGTCCCTCTGGAGTTGTGTGACCACTGCAAGCTGAAACCACAGCTGTCTGCCACTTGACTCCCAAAGCTCAATCTTCTCTGCTCTTTCCCCTTGGGACAGAGGGGAAAAGCAAATTGATGGAGAGGAAATCTCTTCCCTGAAATGACATAGTGCTTCTTCGTTGAGTGTATTTGAAAATGGAATGAGTAAGCAGTTAGTTGCCTGGAAGACATGTAGAAGGTGGTCCTGTGAACGCTCAGCAGGGGTCAAGTGGGAAATTCTGCTCCTCTCAGCCAACAGTCCAGTTCTGCGTGGGAGGAGAGCGACTCTGGGTTCAGAGGAGGGCAAGTTTACTGGAAGGCTTGGCACATATGACTCTTAAGAAGGGTGTGCAGACCTGGAAATTAGCCTAAAGAAGAGAAGGTTGAGGGTGATTTAAAAGGGAACTCTGGAGCAGGAAATGTCATTATATTAAGAATGAGGACCAGATGTTCTCAATCTCATCAGAGCACAAAGCAGGGAGAAAAAAATGACCTTATAGAATAAGGCAGAATTTCATGACAGCTGTTAAACACTGGAATGGGGTGTCCACAGAGGATGTGGAATTCTCCATAAAAATAAGACCTTTGTCTAATATGAACATGTATGTGTAGCTTTGCCTAAAGCAGACGAGATTAAGGAACCAGTGTCTGGGAAGTCTGTTCTTGAGCTCTTTTGTAGCAGAGGCTCTCAGGCAAACCAGGTAAAAGAACTCTTTGAAGCCCCATTGATAGTCATCCCCTGGACCACATGGCGATAAGAACCAGAATAAACGATACAAAATTAAATTTTCTTCTTTTTTCTTTTCTATCTTCTTTTCAATTCTCCACGTATGTTTATAAACATATCGATTATGGTGATAACAGGGGATCAACAATCCCCCAATTTCTCCCTTTCATTCATGGATTTGTTCTATTTTTGTCTTAGACAGGGATTTATTAACTAAGCTAACTGTAACTTGATGCCTTAGTCCTCAGGATGGGCTGAAAAATCTGTTTGAGCACTTTTAAAATATTCAGGAAGGGATAGCTGACAGAGTAATTTACAGGTTTGAATTTTTTTTCTTTTTCTGGCTTTTTTTGAGATATAATTGACAAAATTGTAAGATCTATAAAGTGCACATTGTGGTTATTTGATATTATATACGTTGTCACAGAATTCCCACTATCTAGTTAATTCACACATCTATTACCTCACATTTTTATCTTTTTTTAGTGAGAAAATTTGAGTTCTATTCCCTTAGCAAATTTCAATCATACGACACAGCGTTATCAACTGTAGCCACCATGCTTTGCTTGAGATCCTCAGGCCTTATTCGCCTGATAGTTGAACATTTGTGTCCTTTCACCAGCCTCTCCTTATTTCCCCCAGCTCCCACGCCATGGCAAACCACTTTTCTACTCTCTGTTTCTATGAGTTTATTTATTTAAATTCCACGTATAAATGATACCATGCAGTATTTGTCTTTTTTTGTCTGGCTTCTTTTACTAGGAAAATGCCCTCAAGGATCATTCATGTTGTCACAAGTGACAGAATTTCCTTCTTTCCAGTGGCTGAATACTATTTATATATACACATATATGTACTTTTATATATAAATGCACATATACATACATATATATCCCATCTTTTTAATACATTCATCTATTGATAGTCACTTAGGCTATTTCCATACTTGGCTATTGTATATAATGCTGCAAAGAACATGGGAGTGTAGATATCTCTTCGACGTGTTTTCATTTCCTTTGGAAATATGCCCAGAAGTGTGATTGCTGGGTCATATGGCACTTTTTAATTTTTTTTTTTGAGGAACAACCACACTGTTTTCCACAGTGCCTGCACCAATTTGCATTGGCTACACCAATTTTCATTCCCACCAAGAGGGCACAAGGATTCCCTTTTCTCCGCATCTTTGAGAACATTTCTTATCTCTTGTCTCTTTGATGATAGGCATTCTAGCAAGTGTGAGGTTATATCTCATTCTGGCATATGTGGCTTTGATTTGTATTTCCCTGATGATTAGTGATGTTGAGCACCTTTCCGTGTACCTATTGGTCATTTGTATGTCATCTTTAAAAATGTCTATTTAATTCCTCTGCCTATTTTAATCTTTTTTTTTTGCTATTAAGTTATATAAGTTCTTTATATAGTTTGGATATTAACCATTGATATATGATTTACAAATAATTTCTAGAATTTTGCAGATTGCCTTTCATTTTGCTTTGCAAAAGCTTTTTCCTTTTATTTTTTAAATGAGATTACAGTATGATCTAAAATTTTGAGTCTTCCATTTGTTCTAAGACTTGGTTGATAAGTAGTTTTAAAGCAGGTCCTATAAAACATTTATTTACCTTTAAGACAGAAATATCCACAAGATCTGTATGTCATCTCATAGATATTCCAACAAGCAAACCAGTAACGGTTTCTCAGTTTCACCTAGTTTCTCAGCCAATCTGTGGTTAGAATTAGTAGTTTTCAATTTATATCTCCTATGTTCCAAAATAAAGCTAACATTTTAATTAGTAAATAATCATAAAAAGATTACTAGCTAATTATTACTAATTACTTCACTGTTAGCTGATTAATGAGTTCAGTTAGTAAGGTGTCCATATATTTTGATCAGTTAAACTCATCTGTGTATATTAATCAACTAAATTATACATGTATATTTAATATATGGTATAATTTTAGTGGTTTTTAAATATCATTTGACAAAGAAATGTTATTCAAAGGAAAACAAAGTCTGCAAATCTATAAACTAAAATATATATATATATATATACCTGTTGTTTAAAACTACCTTCTGACTGTATAATGGCTAAAGTTTCTTATTCTTCGATAATTTCTTAGTGCTCATCTTCTACATCATTACACAAATACAGAATCACTGTACTTACTTATTAAATAATTTTAATAAATAAATAAACAGACAAATAAAACTTTTAGGAATGGAAGTGTCTTGAAATCTGCCTGTTTTACCCATTCTTCTGCTTCTGACAAGGTTGAATTTAAATATCTCTTAAGATGACTGGCTCTTTACTTGGCTAATAGGCAGTAAAAGGAATGAAGGGGTGAGGTTAGAATAAGGAATGTGAACAAATAATGTCACATTATTTGCGTCATAATGTTACCATAGGTAATTACCTAGTTATTCAAATAAGAAAGGGAAACAAAAGGAATTAGACACTGAGCCTAAGAAACTGGTGGTCATGAGCCAGTTTTCTTCACAAGGAAGCTAGAGCTTCACATCCCAGGTGCATTACAGCATTGCTCCACCAAGGGGATTAACACTCCTCCCTTCCCTTCCCCGGTACCAGATTTGATTTGGGGGGAGGCATGGGCAGAGTGAGATGTTTGACCAAAGAGCTCTGTCAGTCTAACTAGGGGATATAGGCTCATCCAAAGCCCATGAAAGCTTGGGAAATTTATTGGTTCCTTTGAAAAAGCGCCTGGTCTATCCTATATACAAACTAATATAGTTCCAGGGAAACAAAGAAACCACCCCCCCTCTCACCCTGTGTGTTCACGCACCCAGAAGCACGTAAACACGTGGGCCTAGCAGCTACTGGACCTGCATCAGATGACACAGGCTCCAAAGGACTGAGCTTTAAGATGAAACAGAAACTCTGGACACTGGCTTTTCTTTTGGCCTTACTGAGGACATGGTTGGACTTTTTCCATGGTGGCAGTGGATATAAGACACCAGGGTCCACATTCCACATTAATAAATTTTCTTGCCACACCACCACAATCTTCTGTGTGTGGGTCCTTAGAATTCTTTCCTTGTGATCTCATAGAAGAGCCTAATTTCTACCTACAACAATAGGATTACAAAGATTAAAGAATAATGGATGTAAATAAATTCTTACTCATAGAATCAGAATGTATGCTGCCCCCAAAATGTACAATTAGTCCCAAAACAATAACAAGAGAGAAGGCACATTGAGAGCTCCTTTAAGTCAATACCAAACTAGGTGCCGAATATCTGTTTGTGATTAACTTATAATAGTAGTTGGACTCTGAAAGTGACTAAATTATTTTGTATATTTTCTTCTTAAGAATTCTAGCTAAAAATAGAAATAAAATTACTCATAATTTTTATCAAATCTGTGATTTTATCAGAAGTTTCCACTGATTTAACTTCAATTCAAGAAAAAAAAATTGTCTGACAAACTTAATTCTCTAAGTTCAATATTTAGGCCTGATGATTTAACTTATCTTCTTTAAAAAAAAACTCCTATTTACTTTCTAAGTTCCCCAGGTAAGCAGGTGTAATTTTGTAATCCATCATTTGCCACTACTTGAAATGTTAGCTGTAAAACACCAATTCAAAAGAACCTATGCACCCCAGTGTTCATAGCAGCAGAATTTACAATAGCCAGGAATTGGAAGCAACCTAAGTGCCCAACAGTAAATGAATGGATCAAAGAACTGTAGTACATTTACACAACGGAATACTATGCAGCAGAAAAAAAGAAAGAGTTACTTACCCTTCACAACAGTGTGGATGGAACTGGAGGACATTATGTTAAGTGAAGTAAGCCAGGTGATGAAAGACAGATACCATATGATCTTCCCTATAAGTGGATCCTAATGAACAAAACAAATAAATGAGCAAAATAGAACCTGAGACATGGAAATAAGGAGCAAAGTGACAGTGACCAGAGCAGAGGGGAGGAGGGATAATGGGAGAAAGAGAGGGAAGGGTCTAGTCAAAGAACATGTATAATGGACCCATGGTAATGGAACAGGGTGGGGATTGACAGGAAGCAAGGGAGGTGGTAGACAAGGCAGGGGAGAGCAATGGGGGGAAAATTGGGACAATTGTAACTGAACAACAATAAAAAAAGATTTTAATAAAATGTTTTATTTATTGATTTTAGAGAAAGAGAGAGAGAAACATCAGTTGGTTGTTCCACTTATTGATGCATCAATTGGTTGATTCCTATATGTGCTCTGACTGGGGATTGAACTCAAAATCTTGTCCTATGGAGATGATGCGATGTTGTAAACTGAGCATCCAGCCAGGGCTAAAATGTTATATGTCTTTAGTTAAATAGAATGAGAAAACATTCTATTATCAAAAGTGAAATAGGATTAAATATTTTTCTTGAGTGTAATTTAATAATTTTGAACATGTTCATAGTGACTTTTAAACCATTAGACAATTTGGGGTGAGTTTCTTAATTGATTTTAGAGAGAGAGAAACATCAATTTGTTCTTCCACTTATGTATGTACTCATTGATGGATTCTTGTATGTGCTCTGACTGGAGATGGAACCCACAACCTTGGCATAGTGGAAGGATGTTCTAACCACTTAGCACCTGGCCAAGGCCTTGGGTGAAGTTTTGGCTGACCAGACTCAGTTATGTTCTGATGGAAACCATGTGTGATTCAGTAGTTTCTAAGACTTTTGACTCTAAAATCAGTTAAATTGGGATTTTTGTGAGGTTCTGTTTTTACTGACTGAAATAAAAATCAAATATTTACATGTTCTGAAGATTTTCCTGGTGTATTTTATAGTATTAAAACACCATTATATACAGAATTACCAAAGAATTTCCTCTTGCTGAACATGTTTAACAAATCCCCAGGTAGCTTCAAAATATTTTAAGTTGGTATTTGGATTTTTCCCATGACATATGCATAATTCCATTAGTGGCCTTGTTCAGTGATACTTGCTTTGAGAGTCAGTGATGTGCTCAAGATTTGTCTCTGAACCTTAAAGGTAGTTTGGGAAATTAGATTAAACTCTTGCTTATTTGGGAGTTTATTAATGTTAATTTGTGGAGGCAAACACTGAGACAAAACATTTGTGAACTTTTATAATTTCTACAAATTATCAGAAAACCTACATACTTGAAGGCATTTTCTGACTGAAACTAAAAGTAACAAATGAACCATATTTTATGCAACAAGAGTGCTCCTGCCACTGACCAATCAGCTCTATAACAGTGCTCACTCTTGGAAGGTGGGAAAATGGCTCTTCTGCATCCCTGATGTTGCCTTCCGTGTGGAGGAATATCACTTATGTGACACTCTTAACCTCTCTCCATCCCACATTTATTCCTCTGCAAGAAGACAAAAGATTTGATTTAATGGGTGAATCAAAAAGAAACTAGACCTGTATAAATTAACTTCTTTTTCTTCCCCTTCTCTTTCTGGAAGAAGGTGTCTGATGGTCCAGCACTCTTTGTGCCTATGCAGATAAGTTTATCTAATTCCGAGGATCAGTATTAGGAAGTACACTTGTTCACACATTTAAGCTACATACTTCTTTATCAACTTTGTCATAAATCATTTTGTTTTCCATCTGTCCTGCTTTTTTGTCCTATTTTTTAGTTGGTTCATGAACCAATAGGTGTAGAGAGGTGTTGCTCATTGAGTCCCTCCTATCATAATACTCCACTCCTGGCCAACCGCTTATTCATGCTTTTCATACAAATATTTATGGAGCCTTTGCTGCATGCTGGGTACTGTGTTAGGTGCTGGTGATGGTGAAAGGAAATGGTACGTTCAGTCCCTGCCCTAATGGAATTACATCTAATCTCTGAGTGAATTATAAGGTTACCACCCATCCTAGGCAAAGGCTACCATAGTAGCTATGAAGCTGGAAAAATTAGGTAAAAAATGAAAGGAAGCCTGGACTCTAATTCTGTTTAACTCAGCGCCTATTCCAACAACTGACAAAGGATAGATGTGTTAAAATGTAAACAGTTTAATTCAGACTATTTAACGAGAAATTTTTGGATGTTATTTATGACAAAATTTACTTGAAATTTAATGTCTTTCAACTAAATTTTTATTATTTTTACACTTTTAAATGATGTATGCAGAATAGAATATCTGCTCTCAAATGTTGGATATGCCCTAAATATTTTTTTAAATTAAATCCATTTGACTGCTTTTTCTTTCATTGTAATTTGACTGTCTATAAGCTCTTTCCTCTTCCTTGTTTTCCCCATTATTCTGATTATAAAGAATTGATCGATTATATGCTTGTTTCTTAGTCTACTTACTAGGTAATTAATAACTAATCATATTATAAATTCAGACCTCATTTACAATTCCATTCCCAATTTTTTTTCTCTTTCTCTTCACTGAACATTCTTTTCTAAATTTTATTTTTATGTATTTTTAATTTTAATTTTTTTCATTACCATTTAGTCCTCCTATACCCTCTTCCACCTCTTCCTCTCCTCCCACTGTCTTAATCAACACACTGTTGTCACTGGATTTTCTTGAACAACCTTACATAATTCAGGGCTAAAAATGAAGGGAGAAAGAATGGATCTTGGAATTTTCCTTGTAGTAGGTCTGTAATGGCACACAGACACACAAAAGTGTCTTTGGAAAATATACTGTTAACTCGGCCAGGGAAAAGGAGTGGAGACATTTCCAATACCCACCCAGTGTTCCTTCCACCTGGAACCCACATTATCATTTCGCCTGAGAGCCAGCCTGTTTCAAATTCTTCTTTCACTCTTCATCTACTGCCAGGCCACGATCTACCCAGGCCTAAGTCTGTCACCCCTAATAAGCTGGATAACGTCAGTGGACTGGGATGGATTTTTGCTTTCTCAAAAAGATACTCTGTTCCAAGAAATATAATGCCTTTTTATTAATTTTTGAACAGTAAATGTATGTACTCTTCATGGAACATGCCAAAATAGTTTAAAAATGACATTATGGAAAATCATTAGGCAAGCCCTTTGCAACTTTTAAAGATAGAATTTAAATGCAGTTTTAGGCACTCTCATAAAAACAATCTTTATCTGTTTCTGACTGTGACTGCTTTTGACTTTGCTAGGAAAATCGCAGGGTGGAAATTTCCTGGGCTGACAGCAGGTCAGGCTAAATTAGAGCCACCACTCTTGGGAAGTGGCAGAAGTAAAAGAATGTAACTGAATTTATTTCTCATTAGCTATATACCCATAAAAGCATTGAAGAGTAACTTTCTAGTTCCCCAGTTTTAAAAATAGTGGATCAGTTTTTCCATTCAGCTTCTCATAGCAGGATGAGAGCAAAAGATACCTAAAACAAAGTTCCGATTCACTGGCAGCATATTCCAGAATTTTTTTTTTCCTCAAGAGAAGAAAGTTGTCTTTCTCTTTTAGTGTTTTCCAAGTCTCTATTATCTTTTCCATGGCACATGATTGGGATATCAAAAGCAGCCATATTGTACTCAATATATGGATCTCCAACATTCAAAGCTAATTGAAATGCACATAGGATTTCACTGGAAAGGGTGATTCATGTAGGCTGAACCACAGACCATCTGTACCTACCCTCCATCCCTCCATTTATTCTCTTCTAGATGTTTTTTATTCATTATTCATATTAGTAATGCCCTAAAAAGAAAATTGCAATATGACATGATGATAATCATTTAACCCAGCATTTGAGAGGAGGCCTGGAATTGGAGGTAAAGGGGACTTTGGTTCTTTTTAATGACTCCCATTCCTCTCAGCTTTTAATAAAAGAGGCTCTCTCGGCACTCCTTTCCTGACATCACCCTAAACTGTTTTTTTTCATTATCTTCTTTTGATATCAATCCCCCCAAATCCAATGTAACTATAAATCAGCCATAGCTACAATAATGTTGCATAATACATCATTCAAAAGTGGTTTGATAGCCCCTTCTTGGAAATATTCAGGAAAGGTTAAATGGCATTCAGAATTTTTTGCAAATTTAATATTTCGAGATACAATCCTATGCTCCCAATTTTCAAAGGGAGTATGCTTAGATCATGACCCACTCATTTATTAATTTATGTATTTTTTCATTCAACAAATATTCTCTGAGAATCTATCATATGTTGTATATGGATACTAGCATTAAAAACATATCAATAAACAAGATAAACAAAATCTTTGCCCTTATGAGCCTTACGGTCTAGTAAGTGAAACATATGATAAACGTGTAAATAAATAATCTCAGATTGTGAAAAGTTCTCTGAAAAAAATAATTATCTTTAAAAGTACTTGTTTCAAGAATGTCAAAATGTATGTTTTGTTTGTGCCCTTTTATCCATTCCAATCCATTACTTTCAATCTTTTTTCATTTTCATGCTCATATATAAATATTTAAGTCATGATGTGATATAAAATATAAAGAAATATAAATATGCACTAGACAGATGTGGAGTCATCATTGCCCTGACCATATACTAGTTATATCATCTTAGAAATTTTACTTAGCCTCTTTGACCCTCACTTTCCCTTTTTATAAAATGTGGGAAAACAGAGGTAATATTAATAAAAGGATAAAATGAGATGAGATGTGAAGGACTTACCTGCATTGCTAGTTGTCCATTAGCGTCTCCCCTCCACCTTGCCCCATGTACCCCTTTACAGCTCCATTTCTCCCTTCTTCTGCCTCACTCTGAGGGCAGGAGGTTGACCGCCAAGGACTGCATCTCCTTGTTTTCATTACTAATTGGATCCCAGTTAAGTCAAACCTGTGGAAACACTGGATGGAGACTGGAGGGTACCAAGAGAAGTCAGAGTATTTCTGATGCTTCCATGCCTTGGCAGGTATACTCAGCACTAGTTACATCCATCCAAAGCTTCAGCCAGGTGGCCCCTTTTCCTAAGACTAGCTCTTTCTGGGCTGAAGGAACTTCATTTTCTCCTTGACTATCTAGTCCTGGAAGTTGTATGTTTTCCTATTGGTAGTCTGTGGGTGCCTCACTGTCCCTTCACCCTACACACACATCTGTAAATAGTCCTTTGTTAAAAATCTCTTCATTTGAACCATCTGGGGAGAATTCTGTTTCCTATAGGGGTTCTGACTCACACAGTACTGGACAACAAGGGTAGCCACACAAAGTAGATTTTCAATATGGTATTCTATAACTGATTTGCTAACATTTAATAAACCCATGGTCTTCTTCTAGGAAAATGAGAGACTGGTAATGGCATGTAATGCCAGTGCTCATGTGAGATGAAAAGCCGGATATCAAAGAGCTGTTGTATTTGGTTTCTATGGCAATCATGATAATTACAAGGAGTATGGGGTGGGCTAGCTGTTTCTGACTGTGCTGGGAGCTTACAAAAACAAAATAATAATACAAGACTTAAATTTTAAACTCAAAACACTAGTAGAGAACTAAAGAGCTTCTATGGTGATTTTAAAAGAACTTTTTCTCTCTAGTAAACACAGGACAGACATACCTGAGGATTGGGCCCCCATACCTAATTATTTAGGTTGCAGAATACTACTTTGTACAAATGCAGAGAATTACAAAGTCCCTTATGATAAGGTTAGAGTATTGCTAGAGAAACAGGACTCTCAGATTTGGGATGAAGATATTTGAAAAGACTCATTTGAGGGTTAGACCTTTGATTTCTCAAGTCATCCCAAGACTCTTTTGTATAAAAAAGTAGCTTCCCTTCCCCTGTACAAGAAAAATAATCTTTCCATGCATAAAGACTTTACAATGACCTCGCCTTGGATTCTACCTTACAAAGTTATGTAAATTGTTAATACCTGTTTCTACCACCTCTTATTGCTTCTGTGCCCACATGTAAGGCTAGGTCCAAGCATCCCCCAGATGTAGAGTTGCTAAGCCTATTTCCCAGAAGGGATGGAGTATGTATCATAAGACTCAGAAGATCTTTTTAAAATTGCTTTCCAAGGGTGTTTTGCTGAAACAGATAAAATATAAGGGTATGTGGGTCAAACTTATCAAAAGAGAAGTACTTACTTAGCATTTTGAATTTAGTGTGCTAGCCAAAGTAGCTTTAAGTACCTCTAGTAGTTTTCTCTGTTGACTACTGCAGGCCAGATTCAATAAAAGCTACCATTTCATGATGTCAGAATGCCCAAACTTTCTTACCCTAATGTGGAAGAAGGAATCCAGAGGTTTAGAGAATTGAGGCTCTTAAGATATATTTATTATATACAGCCTATGTACCTTTCTTCTATTTTTATCAGGCAATTAAGAAAATTCACCAAGAATAGAATGGCGACCTTGGAAAGTTTTTAGTGGTTGTCTCTGGAAAACTGAAAAGAAAGGCTGAAGGATGCTACCATTGTATTAGGATCTCTTATTTCTTGGGCTCTATCATTTCAGTGGCAAAAGTGCAATTCCGGAGTGGAAAAGGCCATGTGGTAGTGCTTAACCCTCAGAGAAAAGGTGGTTGCAATTACCGTAATCGGCCACAGAGACCAAATGGCAACCAGTGTTTTGACCTGCAGAAATTGTGGCTTCGGCTAATTGATAACAATGTTTCCTGGCATAAAGTGGGCGGGCAGCCGACAAGGTATTACTTGATCTATATAATTGGAAAAAGTCTATGTCTGGTAAACAAAAATCTGACTTGAGTTGTCAAAGGAGGAATTCATTATTTCTTGTAGTCTCCCATTCAATTTCCAGACCTAGGAAACTCCTGAAGATGGACTCAAAAACTCAGCTCCTGAGAAGATGGTTTTGGAGAATGATTGGATTATCAAAAAATTAGTTTTATTATAGCAGCTATTCTAGTAGTGATTTCTGTATTTGAGAAAATTAAAGTAGTCCCAGTTTCCTAAGAGACCAGCTATTCACCTGGGAAACTTTTTTCTCAATCCCTAGATATGCTATTATGAAGCTTCTGGCACAAACAGAGCAGACCCATAGAACTTGGAAACAAAGCAACTATTTTTCTATTTGAGAAGAAGCTCTCAGGAAAATGGCTAATTTTTTTTTTTTTTTGAGCAATAGATGTCTAGCTAGAGACCATATATTTCAGACTGCCTTATAGCTATGTATGACTAGTTGATGACATTCTAGACATTGGGATCTGAGAATTTATGGTGTGTGCAATATCTACTGTATTTACATAAAATAAGTTATTTGCCCTGGAATTTCTCTTTTTCTTCTTCCCACAAGCTGGAATGTAGATATCAGAACCCAGCGTCCACCATGCAGATGAAGATAATATACTAGGCGTAGCGAATGTTATAAACCCAGGTTCCTGAATGACCACATGGAGCAGAGCTGACCCAGAAACCCAGACTAGCCAGAATGTTTTATGAGGGAGAAAGAGAAAAATAGTTACACAATATTTAAGCTACTGTCTTTTGGAGTTTTCATGGAGCTTCAGCAGCCAAGCTTAACCTCAATTCACAAACTTTGAAAACCAAATGTGTGTCGTCCCCATTCTCCTCTTCCCCTCAGTGTCACTAGGATGAATTCTTTATTGTCCCTTCAATTTTACTAATAGTCAAAATTGTTAAAATCTTAAAAAAACATGAGATATTATCTTTCCCTTATTAGTCTGGCGAGGAATAAATTTTTTATAATATTCACTATGAGAGAGGATGTGGAAAACAGAGTTCTCATGAATTGTTGGTAGAAGAACAAATTGGTACAAAATTCCTTGTACAATAAGTTGGCATGATCAAGGAAAAATTTAAAAGCATATAGGCTTTGACCAAGCAATACTGTCTCTAAGAAACTGTCTTATACATGTAAAAAATTACATTTATAAGAGTGTATATTGCAGTACTGTTTGCAGTAGCAGTAATTTGGTAACAACTGAAACTATCAAAAAGGAAAGTATTGAATTAAATTAGTGTATGGCTAGATTTTGAAATTAAATATCATTATTAAAATGAATACTACTATTACACATGCTGATATAGAATAAATATCTTAAAAATTTCTGCAATATAGAAATTTAAAATATGAAAAAGTTAAGGTATAAATTAAAATGTATAATTTATTAATATATTCCAATTTTTATTTTAAAAGCATATATATACTTATACATATACATATATAAATAATACACATACACAGATATAAATTGATTGATAGTCAACATAAAAATTCTAGAAAGAAAACATCAACCCCTTAATCATGGTTGGATAGATTTCTATTTTAACTGTATACTCATTAGCATTTTTTGAATTTTATATAGTTATTTAGTGACTTAATATTTAAAAAGAATAAAAATAAATTACCAAACTTTAAAAACTTTAAAGAACTTTCCTGGGTCCTGGTTCCTCCTTTGGGAAAAGTTATTCTAAATTTAGGATGTTCATTTTAGAGAGTAAATTTATAATATATCCTCTGAAATCTATTGTACTTCTTAGGATAATCTTGTCATTATTATTGGCTTACTTGGCCTCATATTTCCAAACATAAATGATATTTTCTCTAGGTAAGGCGTTAATTCATTTTTTTTTAAATCTAAAGTTTTCAAATCTAAGAGGAAATTTTATAATCAGATAATGTTTAATTGATGTAGTGAATCATATTAGATAAAAGTTTGATTCATTTTTATTTCAGTTAACATTAGGAACAGAAAGAATTAAAACTGTCTAGGAGTTTATTCACATTCACATTAAGTACTCTAAAACTCATCTTAGGAACAGTGGTAACTTCCAAGCTCACTGACTTCCCAAAATCCTCCTCTGGATAAACCTTGCCAGGAAAACTTAACTATTCCTAACAGTGACAGTGTTTCAGTACAAAGAATCACACACAAAGACTTTAAATAAATAAATTACTGCTACTTACAGAATTTCTACATTTGGTTCTCCTCGATCATCACTTTAACACTCTGGTCCTCCTAATGTGAAGGAGGTGAAGAGATTGCAAAATTCTCTTCTTCTTCCATTACATAAAGTATTAGCTTAAATTTGGAGTACTTCATCTAAATATTTATCAAATAAATGGTTATGAAATATTTTAATATGGGTACGTATCAGATATTTTCCTCCTTTTGTAGTTCAAAAGATTGATACTTATCGTGTTGTTTTATGAGCAATGCTTACACACCTTATGAATCAATATTTCTCTTGCTTCAGAAAGGATTAAGACATTTTACCCCCTTCTGTTTTCAACTTGGATTGGGATATTTTCCAGGGGTCGCCCTTGGTTTCGAAGTTTCCAATCCCATTGCCTTTATCTTCTGAGAGTATTGAAAGGACCTGCTTTTCCAGTTGAATATATTCAAATAAGAAAAATATTTCCTTTGCATTAATCTGAACTTTTTTTTTTAACTTGGTACTGACATGAGTTTGCTTGTTTGGATTTTGGTTTTCTTGCATATAAACTATTTCATAAAACAGTGGTTTTGAAGTGTGGTCCCTGACCAACAGCATCTGTATCATTTAGCAGCTTGTTAAAAGTATAAATTTTTAGCCTCATCTCAGGCTTAACTGAATCAGAAAATTTGGGTATTATCTCTAGTAATCTGCTTTTTTTAACAAGCTCCTTGGGACTGATGCACACTCAGGTCTGAGAACCTCTAGATAAGATATTGTGAAAAGTGGCTTAGTATTTGCATATGTTGCAAGTGGGACCGGACGATTTATACCTAAAAGATGGGACATAGTGTTGAGCTATCTTCCGAAGCCCATTATGGAGTCATCAGAAAAAGTGCTCTGAGTTTGAATGTTATTGGCCCCTGGTGGGAAAGAGCAGGAAGGGGGACAGTGGTGATGAGTTCTTTACTCTCTTGTTTAAGTACTGCTGTAGCAGGAAGTACTTGAGCTTCGGTAATACAAATGTGATCTGAGGGTCCCTGTGGGAGCTTGTTGGACCTTCATCCAATAATTTACATTGTAAGTAAAACACCTGGTGATTCATATTCACATTGAAATGAGAGGAGCCGTTGATTTAAAGAGAACTCAGGTGGCCTTCAGTTTAGCGTCAACATGTTTCTTCCTGCACCTTGGTTTTGATTAACATTTTCTGACTCTTACTCTGCTGGAGTCCTAGCCTGTTTTATTTACTGACTTTGCTTACTTGCTGTACTGACAACAATTTGTGAGGCTGCCAATTTTTCCAAACCCCTGCCATCCTGGATTTAAAATATAAAAAATTTTGTTTTCTAAAACTAAAGGTAAAAAGTGACCTCATTTTTATTCTAATTTTTATCATTTATGTATTATATGTTGGGAAAATAGATTCTTCCTTTCTGTTGTATTAACTTTATTGTTAAATATCTATTATGTACCATAACATAACTTTGCTAAGATTTTAAATATATAATATTTAATGCTTATGATAAGTCTACGTGGTTTGTTTTATAGTTTTAGACCTAAAGCTCTTCAGTCTCAGAGCAATTAAATTATTTGTCCACTAAGTCACACACATAGGTAATGAATGACATACACAAATTAAAATTCAAGTTCAACTCAAACATCCATGTATTTTTTAACCTATGTTATCTCTCTGTTCAGACAGTGAGAATAAAAGTGATAAATTTAAAAAATTGGGCTCAA
Source organism: Mormoops blainvillei (assembly GCA_004026545.1). Classification (NCBI taxonomy): domain Eukaryota; kingdom Metazoa; phylum Chordata; class Mammalia; order Chiroptera; family Mormoopidae; genus Mormoops; species Mormoops blainvillei. Next base: position 74,241 of record PVJD01000263.1, read on the forward strand.
GAGGTTATGACAGCAAAGAGCTGAACCTGTCATAGGTAAAAAAAATGCATAAAATATTATGAATTTAAGCACTAGCTGTGTCATGTGAGAAACAAAAAAAATAATAAAGGGATATTCAGGTTATGCTTTTACATGATCATAATTGGTTGAATGTGAAATAAAACAATAAGCTGATAGTTTCGCTTGGACAATATCAAAATATTTTGTTGTTCAAGTACAGTTTTCTCCATTTTCCCGCCACCAATTTCCCCTGCTCAAAATATTTTCATATAGCTAACTTTAAAACACTGTTTCATTCAATAAAGTAACATTGGCTGCTTTGGGGTTATAACAGTACTAGCAAAAATGATATTTATCAATTTTCTACTATATACCATCCTTTAGATATACTAACTGAATCCTTATATCAATCCTGTGAGGCAGGTACTATTATGTCCCTATTTCACAGATAAATAAACTGAATCTCACACAGCAGTAAGTTGTAGAACTAAAATTCAAATCCAGGGAGTGTGAATCCAGACACTGTAACATTACACCATAAGACTGCCCCTGTGAAGATAATTTTAAATTAGATTCTTAAGCCATCCTTGTAAGAAACAACAATAACAAAAACAATCAAATGGTTAAATGCCCTCATAATCAAAAGAGGGTACTTAAGATCTGAAAAGTTATTTCCCCTTATTTGTTTACCCAACGGTAGAATTTAAGAAAAGAGAAAATGGTTCTCTTGTCATCTTGTTTTCTTTTTGCTATTTCCAGGCAATTATTCTTTAGTAAAACATGTATTTGCAATTTCTGTCACTCTTTAATCTTGTTGCTTTCATCTACCAGCCTTTTGGTAGATGAGAAAGGTAAAAATGTGGACTGCCCACCAGGTGAATTGAAAAGACATGCCAGCAGACACAGTATTGCCTGACAGTGTGGTGAGTCCAATGGAGGTTACAGTCAATGACATTCTGAAGAAAACTGGACCAATTTGAGTTTCAATAATTAAACTATGGTTTAATTGTCACTGGAAAAGCTTGTCAGATTAATAAAATGATTTAAGTACATTCAAAAAAATTCCCAACAATATTTATAAAAATTAATTTAAAATAACAAATAATTAAAATTTCCAAAAATAATATTGTCCATTTCATTGGTTTAGGTGAAGAAAATAGCATATGGTGCTTCATGAGCTGCTGGACATTTAAATTTTCTCTTTCAAATTATATTAATACTAGAAAGTTTAGTTATATAAGTGTAAATTGAAATATACTATGAAAATATACAGGAGAATATTTTTTCAATCTCAGAGTAGGAAAAACTCTTTACCAACTTTAAAGGCTAAAATAATTTTTAAAATTTTCAATTTAAAAAATTAAATCAATTTAAATTTAAATTCAATATTATTTAATATTAGTTTCAGGTGTAGAGCACAGTGATTAGACAACTATATAATTTATGAAATGATCCCCCTGATAAGTATAGTATCCGCCTGGCACCACGGTTTTTACAATATCATTAACTACGTTCCCTATATTGTGCCTCACATCCCAGTAACTATTTTGCGACCACTGATTTGTAAAGTCATTTTAAAAAAAATATCTACATATACTCTATGTGGAAAATATGTGGAAAATACTCTACCATATATCATTTTTATATGCTTATACAGTGGGCAAAATTTGTCTTTCTAAATAAATTTCTCTTTCCAAATAAATTTTCTTGAGGACAGGGTTCTATGCTATTTGACATTGGATAAAATTGCAACACTTCTTGAGAATATAAATTAATAAATAAATGTCAGAAAAAAAGTAAAATCAAAATAGGCAAATATTGAAACAATTTGGGACATTTCTCTGGTTAAAGAGTTTTATTTTTATCTCAGACTACAATCATTGGCAAATATATTTACTTTTTAACATGAAGTTAGGTCTGTGATTATTCTGTGACAAAAACATGGAATATTTTTTAGATGATGTGAACAACATTTAATAGTTTATGGAGAATGATTGAGGACTTGGGCTTAATGGCTCCTCATTTTATAACTTTTGAAGCTAGTTTTCTTACTATTAAATAGCTGTATTGAACCCAGTGTCATGAACAGGCATGTCATCTTAGGAAAACAAGTACTTTTCATAAGCTGAATGTGCTAAATGTTTTCTTACATTTCATTTTGGTAAACTTTGGGATCAAGTATAACTAGCAAATCATAAAAAAAGGGCCACTTATGCTAACTTTGGTGGTGAGCCATCTCCTCATCCGTGCCATTAATTTTCCTCTTTTATTGGATTTTAAGCTTAGTCTCTTAGTCTCGCAAAGGCAAACCCATTCAGTCACCTGATCATAAATGATACATGTGATGGCATCACGCCAGTTTGCTCAATGTAACTTTGGACAAGAGACTCCATCTCTTCTGTGTCTTATATTGTCATTCATAAATGTGCATTTCATACAGTATTGATTTAGTTAGAGTCTTAGAATTAATACAACAATATTGAAAGAGGCCAGCAAAGAATGCTTTAAATTGCATCCTTTTGTCCCCCAGAAGATTTCTTTCTACTCACCAAAAAGAAATATTTACAGTTGGCTCAACTCTCCTTATTACCAAACCAAAGATATAAAAACTGGTTACCCATGGGGCACTTAAGGTGCCAGAATTTTGACCAAACGCACCACTCTCTGGTGTTAAGAAAATAAATGGGGAAGTGGTTATATATGTTCTGACTTGCCTCATCGTTACCAATCCTCTTTCTTCCCACAGTCTTTGTTAAAGGTTCTTTGTAAAGAGGTTTCCTTCTCCAGTCTGCCATTGTCTCAGGGTGCTCCATTGGCAGGATGTTAACTATTAAATAGCTTTTTTATTTTGGATACAGTATCTACCCTCCACTTACTCCCACAGAGAAACATTTTAGAGATTTTGCTTCCTGAGACGATTGAGCCTGAGATGTGTATTCTGACTCCCTTGTCCCACACCCATATTCACAGCCCACTGAGGCTCCTGTACCTGGCTTCGACTCTGTACCTCTAACGTCGAGATGGGTCTCGTTCATGTATACACACACACACAACCACACACAGAAAAACCGACAACCATGATATGCAATGACAAATGGCAGTATTCCTCTGTTACTAACTTCTCATCCTTTTACTGGGAAATCCATATACTGAGTGGATCCAGTCTCTTGATTCTACTGAAGATAAGGAAATTTCTCACTACAGTGACAAGTTGAATGAGCAGAAAGTGGATATCAAACAAATGATTGAAAGAGGATGCCAAGTCAATCCAGAGAGGTTGTCATGGTCTAAAACGGATGCTCAAACGGAAAAGACAAAGAGCAAATACTAAGGGCGACAATAGACAGACTAATTTCTTTTGTCTCTGTTTCTGTTCTTACACCTGCCAATCCAATCTCTGCTCTAAAGGCTGAGTTAGTTATTTAAAATACAGACCTAAATAACCAGTTTCTCAATTAAAAACACTTTAATAATGCCTTTTTCTTGGTCTTGGAATAGAGCATTCATTAAAAAGACCTAATCTGACCCTGCATAATTGGACCTCCTCAATGGTCTCATTACCTTCATTCTCTTGCACTCAAGAAAATTTAGATTATGTCACATCCCCATTTAGAAAGAAAAAAAAAAAACTTTAGCGATTCCCTGTTACCTTTTTTATGATTTGCTTTATCTTCACTCAGATTTACTCCCCATTATTTTCTTTCATATACTTTGACTTGGTGAACCACATTTCCCTTGCCTACTTGTTCTCTTTTATTTTTCCCATGGCCTACCATTCCTCATCTTCTGCACATCTAAAGCCTTTCTAGTAGACCCTAAATCTCACTTCACCCATGTGTCTTTTCTTATTCCTCCTATCAAGAAATACTTTCTTCACTTCATTGTTCTACCATTTTAACATGACCCTTTAAGCCTTGCTTCTTTGCACTGTAGTTGACTCTGTCCCTGTGTCATCCCCTCTTCCTGTGTGAGCACTCCTTTCCCCATAAACAAAGCGCTACATCTGATTCATCAGTTGTTTCAAAACATCCAGCAGAGTGTTAGGAACCTTAGTTGGCATTCACTCAATAAATATTTGTGCAATGCATGACTATTTTCAAACATCAGAAATCAACCTCTCTGAGAACCTGCAAAACCAAACTACTATTGACTTCTCTTGTCTACTGCTGCCTAAGTGGAGAGTGCCAAACAGTCTTAGAATAAACGAATTAAGTTCCAAAAGATGAAGAAGCACAAAGCAAAGAGAACAAGAGGGGGATGATCACACCATGTGCTGATTGTTTTGCCCAGAAGGCTTCAAGGCCTTTAATTAAACAATTTAAACATGGGAGGCAAAAGATGGAATGTGTTTCTAATTAATGCTTTAAACTCATTATGCTCCCAGGCCAGGAAATATAATAACTGCATAAGAATTTGGAAATTATTTCCGTAGAGATTGCGGCAGGCTTTTGGATACATCTGAGTCACAGCTCTTCAGAGAAGCCTGTGCTGGCTGGTGCTGTGGCCGAGCTGGTACCGTGAACCAAAATGGGGCAGGACTTGGAGAGGGTGCTTTGATTTGCATACACTTCAAAGAAAAACATTGCCACACTCTCATCTCTATTTTTTGCCTCTGTCTTGAAATTTCATAAAGATATTCATAGTGTGGTTGCAATATAGTCAGTGATTAGATTCTAAAGACATTTATTGCAAATGTGAAAATTAACCTTGGCAGTTCTTTACATTGTACACAAAGTAGAGTAACATTCTTTGGGTATCATTTTATATCTCAAAAAGTTCACTTCATTAAATAATGTTTCCCTAGAGTAGAGATAAATTATTGTTTCTTTCAACATCAGAAGGAGTAATTCGCTCATAGCTAAGGGCTTCGTTTTGTGAAAAAACACTTTTCTTCTTTCTCTTAATTTACAAAGTTGAATTTACAAATTTAAGTGTATATAAAATGGGATATCACTGTATGTCTCTAAGTTAATCTCACTTGTTCTTAGAAACTTTAGTACACTTCCATAAAAAATCAGTTGAACTCCATAATTATAACAATCGAGGGATTAATACAAATCATTTTTTTCTACCTAAATTATTAGTTGTACAATCTTTAAAAATGATTTTAAATTAAAAAAATTAACTTAAAAGAAAATATTTAATTTGCTGGTTATTCTCCAATTAAGTTATTTTAATGAATTAGACTGTTTTTATCCTTTTTTTTCTTTCTCCTTACTTCACTCTGAAAAAATTCATATGGGTCAACTATTTGAAGTTTGATCACAAATCTTATTCTCTCAATTGTATAATGTTCAGAGAATTTTGATAAAGCAGAAAAATAATAGCCAATCAAAATTGGCCAGTCATGTCTGTTATTGTGGGTCTGTATAAGGCTAGTGTAACATTTCTGATTCAATGCTTAGATTTCTTCTGCTTATTAGATAATACAAGTTACACTAAGAAATATTTTCTATTTTTATAGGTCTACTCATCACATTTCATATGGAAATACTGGTCCCTACATCATATGGAATATTTTTCAAGCAACTGCAATTCAGTAAAAAAGCATATTTTTGAGTAGATAGTATATAAAAGAAACTAGTTAAAGTTCTGCAAGAAACACAAAGACAATATATTATTCCAGAGATCAAGTTTATACAATTTTTAGGAGATCTGTGATGGCCAGGTATCAAAATAGCACTCAATGATTCTCACTTTCTGGTATATCCAGGTTTATTTAGGCCCTTCTCACATTAAATCAGGGCTGGCCAATAGAGTTTTGAGGAAATGAGGGTGAATAGCTTTCTCAGCTAGGTAAAAATGTCTTCTCAGCTTCTGTCTTGGCCTGTTGGATCATTCACTTTATGGGGAGCCAGCAGTCTGTTAAGAACTGTAAAAGATCTGAGACCCGACCCTACCCACAAGCTAACAAATTGTGTTGACAGTTTCATGGGTAGTAGTAGAAGACTTGAGACTTCAGTGTTACATTCAAAAGACCATTTATTAGTCAAAACAATGGAAGTACCTAAAGTAGCAGCATTGTGTTAACCCTTGAGCCTCAATTCCCACAGACCAATGCGGAGAGAGCCAGATGATGTCTACTCGTACAGTGGGTTACATTATAGAAGATGAACCCAAAGTTTAGGGAATCCACCTTTTTACAATGGGCAATAAATCTGCTTCATCTTTCCATTAAGGAGACATTAATTTTATTTTGTGGGAGAAGAAAATATGTTTCCCTCTGCTCTGAAGGGAGACTATCTCTCTCTACCAAGATACCAAGGCTGTTTACTACACAAACATCTTTGAAAAGCTCATTGAGAACAGAGGGAGTTTTCAGTGTCTCTGCTCACTGGTTGTGAGAGACTCATGAAGAATTGTCTCCCCATATTGCAAAGCCACAAGACACTCATGCAGACCTATCAAGAGATCCATGTGGTGATATACTGAGGCCTCTCCCAGCAACCAGCACCACCCTGCCAGTCAAGTGATTAAACAGCTTGAAAGAAGATCCACCAGCCCCAGTTACACCTTCGGATGACTCCTTTTCTGGTTGAAATACAGACGTACTTTTTTATAAAGGACCTCAAACCAGAGCCATCCAGGAATGTGCTCCAAAATTCTTGATCCACAGAAATTATAACGGATAATAATACTGTTGTTTTAAGCCACTTGGTTTTGAGGTGATTTGTTACCCAGTAGCATATAACTGATACAAATTTCCATGCTTGGAAGTGGTGTGCTATCACAACAAATGCTCTAAAACTTAACAGTGGCTTTGGGATGAGGTAGTGAGAAGAATCTGGTGGCATCTAAGGAGAGTGTTAGGGAAAACATAAGAGGCTTTGAAGAGACTTGAGGCAGAGCCTGGCCATCTTTGACGAGGCTGCTGGAAAAGCTTAAAGAAAAATGAGGGGATGTTGTTGGATACTGGAGGAAAGCGATCTTTGTTGTGTAGTGGCAGAAAGTTAGTAACACTGTTGCTTATAGTAACACAAAAAGTGGAAAATGGACCTAAATGACTGGGTTCTCTGGCTAAGGAGGTTTCCATGCAGTGTTGACTGTCCCATCTGGCTTCTTCTTAGTGCTTAGAGTAAGATGAAATAGCCATTTTTGTGGTCATTGAAGAATATATAATGTGTGATATTACAGGCAACATAAATTTTATAAATAATTCCCCATTTGTGCATTCTGCACTTTCAGAAGGCAAATCATTTTTTTATATAAAGCATAGTTCCTTATTTCAACATTATGACCAAATAGTGTCTATGAAAAATTAGTTAGAGAGAAAAAGAGCATAAGAACTTTTGTTTTAGCTGACTTTTATTAAGTGCATTTAAAAATGAGCTTAAAAAATGTGATTAGAAATATTTTCTGTGTTAGTTTCCTGGAGGGTTAAATTAGCCTATCACACAGTGCTGGAATTCAGCTATTGTGGGCCAAAGAGAGATGGGGAAGAAGAGTGCTGAGGCTTAGCTGCATATCTGCCAGGATACAAGAGAAATATGAGGCATCAAAAATAGAACATTATTCTTAGAGGAACAGAGTTAAAAACTTATTTTCATGCACAAGTACTTTCCCATATTCAATAATTATTCTTTCTTACTTTGCAAAATTCTAAACAGCAACACAATATGATTCAATAAGCTCTCAAGATGCCAGCTTTAATTTGGCAGTGATACTAAGCTGGTCTGTGAAAGCTGAACACACTGGGTTGATTCAAATGATGAATAATTTGGAGACCCATGCAAAGTAGTTTCTGAACCCTTTCTTAATCACCTGCTGCAACGGTCAACAACTACAAACCTTCCAAAGTCTGCTGAACATTCTTTGCTTTAAACCTAGTAATTTTATTTTTAACAAGTAAAATCAAACAAAGCAATCATAGAGTAAATCCAATTTTGAACATAAAATTTACATTTGGAATATTTGATTAATAAACACTTTTAAATTTTTTATTCTTTTTTCATGGTCTAAATTTTTAAAAACACAGTAACACAGTTTATATGCAAACACAGAGAGAAATGAAATTGAAAAAGAGGTCATGAAAAAGAAATAACAGCAGCTCTCTTTCTTATTTTGGTTTTGTAGAAATGTTTGTCTTTAGAAAGACATTGTCAACTTCTAGCAAAAACTCATCAAAATGATAAACTTTGGGGTTTTTTTCCTAGTCATTGAGCTTCTGGTTCTTTTCAAGAGCAGAATATTCCTTTCATTCTGCACTATTTAAAGTACACTGTCCCATATTTCTGGGCTCAGGAACAACACTACCACTGTTTCCTAAGGAAATGTTTTTAATTAGATTCATTGGGCTGACATTGATTCACAAAACCATACAGGTTTCAAGTGTGCACCTCAATAAAACATCATCTACCCACCACATCCTGCACCCATTGCCCCAAACGAAGTCTCTTTTGGTCCCATATGCCCGCTTTGTCCACCTCCACCTAGGCCCCACCTTTTGACATCCATTCTAGTCTCCACAACTCCAATCTAAGTACCTTATTCTCTTTTGAACTCTAGATGCCAGAGGCACTGATATGAAATTGAGACAAGTATATCACCCAGAAACTACATGAAATGTGCTATAATATGATGTGAATAGGACTGGAGATTGGGGAAACAGTCTTGAACAAGCTTTGTTCATAACTTGCTGTTTAGTCACTTGATATCATTAACCTAAGCTTCTTTATTCATAAAGTAACAGTTATATTGAGTGATCTAAGTTCCCTTCCAACCCAGTTAGTTGTCTGTGATTCTAAAATTTCCTACCTTTCAGATAGCTATAATCTGATATCAAATTATGAAATCTGCCTGTATTAAGCAGTATCATTTGTAAGTAATTTTTTCCTCATATAATTTGCTACATGTAATTTCTCATGAAATTAATGTCCAATTATTCTGAAAGTTAAACACTTTAAAATGCAGCATCAATCATTATAATATAAAGACATTTCCTGAGAGTCATGAAAACCCCATGACATTACTGTGGTTGGAAAGGTCTTGGTTGTGAGTTACTTTACATGTGTGATGAGTTGTTTGACATTCTTGTCACTAAAATATAAGCATATACAACTTTTCATGAAGATATTCCTCACAAAAGTTGATCTCTGTTGCTGGACATATGTTCTTTCATCAGATACCTGCCTTTGATTAATTGCTTCAATCACAAGTCATGATAGGGTTGGCATTACCAAGGGTATCCGTGCTGTACTTAGAGGATAATTTCCTTGAATAAAAATATAAATTGTATTTTGTGTGTTATGTTCAGCTCTAGAGGAAGACAGCAAGGAGCAAGATAGCCATGAGACTGACTTCTGGTTGTTTCCTAAGACCGAACACATTCAGTCCGTGGACAACTTTACAGCATAGTGAGGCAAATAAAGACTTCTAAGTTCCCTGGAATAAAGTGAAGTTTTCATTTCAAAATTTAAGTGCATGCAGCATATTGTGCAGGGGAGAGAGCTATCACGACTTAAGAAAAGTATTTTTATGTTGAAAAAAGTTTTCTATGCATTTTCTTAAATAGATACTTTTTTTTTTAATTAGCAGATTAACAATCTTGAAAGGCCAGGACTTTACAGGTACTTTTGCTGACTTTCTGCCTTTTTAAATAATTTTTTATATGTTCCCCCCCAAAAAAAGGCAAAAGAGAAGACATTTTCTGAAGTGCAATATCTGAATAGTTGTTCGCCCATACTGCTTACAGTCTTTTCATTTTTTATCCTTAACTTATGTAAGAATCATACTTTCAAAAGAAGAAAGAAAGAAAGAAAGAAAGAAAGAAAGAAAGAAAGAAAGAAAGAAAGAAAGAAAGAAAGAGAAAGAAAGAAAGAGAGAGAGAGAAAAAAAAGAAAACCCTACCAAGTAAACAGGATTGACTAAGAAATCTAAAACATCTGAACAGGAGCCAGACATGTAGGTAAAATTCATCTTAAACCATTCAATTCACACATGTTCTTTCTCTGACAAGACAAGACAAGCCAAAAGGCATCCAACAGCATTCCTTCGTTTTTCCTTTTGTTGTTTGCCAGTTAATTTTTATTCACTGGAAATGCCAATTTTCCACATGCTATTCAATGTGGTGTGCTTGTTTGAAAAGAAGCAAGGAAAAAGAACCAACTATGCTCAGAACTTAACTCATTCCTTCCTTCTTTTCCCTCCTCCTCCCTACAAGTGCCCTTTCTTCTGGGCTTAGTGAGAAACAAAAGCAGACTCATTCAACTTCAAAACTTGAAGCCATGCCAGGTGAAATATTTTAGTGAGGCTTATCCTCAACTAGGTCATACCATATAGGTGGGCCTAGTTAAGTGGTTTTTGTTGGCCACTCTGTTTATTATGACTTTATAGTCACACCCTCTGTGCCAAAGTGCAGCTCAGCAAAGTGTGTGGGGGTGGAGGTACGTGTGTCCTTCATTACAGAATGTAAAGCTAGAGAAAATATGTAGTTTCAGAGATTGAGGAAATGCTATTTCAAAAAACATTTAATCTACAATGAACTTTTATTAACATTTGATCTTCACACATATATCTGAAGGTCAGCAGGTTTTACACGCCCTTATTTTTTTCCTAATTAGGTGAACAGGGGAGGGGGAAATTGTTCAATCATTTGCTTCAACACAGGTTAGAAAGTCAGGATAAAAAAACAGGAATACAAAAATAAATACTGTCATTTTGAATTCTTTTGCCTGCATGACTAGACGAGTCTCTGCCTGGCGAAACATGGCAAAGTGTGATGCAAATACTGCCACAATCCATGAATTCGTACAGGAGGTACAACATCTCTCTAGAGTGACTTACAGGGACAGATCCCTTGCTCAGTCTTGGCACGGGGCACGAGCAGTCATCCATATGAATCAAACACAATTTAGTATACTTGCTAATGAGAACAACCTAAATAAAACTGTGGAATCCAAACCCTCTCATAGGTTGTAGATGATTAGTAGCAGATGAAATCCAAATGTATTGGGATATAAACATATTTTATAGATTTTTAGTGGTGTTATGTTAATAGGGACAACTAATGCTTGGTTATTGCCATCACACACTCTGTAGCGTGTTAGAACTGGAATAGCTCTTCAACATCAGCTGGTTTAACTCCAATTTACAGATGGAGTAACTGAGTTCCAGAATGATTAGCGATTCACCAAATATCACATGGCAAATTAACAGAACGAGTGGGTGATAACGTGATTCTCCTGAAAGTCAATTCAGCTCACTGAGCTTTGGGGTCTGTTTTTTAGGTAAAAAGAAATTTTTACTGAGTGAAGAGATGAGGAAATACACGTCACAGCCCCTATCTTAAAGACAGAATAATGGAAGAATAAACCAAATAGAAAGCTAACTGTAATGCATATCAAATGAAGATGTAAACTTATATAGGGTTTAAAGGATGGCAAGGAGAAATGTCACAATTTCTTGCTATTCTACGCAGTAATGACTTCTATTTCACAGCTCTAAGAGGAGAGTGACCTGAAAAGGACCTCAGAAAATCCACTAAATTCGTCAGGTGATCATCCAAATTAAGGGCGACCGACTTAAGCTCTCAGATGTACAGCTCTTCTGGGTGTGGGGAATATCCCTTAAAACAAGAGGGGCAGAAAGATAATACAATGAAACAGTGTTCCAGTTTAAAGTAATATGTATTTTCTTAAAAATCCCAAATGAGAACGATGTAAAGAAAATCACTGCTTTCAAAACAACCAATAATGTTTTTCTTAGCAATAAAAAAATATTGTGTGATATAGTTTTGTTAATTCTATACTCTATTATATTTGATAAAGGGAGGGGTATAAAAGGACTAAATGGTAATGGAAAAATACAATAAAGATTAAATTAAAAGAGAATCTTAAGACTTATACTCCTAAAATTTTCTTATATACTCACACATAATAAACTCTATTAGATTTTTATAGGATCACTTTTCCAAAGTATAAAGGTCAGTTTATATCTACCTGTTATTGGTGCCCCTGTGAACTTAGAATTCTCTACAAATTTCATAATCAAATTGCAGACTCATAATTGAAGTCATCAATAGGGAGGGTAAGTGGAAATCATCCTTATTAAAAAGAGGACAAAGAGCATCATTCATGGATCCCACATAATTTAATATTAGATAGTTTATCTGTGGGTAGGACACTTATTTTTTTATTTGTATAAATAAAAGGACTATGATTAAAAGCACTTCTTTGTTTTAAAAGCATATCTTGCTTATTTACCAATTATATATTGAATACTCATTGAGGATCCAGCCTTCCAAACACTAGAAGGTACATAGAATATTTGAGAAGGAAAAGAGTAATGTTATCCTTATGAAATGTATCATCTAATTGAGAAAATAAGGTAACTAATGTGTTATCAATATGAACCACATGCAAGAGTTGACCCAAACACCATTAGAAATTAGATAATACATAGAAGGAGGTCAATTCATTCTATCTAGATACAGATCAACATTGAGAACCGATGAAAGCCAAAAGAAACCAATTTGAAAGGGAAGAAAAAAATTTACTCTTATTTCACAAATGTGAAACGAACTTTAATAAACATCAGTATAGACATTCATAATTAGTACACAATATTAAACATTAAATAATGTTCAACAGTGGCTTCATTTTTCTGTGTTTAATATTTTTTCTCCTTGCAGTGTCAAGGCACTGTGAACAACTGAAACTCCTATCAAAAAGTGAGTTCTCAGAAAAGGGCTTTAAATGCATATGTCACCACTGGTGTGAGAACAAGAACATCATCCCAGATTGAACGCAGTGGCCAAACGGAATGAAAGGAAGCAGTTGTAGTAGTGCAGAGTACATTAGAAGGAAGCAAATGACAAAGAGTCCATTCTCAAAAGACTATGGGGTGAAAAAATACCTAGGAAAGAAGTAAGAATTCAGTAATAAAAGTCAGAAGCCAAATTTGAGCATCTCAGCATAGACTTATCAACAAAGAACAATGCACAACACATTTTTTATTAGGTCCATACTAGACAGACCCTGCGGCACCCTTTTCCACCATATACTGATGCTGGTTAGAAGTTCTCACCAATTCCTCAGAAAAGGAGGGCAGACACTGAAATTCTGGTGCCCATCTCACATAATTAACTAACATGAGGAAATTTAAATTGTTTAATAATGTGTGAGCCTTTTTCCCAATACTTCCCCAACAGTATTATTTGACCATGATGACTTACTCCTTTTAAGATAGCATTAGTGAAGCTCTTTTGGTAAAATGTAGTATTGAAAAAGGGGTACTTCATTAATTGTGAAGTATTTAAGTTTTGAGGATTTGATATATGTGCCTCATGGGAAGATTTTCTACTTCCAGAAGTTGTTTGGTTGAAGAGTAGACATGTGACTGAGAAAGTGTCAATCAGGATGAATCTCAGAACTTTGGCTTCAAATACTGGGACGTAGGGCTCTTCTCTCCCTCTGGACCTTGCGGTGTATATGTGGGAGTCCAAGACATTTTACTCTTATGAGGCATTTTCATAGCCTGACATTGGACCTAATGCACGAGGAAAGCTAACCTCAGGAACAAAGCCTACTGTGGATTTACAGTTATACAAGCCAGTGTATTTCTTTATTTTTTAGTCATTTGCCATAAGATGTTCTGAACCTTGTATTGAATGGCATTCTAAATGCTATAGCCCTATAACTTTCTGAAGCATGAACGTTGTCACCTTACTCCAGGCTTTGTGACCTGGTTCCTGACAACTTCTCTTGTTTTGTGACTTGACATTTTCCCATTTTGACCCTTTACTACAGCTGTCAAGTACCAACAGCAATTCCCTGAACACATCATGATGTTTTGGACCTTGCATCTTAGTATGTGTTGGTTCCTCTGTTAGGAATGTCCTTTGTCACCTTTTTAAGCCTATCTAATTCCACTTATTCTCCAAAGCTTTGCTCCCATGTGAAGTCCCTAAGGTTTTCAAGACCATTGCCCACCTGACTTAGACACCCCTCCTAGGCATGTCTCTGGCTTACCTTCACCATGGTACTTATGGTATAATTATTTCCTCCCAATTGGATGAGAAACTGCTCAAAAGGAGGATTAATGCATTTTTCCATCACCAGTACCTAAAGTGACACTTGTTGACATTCAAATGTTTGCTGAATTAATGAATGTGTCAGATAACGAAAGAAAATAACAAACTTCATTTCAACTTAGGACAATGTTTTTCTTTATTTTTATTTGGTTTGTTTTGGTTTGATCTGGTTTTGGTTTTTGGGTAAGAGCCAGTGAAGCTAATGGATTTTAATCACTTAGAATGTGTTTCTACTCTTTGGTACAACATATTAACCCATTAGTAGATAGGTAACGAGATAGGAAACCTAATTGCAGAGGAAATGCCTTCTCTCATTGCTTGCCCTTAGTCACCAGAGAGAAATAGGCAAGATAGACACATGGATCAGTGAAAATCCACCATCACTACTTGAAAATTCTCAAAACACATGACTTATGTGATGATATCATGCTTCCTTAGAATGAGGTTGCAGATGTAATATGAAAAGAGGAGGAATTTGAAGAATAATTATGGTAAATAGTTTTGTATTATTTGGTATGATAAATGGCTTTGTAGTAGTAGAACTTCTAAGGCTTCTAGAAGAGATTACCCTCACTAAACATTTCCAGAGCATTACTCTGGATCTGTCATTCCATGACTTGGACATTTAATGACCTTCAAGAAAAATGTCAATATCATTTCAGAAAGAGCTGAATCTGAAAGAAAACCTGTGTTCTGTTAGATGACTCAATGCTGTCTTTTTCAGGAACAAAAAATGCACAATAGAGAAAAATTTCTTAGTGATTTTTTTTTTTTAATTTTACAGTGAAGCTTGCCAAATTTGCCTCTGCATATTCTAAAGTTGGTTTTGGCATGTTTGTTATCAGTCATCTAAATGTCAGTCAGAGTCCTTCCTCACAGGAAACAGATGGCCCACTCACATCAGAGTAACACAAGGAAAGTCTGTTCACAAAGGGACTAATAACCAAGGTGTGAATGGACTTTAGGAAATAACTGGATCATTCAGGGACCCATGACCAACTGCAATAGAGCTTCTACTCCCCTCTTCACCCCATGTTCAGAGAAGTGAGAGCAGAACTCACCAGGAAAGGTGTGAGAACAGAAGGTCACCAGGGGAGGGCAGAGATTTCCCACTGAGGGCACAGCCAGCCCTAGGTAATTTCACCAGGAGGGACCCAAGGGGATAAGTTCCCTGACATCACTCTCAACCCTGCTTCCTACCTTCTGCTAGGCTCCACCTTGACCTAAAGTCAGAGGGTATGGGAAGTTTTGTTGTTGTTTTTTTTTAACTTCAGTCTTCTTCCTTTTTTGTTCATTTGCTTTTTTTCAGGCCGGGGGGCAGGAGGTTGTTGTAGAACAAGATGTGTCTTCCCTTTTTGCCCCTCAGCACCCAATATTGTCTTCTTCTGGTTGGAAAGCCTGAGTCTGCCACCAGAGGGAACAGTCTCATCAGCTATCATATCATCATGTGGTAATAATTAATTCAGTCAGGTTCCTACCGAAGTCTAAAATGTGAGCTACTAATGCTGTCTTCGTAGAAGGAAGTAATGGGAAACAGGGAAGCAAAAAATAATGGAGTACCATAAAATGTGGTTTCTAAATTCTCCCTCTCTAGCCAGCCACTAGCATAAATTGATTATCATAACTGTCTACTTCCACTACCCAACTTCAGGTTCCTTTAGCCTCTGCAAGCACATCTGCTGGCAGAGTGACTTGAATATTTATTCCTCTTTTTGTAAATAGGTCTTTTATCCCTAATTCAGGCTATGGTGGGTTTTAACTCTCACAATGGGTCCACTGGTGGGTAAGAGTCTAAAGAGAGTTAAGGTTTGCTTGTGAGGCAAGGGAAGTTCAAATGATTTGTGAACTCACTGTTCTTAATTTCATCTATCCTATGCCATGGTAAACATTGATACACCAATACACTATCCAATAAGGCAGGGTCCCATTGTTTCTTAATAATCGCCTTTCCCATAGCATAAGGAACTTGGCACATCTGGTTTATAATTAGTGCTATGGTTCTGCAACATTTATAATCATACTCTGAACATGGTTGTCTGCTGTATCTTTCAGGTGACTACAGAAGAAAGGGGATCCTTCTAAGTTACTCAATAAAACATGTGACTCTGTACACATTTGTAATTACATGTTCATAGTTTTCATTCTTTCCCTACTTGTATTTTCAAGAACTGTAAAAAGAAACCAAGTGACTCTAAAATCTTAATTGTCAAAGTAGCTAAGTGTCGCAGCCACTTGATCTCTACCAGCTCATCATCCGTGCCACCACAGTGACAACCTGAATATTTATCACGCTACCATAGGCCGAAGATTACCCCTGTCAGGCTCCTCACACCCCCCAGCAAAGAGATTATTCCTGTCCTTTTCACATACTGCATGAGATGCCAACCCCAAAATCTCATTTCAAGGAGTTTGTTTCCTGGGATCACCTCATAATAACCAATGTATTAGCCAAGGTTCCTACAGAAAAGAAATCATTAGATAAGTATTTATTCACGAAGTGACTTACCATAAAAGTCCAAGTGGAGTGGAAGTGAATCACTAGTGATAGCGCAGGAATGGGGGCCAGCAGTAGTGAGGTAATCACAAAGAGTTGAGGAAAGGAAGAAAGAAGCTGAACCTAGAAGAAATAAAGTCCCAAACTCATCCAGAAGCCAAAGGTCACCAGGACCCTGTCAATGTAGTCAATGAAGGCCCATTTTTGAAGCAGAGGGTACATCAAGAAGAAGGGAGAGTGGTATGCCAAGGCGTGTGATACACAGTGCTCCTCTGCTGCTTTCTCTCAGCTCAGTCACTTTCCTATCCTCTTTTGAACTATGCACCTTTTCCTTGAATTGTCTGGATTAATATACTTAAGGTCTCCAGTTTCCCATTTATGTGTACATTTTTTGACAGTATTTTAAAATGTACCCTCATTCTTGTGTTTTCTAAAATGTGCTCTTATTTTATATATATGTGTGTGTGTGTATATGTATAAGTATATATACATATATATACACATTCTCATACATACGTACATGCAGATAAATATTCACTTATTTCTTTCACTTGAATATAATCAGTGACCATATCATATGTGTCATTTGGGTTATGTCATAGTCTATGCACAATTGATATTGTACAAATATTAATTACTTCTTAAGTTTAAAGGTAAGAATTAATAACTATATTTGGAATTAAGTAGAGTTTTAAGGGCTATGTTTTTTTCTTCCCTCTACCCCAACACAGGCATTCTTTCTTTGATTTAAAACATTCAATTTTCAATTTATTTCATTATCTGGGAAAAGTGCTGGCTTTGAAAATGCAATTTATGAAAACATAGCTTTCAAGAAGTGGTAAAAGACATTTTTAGTCTTATGAGGATTTCATGAGATTTTTTTAAACCTTGTTTTTGTAATGAGTTCTGATTTTCTTAATGGAAATTAGAGTTGTTTTATAAATAAAAATTATCTTTTAATTAACTCAATTTTTATTTTTAAAAAAGTGGTTTTATCTAAACAATTCTCCTAAGAGAGATCATAACAGACCACAACCACATTAGCTGAAAAACTAGAGAAATATATTGACCATCTCAATTTCTAGTTCCAGAAAATTTCACCTCCGAGTATTTAAAGTGTAACAATAAAAAACTAGAAGGAAAACCTCCTGAAAAATCATTTTATAAAGATCATTTTATTTTTATAAAATATTACTGATCTACAAGCATAGGGAATAAACTCATAGTATTGGCATCCTAAGTCCATCCTCATTTATAACAACTTAAAATTCAGATGGCAATGATATTATCATGGTTTCCAGGTTCGTAAATTACTACAAGGCATTTCAACATCGCTTACTGTTTGTTTTCCCAGGGTATCTAACTGATCCATAGATAAACTATTATTATTTTGGACATAGAGTTTGAAATCATTTTACAATGTGAAAAGTAAAATAAAAACATATTTTTGAAGTTGAGCCAATTTACCTCAAGCCACATCTCACGTCTATATGAAAAAAATAAATAGAATCTTAGAAATTGTGATTCCTGATACTCAATGTGGCCATGTAGGTTCCCATATTTCTACCTCATACTTCGATGGCACAAATTTACTGATTCTACTCAGTCCTCTTTACTGGCTCAGCAGTTATAACAGATTTGCCCTTTATGTACCAGCAAGGTTTAGTGAAGCATGGTTTAAATAATACTGGTTCTAAATCTACATATGTGTGTAAGATTACAGGTTTCTGCCACTCTCTGGAACCAAGGTAAAAATCAAGGCATATGTAAAAATTTAAGTTCAATCCACTTGCCAGTTTTGAGAGACTGAGAGCAAATGGGTAGATTGATTTTATTTTCCCTAATAAATAAAAAAAAAGGAAAAAATCTTACTACCAGCATTTCACTGTCTAAATAATAAATAGGGGACCCACCAATTGCTTTAGAACAAAACATTTTCTTTTCTAACCAAAAATGTGATTGACACATGCCTCAGTAGACACAAAGATGATTTTCAAACTCTCTACATAAAACTTGGCTTAAGATACTTTTAAATAGTGTAAACATATCTGATGTTAAAATAGCATTAAATATAAGCTGGAATTTGTTGGTGACAGAAGACATTTAATGATGGATCTAAACAGGAAATGGTCACTTAAAATGTAATCATATGCTTCTAATTGTGATGTAGTAACACACTCTATGTTGAAAGACAACGTGACCAACTAAATGAGATTGAGCAATAAAGGAATGGAAAAAGAATTAAAAGCAGACAGGCAGGACAGTTTGGAACATTTTGAAGACTTTTAGGAGAAAACATCTTGTAACCTGTTTTTGTACTTTTAACCTGGAGGAACACTGATAGAAATTTAATGAAATAAAAAATGTGGCAGAAGTTGTTTCAGGAATGATGAGAAAGAGGCAGGATATAAGACAATGGCTTTTCCTGACACACTGGTCCAAAGGTAGGTCCAGAAAAAAGGCCTCACATTCCAAAGGTCCTCCCTTGACTCCCAAACTCACACTTTTTCCACTGCACAATGCATTTCCAGTAAGTGTTGCCTAAGAAAACATTGGCTAAAAGGCCAATTTGGATTAGAAATTGGTGTGTCTAAAGCTAGAGTTCACAGTTTTTACCACATCATTTTCATGCTCAAAAATCCTTCAGTGGTCTTCCTTGTAAATGTGCTGTGTTAACAAAGCACATCATTCTCTTGGCATTCCGTTTAGACTCACTCAGTCATGCCAGTTTCATCTCCCACTGCTTCCCTACAGGAAGGCTCTGTTGCATCCAAATCAGTCTTTGTTCAGTCTTTGTGCTCTTCTACCTATGAACATGTTCGCTCAGGCTGTTCCTCCAACAGGAATGCCTCCCTCTCTTGTGCCCTCTGTTTATTTCAGACTTACCCAAAATCCAATGTTGGGGTCAAAATCCCAACTCTTTGTACATGTTCCCTGAAGAGCACAGCCAGCTACCAGTTCTGGTTCCTTGTCTGGACACCTACAACACACACTCCCACTTATTTGCCCTTCTTCAGATCCTCCTTAGTGTTGTGTGCTCTCTTTTCTGGAAAGCCTCTACAATGTTGCAAAACCTCAGATCATACCACAGTGCCTCCATCACAAGGGATTAAAGAAATAAGCTCTCATGCAATGTCATGTACAACATTTGCACTATACAGTTTATAGGGCACATTCACTTCCTTTATCTAATCCATGAAGGATTTAACAAAAAGCTCCCATACTCAGACTATAGATCTTACAGAGGGCTTTTACATATATTATCCTATTTTACAATGTCCTTGGAAGAAGGCCTAACTGATATTGTAATCTTCGTTTTACAGACGAGGAAGCCAAACCAGGAAATCCAGGCTGCCCTCATCAAAGGACAGCACAGGGAATAGAGCCATCTGTTCTGATTTGCTAAAGCTCATTTGGCTTAATAGTTCTTCTTTACTTGATCATTTCCATTTTAGGTTTTAAACATTGTGATTTGGAGTTTGGGGAAACCATTAAAATGACTGAGAAAAAAATGACTTGATACTAAGAGATCACAAAGATACAAAGCTAATAAACATTATAAAGGTATATGATTAGTACTTTAAATAACATGGCAATTAATGTAAAACAGGAGAGAGAGTGTGAGAATGCTCTTAATGTTGAATTAAATCCTGAAGGCTAAACAAGTTAGGCATAAAGAACAAGATAAAAGTCTGGAAATGATGACTTTGAATAAACTATGTTTGAAGTTTTTCTAGAATTTTAAATAATGTATTCAAGATGAAAATAAATATTATACAAAATCCATTAAAAATTAGAAGAGAATGTATTCACAAGTTATGCATTCTGTTGACCAACCTGTCCTAGTGTTGAATTGCTAACATTTCTTAAATACGAACTATGAGTAAGGCATAGTTGTGAGTACTCGGTGTGGATTATCCATTGTCTCTTACAACAGCACTCGGAGATATTATTACCTCAACTAATCAGAGAAAGTGAAGCAAGGAACAGGAGTTGATACAGGTTAGATTTTCAACATATACCACCTAACTCAGGAGCACAAGCTCAACTGTGTCTAATTACCCTTGTAGTCAGGGAAATCGGAATCCAATGATACCAGTCCATTTTCAGTTAAAGTAAATATAAGTAAATAAAGTAAATAAAAGGCTCCGTCATGTTTCTTTTTTTATTGTTACTTTATTACAGTTGTCTCAATCTTCCCCCTTTGTTCTCCTCCACCCAGCCTGCCCCCTCGTTCCCACAATCAATACCCACACCATTGTCGATGTCCATGGGTCATTCATACATGTTCTTTGACTAGTCAGTTCCCCTTCTTTCCACCTTTATCTCCTTCTGCTCTTCCCTCTGGCCACTCTCAGTCTGCTCCATGTTTTCATGTCTCAAATTCTATTTTGCTTGTTAATTTATTTTGTTCACTAGATTCCTCTTATGAGTGAGATCATATGGTATATGTCTTTGACCAGCTGGTTTATTTTGCTTAACATAATAGTCTTCAAATCCATCTATGCTGTCACAAAAAGTGGGAGTTCCTTCTTTCTTTCTGCTGCATAATATTCCACTGTGTAAATGTGGCACAGTTTTTTTATCAACTCATCTACTGATAGGCACTTAGGCTGTTTCCAGTACTCAGTTATTGTAAATAGCACTGCTATGAACATTGGAGTGCAGAAGTATTTTTTGAATTGATGTTTCAGGATTCTTAGGGTATATTCCCAGCAGTGGAATCACGGGGTGAAAAGGCAGTTCCATTTTTAATTTTTTGTGGAAATTCCACACTGTTTTTCCAAAATGGCTGCACCAGTCTGCACTCCCACCAACAGTGGACTAGGGTTGCCATTCCTCCACATCCTCACCAGCACTTGTTTGTTGATTTATTAATGATGGCCACTCTGACAAGAGTGAGGTTATTTCTCACTGTGGTTTTAATTTGCTTCTCTCAGATGGCTAGTGATGTTGAGCATCTTTTCACATGTCTGTGGCCCAACTATATGTCCTCTTAGGAGAACAGTCTATTCAGGTCCTTTGCCCATTTTTTAACTGGATTATCTTTCTGTTGTTGAGTCATATGAGTTCTTTATATATGTTGGAGATTAAACCCTTGTCCAATGAATCATGGGCAAATATGTTCTGCCATATGGTCAGTTCCCTTTTCATTTTGATCATGGTTTCTTTAGCTGTGCAGAAGTTTTTAAATTTGATATAGTCCTATTTGTTTATTTTTTCCTTTATTTCCCTTGTCCTAGCCAGATCCAGCAATACATTGAAAAGATCATATGCCACGATCAAGTGGTATTTATCCCAGGGGTGTACAGATGGTACAATATTTGCAAATTAGTAAACATAATATACCACATAAACCAAATGAAGGACAAAAACTACATGATTATATCAATAGATTCTGAAAAGTATTTGATAAAATCTATCATGTTTCTTAATAATTGTCCATTTGATTAAAAAATTATTAAAACCACCCTGGCTGGTGCAGCTCAGTGGATTGAGCGTCAGCCTGTGAAACAAAAGGTTGCCAGTTTGATTCCCCAGTCAGGGCACATGCCTGGTTTGCAGGTCAGGTCTCCAGCAGGGGGTGCAACAGAAGCAACCGCACATTGATGTTCCTCTCCCTTTCTTTCTCCCTCCCTTCCCCTCTCTCTAAAAATAAAATAAATAAAATCTAAAAAAAAATTATTATTAAAACCTCTTGTGCTCTTGTACACAACATCAATGGCTTAATATTGCCCAACATTGCTGGAATGTCAAGTGTCCAGCGTAAGTTCCTTTGTGCTTCGCAGTGTCTACACATCTGTTTGCTGCCCCATATGTAAGATGTGAACACATGTGGCTCAGTTAGGTTTGCCAAATGTTTCTGAATATGAAAGGTGACATTTGCTTTAGCAGGACACATAGGTCTCTGCCATCTCCAGTCTTGTTAAATTTAACCATAAATGCATAGATTAACATTTGTCAAGGAATTTAATAACTTATTTTCCCTACTTTAAAGAGTGGTGGTTACCCCAGTAGATAATACATCTTTAAGCATATTTGTATTTGTGACCTCCTTTGCAGTATTGGCACTACGCAATAAGAGCTAACAACTGGTCATTGGAACCTGATAGACCTGGCCATGAATCGCAATCCTTTCTTTACTAACTGTGTGGTATGGGGATTTTAATTGAACATCTGCGAACTTTAGTTTTCTCGTCCATAAAATATATGCCTAATTCATAGGATTTTAGTAAAGATAGAATGAAGTAATAAGTACAAAATCTAGGAATCGTGGCTAACCTAAGTTCCATAAATATTAGCTTAAATACTAACTGCAAAGAAACACAGGGCACATTTATGAGATCTGTCCGGAAAAAGTCCAGCCAATGTTAATATAACAAGAACGGTTTGCGTGACATTGATGTAACCTGGCAGCTAATGAGAGTACACTGGAATGCACATGAATGAACAATGATGGCTTCACCGTAGTAGTCAGTGGGCACAGTAGATGCCATTGAGTGAGTATCTGTACTGTGTAGCCTTGCATTCAAAATGACTGAGTGAGTAGAGCAACAAATCTGCATCAAATTTTGCATTAAGATGAACATTCCTCTCTGGAAACTATTCAGGTGATACAAAAGGCCACAACTATGGGCAACTGGTGATTGGCAGCTTCATCATGATAATGCACCAGCTCATGAATCACATCTTTTGTGGAGTTTCTTGGGGAAACATCAAATCACCCAGGCGACTCAGCTCCTACAGCCCAGATTTGGTGCCCTGAACTTCTGGCTTTTCTCAAAACTAAAATCACCTTTGAAAGGAAAGAGATTTCAGATCATGGATGAGATTCAGGATAATACAACGGGGCAGCTCATGGTAATTGGGAGAGCTGTGTGAGGTCCCAGGGTGCCTACTTTGAAGGGGACTGAGGTATTGTTGTCCTATGTAAAATGTTTCTTATATCTTGTATCTTCTGCAATAAATGTCTCTGCTTTTCATATCACATGGCTGGATGACCTCTGGACAGACCTTGTATATAGAAAATGGATTTTGCTGACAGACAAATACAAATATATCAACATAATTGTTGGAGAATATGATTTTGGATGCTTTCTTTTTACTTTTTTATTCCAATTTTCTGTAACTTCCAAAATTCACATTAAAATATAAAATAGAACTTTGCCACAGTCAGTGGCTAAAGAATGATACTATGTTTTCCAGTTCCATCCATGCTGTCGTGAAGGGTAGGGTTTCTTTCTTTCTGGAGAACATTATGCTAAGTGAAATAAACCAGGTGGTGAAAGACAAATACCGTATGACTTCACCTATAAGTGGAACCTAATTAACAAAACAAAGAAGTGAGTAAAATAGAACCGGGGACATTGAAATAAAGAACAAATTGACAGTGACCCGAGGGGCGAGAAAGGAGGATAACGGGAGAAAGAAGGGGAAGGGTCATCAAAGAACATGTATAAAGGACTCATAGACAAAGACAAAGGTGGGGAGGAGAGGATTGAATGTGGGAGGTAAGGGTGGGCAGGGGGAGAGTAATGAGGGGAAAAGGGGACAACTGCGACTGAACAAATTTTTTTAAAAGAAGCTAAAAAAAAATGATACCATATCACTGGCAATAGCAAGAAATCTCAGCATATGTAGGTTGACATTGGTGTCCATTTAAGTTTTCTTGAAAGAAATTAGACATAGCTTCTTGAAGTTTTATATTAAATATGTGTTAGCAACCAATTTTGTTTTCTCTAATTAGTCCTGTGAACACATTTCTAGTGGTCTGGCCACTCACAAGATCTTAACCTCATTTTTTTAGGTGTTAAGATATTGGGTATTTCACTGAAAAGGAGTAGCTAAATATAAAGACAAGTTAAATTGGCTTAGAAAACACTGAACTTGGAAAAGATGTCTCTAACACATTCCAAGGAAACTCTGAAGCTATAATTTCAGACAGGCAGCCCAAACCTTGGGTAAGCAGTGGCCTAGGATGAAGACCTGGCAACACCCATGAGCAGGGATTGTCTGTCTGTCTGGCAGCACTTGCTTTCCTTGTGTTTGGTAACCTCTTTTAAAGGAATCACATTCTTCAGTAGACTGTCCATTCATACACCTGTTATAGCACCCTGAATACCAGCTATTCCTGGCGTGAATTCCACTGTGATGTGATTAAAATAACCCTTATAAAGATGGGTCTTTTCTGAATACAGGTACCTAATGAGAGGTAGTGAACTTGAAAAAATGAAAATAAGTACAGTTCCCAGCCAGATGAGTCCCATAAGGGAAAAAAAAAATGAACTGCAATACTATAAATCATGTTTAGGTGTTCTTTTTTGTAATTAGTTCAGTATAATTTATTGAACATTAGTAGGTACTCAGAAATTCTCCAGTGTGAATTCAATGGCTCTAGTATAACCCAAACTTCTGCGAGTTGAGCCCATGTGAGTCAGTTCTTCCTCCGAACCCTAAAGAATTCACAATTGAAGTTACAGATATTTAAGAATAAAGGCTCAAAGAGATAAGAGGTTTAGCAACTGTCCTAAGCTTGCAGTGAATCCACAAAAATGTGCGTTCTAGATTGCACTAAATTGAATGATAAACCATGAGTCACCATATAGTTTTACTTTCTCCCTTGCCTTTTTAATTCTAGATCTGTCACTTATAAACTTAAGACAAAACCACAAAATTGTTTTGAATATATACCCCAAAGTTTATCATTTATACATCTGTAGAGAGAACATGCTCTGTATGTCTAATAAGGCCATTTACTTTGGGAACCAGCAGAGAGCTGGGAGCTGAACTTTTTGGATGGATGCTTTCAGTGGCAATTTCAGTTAGCAAAAGATGTAAGTCAAGGTGGCTCTCTTTCCACTGCTTCTCATATTTCTCTGTTCTCAGCGATTGTTATGGTTACCAGTGGTTTCTCCGTAGGCAGCAGCTTCTGTGACAGCCATCTCCCAGCAAGGCTCTCTAAACAGCTAATGCCCTCTAAAATTCTGTGTGGCCCAGGTCCCTCTGAGGCCAGAATGCTCACTGTGACCATACCTATGGGACAATTAATAACTTTTATTATATTCCCTAATTATTTATTGAACACCTGCACTGCAGTAAGCACTGTGTATAAGTGGTGAATGCTAGAGATGGGGTCTTTGTGAAAGGAAGCATACAAGGGTATAAAGAGAGACATTTCCCCTGTGAGGCTCTCCAATCAACAAACAATGTTCAGCTCTCCCCCCAGTAGCATAGGGAAATTGACTTGTGTATCATGCCGTCTTTCAAGCCTTTTGCAACCCAAAAGCACGTTACACTGCCCTGGACTCCATTTTCCCTTGCGGTGAGCTCCCGAGACTGCTAGTGAGGAGACTGCTAGTGAGGCTGGCATGCACAAGCCACAGGGTGTCCCAGCAGAGTCGTTCGCCCTCTCATAGGCAGGTCCAAAATCAGGTCGCCAGAGGAGGTGGTGATTCTTCTTTGTGTGTCTCAGGATGCATGGCAACACAAAAGAGAAATGCTGATACATCTTTGGTTTTCTTGTTAGTTTCCCAGGATGGTTATGTAAAACAAATATGAATGACCCTGGAGTGTATAAAAAATAATGAGCGCTTAACCTGCGTTTCAATCTTTTTCACGAGTCCTATCCAATGCAACCAAAAATAAAGAATTGT
Organism: Mormoops blainvillei; assembly: GCA_004026545.1. Taxonomy (NCBI): domain Eukaryota; kingdom Metazoa; phylum Chordata; class Mammalia; order Chiroptera; family Mormoopidae; genus Mormoops; species Mormoops blainvillei. The sequence continues at coordinate 100,417 of PVJD01000263.1, forward strand.
GAAAGAGGTAATTCACTAATTTTCCCCTGTTGCTTGGCGATTTACATGCTGAGTGGACAGAAGAACAACGAGGAGAGGATGTTATTTAACTCTTTTCGAATTAACTCTATTTCATTGGGTTTACTGTAGATGCCATAGCACAAATGTGGATTACTTGGGTCAAAGTAGTGTTAATGGTCAAGTGTCTCCATATAAACAAGATTAACACATTATAAATGTCTTGTCATAACCTTTGTCTTCTTCAGGACCCTTTTATAATTTACCAAAGTAATTTGCATATTCAGGAGTAAGCACACAAATCCAAATATATCATATATTGTAAAAATTCTCTGTGGAATACCAAAATAATTTCCCTCACATTATATTGTATATCACTGTTTATCATTCTAGTTTTATTACTTTGCAATATGTAGCTCTATTGTTTACATGCATTTCTTATTTTACAGAAGGTGATAGATGGCTAGGTAGATAGATAGATAGATAGATAGACAGATAGATAGATAGATAATAGACAGATGGAACTATTGACATGCACATCAAGTTACATTCTGAAGAACATTTTTATGCATTACCTCCTAAAGTAATAATTCTAAAAAAGATATCCAGCCTAAGTATAAGAGCTTACATTATGCTAACATCAAAAAGCAATAAAATAAAACTTTCCAAAGCTTTTAGCTTTGGAACTCTGAATGTGGTTAACTAAAAATGATTTCCTGTTTCCAAAATTTTTTTTCAATAAGAAAATCCTCTCTCTGGAAGTATCAGATGTCCTCATAGTTATTTGATATTACTGTCCATAAGAATTTGGGGGGAAAAAGAGAAGAAAGAAAGTGGGAAAGGCCAACAGAGCACAGGAAACCCCTTTCAGAATTTCAAAGGCAGTGAAATGTGGAATAAGTTAGCTATGCCAAGACATTTTATATGAAAGCCTGAAGAACTGCAAAAAGAAAAGAAACATTCATATAAAGAACTATATAGCCATTATACATGCAGCTTCATATTATATAAATTAAACTGAAGAAAGAGAAGATGTAAACATTAAAACCTCTTATGAGATATTTGGGAAGCATTTAATACAAATAAATGGATGAATAATTAGAATGACAGGGAACTATGGAGTAGCCACTCAAATGTACTTCTAAAATGTTACAGCTGTTGCTGTTACTGTTTTTGTTCATTTTTTTATACTACAGGTGGTTGTTAGTGTTCTCCAGAAAACCAGAACCAATAAGATACATAGATATATAGATATATAGATATATATACACACACACACATGCACACACACATATTTATATACACACATGCACAGATTTATTATGAGGAATTGGTTCACATGATTATGGAGTCTGAGAGGTTCTGTGATCTGCAAGCCGAAGACGCAGGAGAGCCGGTGATATAATTCAGTATAATTCAGGACCGTTTAGAGGCCTGAGACCCAGAGGAGCCAACAGTATAAATTCTAGTCAGAGGGCAAGAGAAGATGAAATGAGATGCCCCAGCTCAATGAGTAACGCAGGAAAAAAAAAAATAGAGGGTGAATTCCCCCTTCATCCACCATTTATTCTATTCAGGCCTTCAGGGGATTGGATAATGCCTATTCCCAATGGGGAAGGCAATTTATTTTACCAAGTTCCCTGATTGAAGTGTTAATCTCATCCAGAAACACCCTCCCAGACCCACCCAGAAATAACATTTAATCTGGATTTCCGATAGTCAGTCAAGTTGACCTATAAAATTAACCATCATAGTAGTTTATTGTTACTTCTTAATATTTATCATATTTTATGCAAAAGAACAGAAGATACATTTAGGAAATGAAATCTTTTACCACATTGCCTCCTGTCATGCTACTCTTCACTTCTGTTACGAAGGAGCGGGAGAGGAAACATCCAAGTCAAGTATCCTCAGAACAATGACAACTTTGTGGCCTAAAAATAAAGCACAAAAAAATTGTGCTACCACATTTTTGGCCAACAATGGATACTTTAGCACGCTCAATAGTTATCTTGCTAAAAATGAAAGTATATTAGAACTCTTGTTCTTTTCAAACTAATAATCATGAGGAAAATGTGGTTAGTGATTTTAAAAGGAAAAAATATAGTAAATATAGGCAAATTTTAAACAGAAACAATACGTTTTGGATATTTTGTGTTTCATTTAAGATTAAAACATGAGTTGAAACATTGTTTAAGAGAGCAGAGTTAAGCAAAACTAACATGTATGTCATTGTAAAGCACTTTGTAAGGTATGTGACATTATAGTTGCTCAGTATAGGTTTTGGGGCTTTATAGACTGATTTTCAACTCTGTCTAAAGATTATTAAATACTGTATTGTATTTTTGGAATCTTCTAAGAGAGAGAATCTTAATAATTCTCATCATAGAAAAAAAATAACTATGCAAGGCAATGAATATTAAATAAATTCATTGTGTTAACTGTTTCATAATGCATACATGTATTAAATAATTATGTTGTACATCTAAAACATTCACAATGTTGTATGTAACATTATATCTTAATAAAATTATATTTTAATAAAACTGAAAAAATTAAATCTTTGTGGAATTAAAAAAAGACTAATGAATGTTTTGCTAACAGTTTACATATATAATTCATATACTTGTTATTTTTTAACATATTTACTTTCCTTGAGAAGAATTTTATTTCAGAAAAAAATGTGAAAAGGAATAGTGATGGTACCCTTGTTGAACTATACATTAAAATATATCATTTTAATAATTAAAAAATTCATAACATACTAGAATAGAGGGAAATTAATATAATATACTAGAAGTCCAGTAACAAATGAGTATATATAAGAATCTATAAGAATATGATAGAGGTGAAATTTAAAATGATTAAGAAAGGAAAGTTTGTTTAGTAAATAAACAAGCCAACCACTGGAGGAAAAAATATACCTACTTTATACCATGTCACAAAACAAATTACAAATGTACTAAAATTTAAGTATAAATTTGAAATACTAGAAAAAATATAATGGCAATGTAATTTTCAGGTGAAAGATAGTACTTAAAATTATGTGTGATATATTTATGAAAATTTTCCATACTATCGAAAACAAACACAAATTTAGTAAGGAGAGTAGCATTCTTTTACATTTTTGCCAATTTCTTTTAATGTCTGGCTTAATAGAAAACATCTGTTTTCTCATATCTGCTTCAGCATTCATCTGTGGTGATATCATATGTCATGTAGCTTCTGGAAAACTCCACTGTAAACTTGTGAAGGAATGAAAGTGAAATGGGAAGATATATCTTAATATTATTATGAAAATAGCTTTGATCTTTTAGGCCTCTGGAAAGGTTCTCTGGAGCCTGTAGGGGACTCTGAATCACACTTTGAAATCACGGTTATACGGTAATGTTTATTGTTAAATTGATTATATTTCTAAGGGACAATTTCATTTGCATTGCTATGAAAAAGATTTATCTGAATTACCTGTAGTTTTCTATAGGTTATTAATTTCTTACCCCTAGAGGGTTGGAAAATAACCTAGGCAATCAAAGATGTACATTTTTTTAAAGATTTTATTTATTTATTTTTAGAGATAGGGGAAGGGAGGGAGAAAGAGGGGGAGAGAAACATCATCATGAAAGAGAAACATCAGTTTGTTGTTTCTCTTATGGGCCAACCAGGGATTGACTGATGGCAACCCAGGCATGTGTCCTGACTGGTAATCAACCCAGTGATCTTTTACTTTGCTGCATGATGCCCAACCAACTGATACACACTGGTCAGGGCAAAGATCTACATTCTTAAAGAACTGGATAACTCCCTATGATGCCTAAGAGGACACCTATAACACTATTATCTCTTCTACCCATTTCTCAATCTGACCACTTTGCATGACTAGCTTCCACTACATTAAAATGATAATATTCAAAATTCATGAGTTGGGTAAATTTCTGGATGGTAATAAAATGAAAAGGATTGAAAATTGAAACTCTTTCCAATATAATTAATGCAGTTATTCTTTTATACTTTCACAGTTTGAACCTCACAAAATTTCTTCCTTCCCAATTCTTTTTTGTTTTAAGAATCACATTTCTGTGAAGAAATCTTTTATTTTCCTATTTGTTTTCTTTACCCTTTGTTTAGGAAATCTTACCACTTCCTCACCAGGTAGACTTTCTTTTTTTTTTAAATTCTTTTTATTTTTTGGTCTATTTTATGTCCAGCAATTTAAATGACACTTCTGACTTTGGTCAAATATTTATGAGAATCTCTTTTGTTAAGAAAGTTGGGATGGATTCTCATTAACAGTAAATATGATTGTTTCAATTCAGGTTCAGTATGCACTCTGGAGAAAAACATGGTTTTTTTCTTTCACACTAGATCATCTAGTAAGTAACACTCATCTAGGTGGGCACTGAGATTAGAAAATAGAATTTCAAATCCCAAATCCATGCACGCTAAGTGTTTGTGTGCGTGTGTGTATATGTACATCTGTGTGAGTGGGGGAGAGAGAGAGAAAAAAATGAAAGACTATCTTTAAATCATTTTTCTTCACTTTGGCCTGTCATTTTCACAACAATATACTGCACCATTAATATTCTGAGACATTGGACCCTTCCATGCCACAACTGAGTATAGTGTCTTTACAACAGGCATCATACAAGTAACTTATCCTTAGTCTTCCTTCCTGAGAAGTAGTAATTCCAATTAAATTCTTTATGACCGTCCCTTCTAAGAGTTAGTATTTGAAAAAAGAGAAAATGTAGGTGTGAAAGTTCCATTTCATATATACATTATATGCACAAAAAATTACACCAGCAATGTGGACACAAGTAAGGTTGAGCAGACCAGACATTTGAAAATTTACCAACCCTGCACTGCCTTATTTTGTGGTTTTTATCAAGGAGGACAAGTCAGTGCATAATCTCATAACCAATAATTCTAGAAAGTTATTAATCTTAGTGTAGCTTAGGGAATACAGGGGTTCTTTCTTCATATTCTCAGTACAAAACTAGAGTCATAAGGAAGTCCAAGTGTGATTCTAGAGATAGAAAATGAGCTAACTTTGACTACAAGGAGTAGATTTTAGACTTTAGTGACCTGCACCGTGAAATCCCTTTCTCCATCCTCCCCTTTCTCAATCCTCTTCCTCTTCCTTTTTCTTCTCCCTTCTTCTTCTTGAATAAAGACAGAAATGGCAGGAATATGAAGCTTTTAGTCTAAATAAGAATTGGTAAACTTTGACCCATGGATCAAATCTGACCTACTGCCTGTTTTTTGTATAGCACTTGAGTAGGTAAGAACATTTTTTATGTTTTCAAATGGCTGAGGTTAATTAAACATATTTCATAAAACATTAAATTATGTGAAATTCAAATTTCAGTATTTATAACTAAAGTAGTATTGGAACACAGTCATACACATTTGTGTGTATATTATGTATCATAGCTTCTGTACTACACTGGCAACATTAAGTAGTTGCAACAGGGACCATATGTGGCTCTCATCACTTCAACTCCTGTTCAGTGCACTACAAGTCACAGTGATGCAATTATAACTCAACAGCAGATCCAATGCCATGCATATTGCTGTACCAGGACATGATTTTTATAAATTATTAGTGTGCACCTGTCATGTCATCACAAGGAAAGAGACAAAATTGGACTTAAAAAGTTATGCTTTTAAGGCACGGTGAAGTGTCGGTTGGGTTATTTTATTATTAAATTAGATGGTAAAGTGTTTATTATGCAGTGACACTACAGCTATGCTAAAAGAACACAATATACATTAACATAGCCAAATTTTGTATTCTATTCAATATTTTCAACTCAAAGAAAAACAATGAGCAGAAAATTTAGAAAATTTAATGTAGAGTATTTTATATAGATATGTATGAATAAAATTGAGCACACTAAAATTTTAGTTTTCACAAGTTGTTCCTAATTAATCTTTTTGAAAAAAATTTAAACATACATTCAGCAGGTGCATTACAATAAACTCTTTATGCTGGTACCGCTCTATGAGTGTTAATATTAAGTAACATTTTGCCATATTTTGTATTTTTTAAATCTTATATATTTTTTCTTTACCGGAGTTTAAAGCAAATCCTAGACATCATGACATTTACCCCTAAATACTTTAGTATACAGCTCCACACAGAAAAAGCCCATTGCACCTGATTGCACCTAATAAAATTGATAATAATCCCCCCATCTATTATACAGTCTAATGTAGAATATTTTATGACAGCAGAGTTTCTTCACAAAAATTTTTTTAAAAATGAAAATTGGGCTCCAAACTGAGTATTCAAATTGCTCCTTGGTTAGCCAAGCAAGGAAAGCCATTTACAATTGGTAAGTCAATTAACCGTACTTGATTGCCATACTTGTAGAAAGGTAGCTGAAGAACATAAACTTTTTTAAGGGTTTTAGCCTTTAAAAGGCTTATAGACTTTATAAGTAACTACATAAAATCCTTGATTTTTTTTCCTCTTGGCCCAAGTAGCTTAAAATATTTATTATGTGGACCTTTACAGAAAAGTTGCTAAACTCTGCTTGCAATGAAGTACATTTGAATTCCGGTTTCACCAGCAGAATGCAGAGGAAACTGTGGCAGTAAAGAGGTGCTGGGGGCAATTAGCCAGTGTTTGGGATGGTCACTGTCTTGAGGGCAGCAGGGAGCAAGATTAGCTGCCAGGCCAAATCTGAGATTCTCTTCTCCCCAAAGAGAGCAGAGGCTGGAATTGGGGGTGATTCTCCTATTACCAGAATTAGCCGGGGATCTTCGAGAGTCTTTTGCCTTTGTCTTTTGCCTCACTTAGGAAAGAATGAACCAAAGTTAAGTTTTTTAAATTAAAGAAATGTAACATTATTTTAATTCCCAAAGTTGTTGAAATGAGATACTGATTACACGTGTGTGAAAAAAATTCTGAAGGGTGTCTGCCAACATGTTAACATTGGTTCTCTGTGGATCACAGGAGGATAGGTTGTTTTACTGGTTTTCTTTCCTGTTTTTTTTCTTCTGATTTTTCAACAGTGGTTATTTGTTAGTTTACACTTTTACTTGTCTCTTTTATTCCTAGTGTTTCAACAGTGGCTGTATTTTAAAATTTATACTTTAAAAAAAAATTACTCCATTTTAAAAAGCATTTTCTTATTTATGGATGTTCCAAAATCATCCTCTGGGCCCCGGCTGGTGTGGCTTGCTTCGCTGGAGTGTTGTCCCATAAACCCAAAGGTCACAGGGTCTATTCGTGGTCAGGGCACATGCCTAGGTTGGAGGATTTGGTCTCTGGTTGGGACAATGACAGGCAACCAGTCGATGATCTCTCTCCCATCAGTGTTTATCTCTCTCTCAGATCAATAAGCATGTCCTCAGGTGAGGAAAAAATAAATGAATAAACAAGCAAATAAAACCATCCAGGGAGAGGACAAATATTTACTCTTTATTTTCAGGTTACTCATAAAGAAAGGAGGTTGTAGTTGAAAGAAAAGAGGTTCATTAAGCCAGCTATCTTGTTGTTTTTCCTACAAATATTTTCTTTCATTTTATTTCTTCAAGAAAACAAGATTTTAAGAAATTAAAAGAATACTCACTGAGAAACTAGAAAATAATGTTCTTAAGTAACTGAATATACAAGTACCATTAACAAACACAGAAGGCACTGATGTAGCTAAAAGAAATATAAAATTGTTTTTTCTTTAAAAAAATAATGTATATTTAAGACAGCTTTGAGAAAAGCAGTTAACAGGAATTACAGGCTTCTTGTCATGACATTAAAAAAACCCAACTTTTTAACAGGATGCACGATTACTTTTGTATGCTGCCATAAAAAACTGTATATTTTAAAAACTGAGCTATAAACTTTATTTCAGCTTGCTCACAGCCCTGAGATTTATAAATTGCTATTAGGTTATAATTTTGTGATGTGCTAGATACTTTTCACATGCTAAGACCATTACACGTATATACCGATGAGCCTGAGAGAGCATCAGGTTCTGAGAGAAATCAGCTGTCCTAAGACACGTAGTAGCAAGGCTGAGTCAGTCATGCTGCCACATCCCAGGATACTGAGGTACTATCGTTTCTCCTTCCAATGACTTTATATTTGCTTTAAATGGATGTTTGTGCTTGTTTACTCTGTCGACATAGAGAACTCAGAAAATTTGGAAAATTTTATTGTTAAGAGACGACATTGACTAATGTGGGTATCGTTCAAGCACACTGTGGTGCTTAATAATTGCATTTTAAAAATCACACGTTTACTTCTTAAGGTCATAGCTTCATGTTTTCTTATTCACTTCCAATATTTTCAGCAAGAAATACAGAAGATTTGGAGAAAATTAGGACAGGGCTTTTAAAATAGCTTTACTTTATTTCCCAACATCTTACAAAAAAGGATTAGACTTTGAACAGAGCGCTATGAAAAGATAATGTCTTATCTGACATAACAAAGTCAGGAAAATAACCACTTTACACTTTATACTTGTTCCCAGGTTTGTAATCAAAATGATGATATTTACCATCCCTAAATTCTTCAAAGATATGGAGGATAAAGACTTTTATAATAATCTGTTTAGAATAGATTTTTATGTGAAGGAAGGACAGAGACACGAGTGTTTTTCTCTTCTTTTTTTTTAAGCTTCATTTTATCAGCCTTATCAAATACACATTAGAAGGTATATCAGCCCCAGCTGGGTGGATCAGCTGGTTGGAGTATCATCCCGTATACCAAAAGGATGCAGGTTCAATTCCCTTCCCAATCAGGGTACATACCTAGGTTGTAAATTCAATCCCTGGTTGAAGTACATATGGGAAGCAGCTGATCGATGTTTCTCACATTGATGTTTCTCCCTTTCCCCCTTCTTGTCTCTCTAAAATCAATAAACATATCCTCAGGTGAAAATTTTTTTTAAAAAGACTATCAATAGTGCAACTTATGGTGAGTCAGTTTACAACAAAATTGAACAAGGCAATTGTGTTTACTGGAACTTTTCAGCAAAAGCTGAACACAATACAGCGGCTCCTGGCACTTGGTTCTCTGTTCTTGGTCATGTCTTATTTGTGAGTTGTTTTTCATAACTAAGTGGGCCTGTAAGTGTAGATGTGTGATCAGTTACAAGAAGGTCATTTCTCAAGTCCCTAAATCTGCCTTCTATTCAAGTATTTTAAAATTGTTTTCTTGCCGAGTAGCAAAGAACTTTTATTTTCTACTATGTACCTAAAAAGTATGGGCACCGTGTTTCAGTCGACCAGTGTTTTCTTTTTATCAGCATACCCCTGGAGGTACATTACAATTGAGTCTATTCTAATTATCAATTGTTAGCTGACAAAGATGGGCTTTGAACTAATGAGTTTAAACATGGAGTTTGCTCATGTAGGAAAAAAAAAAGCAAAAACAAGATCAAGCCAAAGTAAGTCTTTATCATTTGTCTTAGAAATCATTCACATGTCTCCCATAGAGAACTGTTGGTTTTACAAAGTATTTTGATTTGATACCTTTATTTTAGAAATACAGCATGTACACTGAAAACAGTCTGTCTTACTTAATTTTCTTGGTTTCATAACTTTTAGAAAGTAGCTCACTTTTTTTAAAGTACAATTTTTTTATCACATTTTATGTCATTAATCTACAAAGTAAGCCTTTCCTCTCTGTTATAAAGTAAAATAATAATATCATATAATAGTCACAGAAAAAAAAGGCTTCCTGAGGGTGAGAAATATATATCAAATCCCATTCGCTTTTTAAATATTTTGCTATGCTTCATAAAATACATAAAGACATTTAGCTTGTCCAATTATTTCTTTTAAGGGTAGCTTATGGAATATGGAGTTTAAATCATCATTTACACTAAATAATAAAAAGAAGGTTCTATACCTCAAGTAGGTTTAACTTCAATTTAAAATCATCATTCTTAAAGAATTGTACCATCAAATTTGCCACAGTGGAAGCAGCCTCCCCAAGTAGCACGAAAGACAAGGCTGTAAAAGAAGTGAGTGGAGAGGACAGAGTATTGTAGTCCCAGGACAGAAGAACCTTTTCTTAGGTCACATTTTGTTTCTGGAGTCAGGGGGAGGAGGGGTATAAAGTTGATAATCTGGATCCCAGGTAGCAGAAATTTTCTTGGCAAAGGTTTTTTTAACAAAACCAGAAATGGTAAAGACTTTCATTTGTTTCTCTCTATATATTCAATCGTTTACTAAATCCTAGCAGTTCTATCTTAAAAATTTCTCTTAGAGCTATTTAATAAATATATAAATGTATTAATTAATACATGACTGAATAAATGAACATGTGAATGAATCAATGAATGAGGCATAGCAGTGAAAAGTTTTTGACTTATCTCTCAGATGAGAACTGCATCCTGATTGGTCCATCCAAACAAAACACTGTGCCTGGCTGTAGATGGGCCGTCGATCAGCAAGCAGCCCGGGAAAACAGAGATGGTCTGAATCAGGCTCAATATCAAGGCCTTTATCTTAAAGAACAGAAAAGCATTTAGGAAAATTAGAAAAGACAAGAATGTTGAAACTCATGAACTAGTTTGTGAATACATCTTACCCTGGCACACTAATCACGTCTTGCTGTGACATGACCTGATTTTAAGTGCCACCCACTGCTGGGCTGAGCTTCCTGAAAGACTTCGTAAGCTGCCATGGTTATCTCCACAAGCCTATATGTGTCCGCTAAGGGTGAAAGTGTCAGGAGGGTGGAGATGGAAAAGGAAAGAGACATAGGCAGAAACCAAATTAGTTTAACTTTAGTCACTCTTCTTACTTTTAGTATCTTAGGTTTTATGTTTTAATTATTATTTCATTATCATTATATTTTATAATTTGTTAAGCGTCTATAAAATTTATGTTGGCATATAAAAGTATTTTGTTTTCTTTTGACATGCAAAGAATTTGTTGACCATTTGATGACAAAACTGCCAAATGGCTATCTTTTTTTTGTTTTTTGTCTTAAAATATCTTCTATTCAGCTGAAAGTAAGTAGAAATAGATAATCTCCTGAAAACTTCACAATACTTCCACATAAGTTGGAAAATCAAGGGGTTTGGTTAACTCATATATACGCCCAAACATGCAGAAGCTTGTCAAGTTTAAGCCCCCTTTTTAGTTTATCCCTTCAGTTTTTATGTTATCAGTTATGGAAAACAATCTTCAGGCAGGGTCTGGATATCTTTCATGTTTCTATCAAAATTAAAAATAGAAACATTTTTGAAAGACAAGTATGCAGAAGTATTTTCTTTTTTTAAGTATATTTTATTGATTATGCTCTTACAGTTGTCCCATTTTTTTTTCTCCCCTTTGTCCCTCTCCACCCAGTAACCCCATTCCCTCCAGCATCCCCTCCCCTTAGTTCGTGTCCTTGGGTCATACATATAAGTTCTTTGGCTTCTCCATTTCCTGTACTATTCTTAACCTTCCCCTGTCTATTTTGTACCTACCAATTATGCTCCTTATTCCCTGTACTTTTTCTTCCACTCTCTCCCTTCCCACTCTCCAGTGATAACCCTCTGTGTGATCTCAATTTCTAAGATTCTGTTTCTGTTCTAGTTGTTTGCTTAGATTATTTTTTAAGTTCCATTGTTGATAGTTGAGTTTGCTGTCACTTTACTATTGATAGTTTTTATCTTCTTTTTCTTAGATTAGTCCCTTTAACATTTCATGTAATGCTGGCTTGATGATGATGAACTCCTTTAACTTTACCTTGTCTAGGAAGGACTTTATCTGCTCTTCCGTTCTAAATGATATTTTTGCTAGATAGAGTAATCTTGGATGCAGGCCATAGTTTTTCATGACTTTGAATACTTCTTGCCAGTCCCTTCTTGCCTGCAATGTTTCTTTTGAGAAACCGGCTGATAGTCTTATGGGAACTCCTTTGTAGGTAACTCTCTTCTCTTGTTGTTTTTAAGATTCTTACCTTATCTTTAACCTTTGGCATTTTAATTATGAAGCAGAAGTATTTTTTTTAATAGTATCTATTTTATATAGGAAATATCCTTAAGAAGGTAAAGCAAGCATTGTTGGGGGGAAGGGAATATGGGACACGTTGTATGACATTCATGATAATGTCACGTGGTTTATTTCACAATGCTGTGTTTTGCTATAACAGTGTTTACCTTGATTTGGGGTTTCTTGTCTTCTTCCTGTCTTGGCTTAGGCTTTTAAAATAAAAACAAAAATAAATGAAGGCAGAGAACAGTTTTTACAAGCAAGTGTCTTACAAGGAATAATTTTAGTCTCATAAAGTTTTATCTTTTTTGATTTGCTACAATTTGAGATGTAATAAAAACATCAGACAAAGTTTAACATCATGTCCCTTTATCAAAATAGTACTTTCCCATCAACGCTCATCCACAAATGTACACATTTTAAAAAGTTTTTACACTAAGATTTAAAAAATTTAGTACTGTCAGAATCTTCTAGGATTCTCCTTACATGTTTTTCAGAGGGACAGAGGCTGCACACAGGAAACTTGGCATCACATCTAATGTTACCAAATTAGATAATGTGTGACAGGATATCTAATTTTTCAACAAATACTGGATTTGAAGGCAATACTACTGAAATCTGAAGTATAATATTTCACATCAAATAGAAGATTGTACATGAAATTTTGATTTTAAAAAACATGTAACATTTTAGCTTCATATATATTTTAGAAGATAAGTTTTAAGAATGCTTTGGATATAAATAGCAAGTTTTATTTTAAAATAAAAATATTTAAAATGAGGAAAATCATTTATCAGTAGAGTTTTTAATATGTTGAAAAGTATACAATCCACAATGAAGTTATAATGGTCATGACAAACATAGGCACATAGTGTCAAATTATAAGTCAAAGCTTTTCAATGCAATGTTAGTGGACAAATTTAACACTTTTCTCAGCCTTTGATCTTAAATAAGAAAAAATTAAAAATGAAGAAAATTATAATAAAATATCTAATACAGTTGAATTATAGTGCTATATATTAAAATTTGTACAATAGTTAATGATGTAAGAGGACATTAAGAAAACTATACATTCCCAAAAGTTGAGAGTAAGCTGGGAGCTCAGCTGGGGGTGTGGCCAGAACACTTACTGATTGGCTAGATTCCTCACAACATAGTAGCCTCAGTGCAGCCGGACTTCTTTACAAGATGACACGGTGCTCCAAAGATAATCTTCTAGCAAACAAAGTGGAAGCTTCCTCTCCTTCCTGCCACCTTCCTTTGGTCACAAGAAAATCACAAGTTCATCCAACTTTAAGGAAAGGACACATATCCATCTCAAAATGGGGTGTCAAATAATGTATAAGCCCAAATTATTTACATTCTTTCACATGGAAAACGCGTTCAAGCCCTTCCAAGGCCCTTGGTGTTTTCTCATTATGGTATGAGGCTTAGTTTCAAAGTCTCAAACCTCTTAATTAGATATAGAGACAGATGAGGCTCCTCAAGAGTACTTCCTTGGGTATGACTCTTTGAATGTAGTTCTTCTCAATTGAAGATCCATGATGTAATGACCCAAGTTATACGCACCCTGTATGAGCCGCGGTTCTCCAGAGAAACAGAATCATTAGGATGTACATACATTTTATACACACACACACACACCACACACACACACACATACACATACTCAAGAGTTCCAAAGGCTTCTCTTAATTTTGTACTATCTTTATCTCTTTTAGTTCAACCTGATATAATGTCTTTCATGGGCTGTATCAGCTTTCATTTTATCAATATTCTTTTCACTTTGTTAGATAAGAGCCATAGAAACATATATCTTTAAGATAGTCCCTCTCTGTCTGGGCTCCCTTGCCTGGAGATGTCATTCATCAGTGGAATGCATAGCAACTGAAGCTGCATTTATGGATGAAATTGCTTAAAGTAGCAGAATAAATAGAAATTAGAAGAGTGCTTTTAATGAAACCTATCCTCTCCAAAAAAAAAAAAAGCAGCAAATTTAAAAAGCAAAGGTAAACTGGGTTATTTATACTTATAATAAATGTGATTGACTAAGGTCTGTTAGCCTTAATACATAATATGTTCTTATAAATAAAAATAAAATTATTAACATATCAGAAGGGAAATGGTCAAAGGCTTAGATAAATATCTAGATAAATAAATAGATAGATAGATATCTCCAGACAATAAAATATAAATATCCATAACAAACTATCAATGACCTGAAAATTTAAAAAAAAATCTACTTATAAAAAATCAAATTGAAAAAGCCTCTTTAGAACTTTTGAAGTCCAAGTCAGAAAGGGTAAGTTAGATTGGTAGTCATGTATACTATTGGTGGCACTGTGTTTTTTGACACAAGAAGGCAATGTTTGGGCAATGCATAGCCTAAACATTCAAAAAATTTATTTACTTAGTAAATCCATTCCTAGAAAATAAATTTAGAGAAGTAGTTAAATATTTATCTGTGAGAATGTTCACTGAAGCACCATTTTTGTACAAGAATGATCTTTGAAGCATCTTTGCAATAAAGGAGAATCAGAACAGTCAACATTTCATATACCAAATAGTTAACACCCTTTATCTCTGTGGTGCAACTATGGATGATTTTTATTTTCTCCTTTATTCAATCTACTTTCCGTTTCCCACAATAAGCATGAAGGTCTTCAAAAAACAGAAAACAATAAAAATAATAAAAATGAGCTTAAAAGATGTGGTACTTAAAGGCTTTTCTTGGAGCAATTGCACAACAAAGACTAAGCGCTGCACAGAAAGGCCCTGAGGAAGTGGCCATCTCGGCACAGACGGCAGGATAAAAAGCAACATGGGGAGCACAGGAAAAGATTCAGACTGAATAAAAACAGAGACAATTCCCTTATGTGGATGGTTTCCTAAAAATTTGGCAGTTATTTATCCATAGTAGATCTTGCCCAGGAGCATAAAAAACAACAACAACAACAACAAACCCAGAGCATCTTGGGCGGAAGACTGAGACGGGCCCCGAGCTCTGCTGCTTTGCCACTCTTGATCCCTGCTCTCTGTCTGCCTCTGCCCCAGGGGTCCCTGCCGCAGGCTCTGCGGAAGCTTGTATCCTAGGAAACGCAGTGTAAAAATTGAGAAACTCATGTTAAGTTTTATCATCAACCACTCTTTAATAAATATGACCTGGAAATTATTAGAATCTGTCATATCATCTTTATGATTGACAACACATTACAATGTAAGCTAACTTCTACAGTTCTCGTGACAGTATAGATGGGTTCACTAATACTCCACTAAGTAATTGGCCTGTTCTATTAGAACCTTCATTAAAAATATCATTCTAAGCATTACCATCTGTAAGTACTTGGCCTGGAAAGATCCCATCTGATCTCCCAAGTTATCCAGAATAAGAAACACCGAAAAATAAATGTGAGTGCCTCTGAGATGGGCAGTGGCACTGGAATACTGGGTCGTTTTTGGTTTGATCACCCTCGGCCATGCTTGACACCAAAAGGAAAAGGGACCTCCTCTGTGCATGGGCCACACAGCAACTTGGAGAGAGACATATGCTAATAGCTTCAACAAGAGCAGCATCAGCTCAGCTACGTTGTATCAAATATGCTGAATCTATCACCTGTAACGGTGTTAAGCAGGTCCCAGAGACAGCTGAAGCATTTGGAAGGTCTTATTTGTTGAATCTACTGGTACTTGAAATTTCTCAGGGGTTTCAACAGGCTGTGTGCTGTGAAGGTGAATGAGGACAACTCTTATGACTGTATAAAAAACTATAGCACAAAAACACATTCTAGAACTATATTGCCTTGTGTGTAACCATCAGCCACTTGTGGTTTTAAGCTTTTAAGCCGGGATATACTATAAGTGTAAAGTACACACCAAACTTCAAAGATTTGGTGTGTAAAAAGAATGTAAAATATACCATCAATAAATTTTTCATCGATTATATGTTGAAATGATAAATTTTTCATATTTGAAGTTAAATAAAACATATTCTCTTTCTTTTCCCTTTTTTAAAATGTGACTACCAGAAAATGTAAATTTGTTTATGTGGTTCACATTTACAGATGGCATTACATTTCCACTGGACAGTACTATTATAGAACAAACAGAATTGGGACTAACTTGTTAGTCCCTCTGCTTTTATTTGTGGGGTGTGTGTGTGTGTGTGTGTGTGGAGAGGAGAGGATCCCTTATTCTACTGTTGAAGAGAAAACAGCCCGGTCCTTCTGAGTGCTTGATGTATCCATTGGGGTTTGACTTTCTTTGTGGAAGCAGGAAATGCAAGTATACTCCTTCATAAAGGAGGACGATGTGGACTAAATAAAAAATGCACCCAGGGTGAGTCTTCTGCTGGCTTGTGCAATAGTTAGGAATTGTGTTGATTCCTTCCATTGATCTGACTGTCTTCTTTTAACATAAAAAGGAGAATATTATCTACACATATTTTTAAAAAAGAATATCATTTTTAGTCAGGAATATGTCTTCTCATATTTAGGTTTAAACCTTTATGTAGGATACTTTTCTCTGACATGGAACATTAATCTCTTGAAGCCCATGAATTCTAACATTACATTAAGTTATATATTTCTCCAAAAGCATCTTCATCTCTCATTTAAATACATTTTGACAGTCTGGCTAACATAATAGTAGATTCTAAGATGGAGTTGACATTACACAGTCCTGACTTTTAAGGGCCTTAGTATTTTTATTCGTTTATTCAACAGATATTTATTGAGCACTTACTATGTACCAGGCACTCTTCCAAGAATTAGGGATGCAATAAGAATAAAAAATAGAATAAGATCACTGACCTAATAGAAATTACAGTCCCATGTTAGAGGTGGACATTTATCAAATAATCACAAATCTGAAGAGTAGGAAGCAGAGAGAAATAATTCAAAGCTCAAGTGGGAGTATGAGTTTTAGATAGAAGGAGGTGCATCTTCTCCAGATATAACAAGAGTAATGCCCTGAATCTAAACAGCTACAAAACATGCCAATGCGTTTGATATAAAGTATGTGAGGAGAGCAATTGTAGTTGGGTTGCTTAATTTATCCCAGCTACATTACCTAGACATGAGAATCACTTGTTATCTGGACAAGACCAATTACTCAGAGCTACACTTAATTTCAGAGAATGACCAGGACCGAGGAGCACACTCATTTATTAGGGCTGAGTTTCAGGTTAGTTGTAGGGGGTAGGCCCAGCCAATAGCAATGGGAGATACTTGGCAGGATAAACAGGTTTGTGGTCACCATCTAGGAAATTTACTGCATATGAAGGCTGAGCTTCCGTTCTGGCAGAGATCCTTCATAAGGTCCAAGTAGTAAGGCAGGATACTATTACAAAAACGTGAAATGAAAGTCCAGACAGAGGTCTGGTGACTGGGCATGCAGAGTGTGGGGTAGGGGGGAGGTATGGTAGGGAAGAGAAGTGGTGAGACTTAAAATAAAAACCCAGTCATAGGAGCTTTGCTATAAAAAATAATCAGGTACAACTTGGACTTCTAGATCATTGTGGAAGTTTAGTGACCAGTGCTAGCTAGATCTGGGTGAATTAGTAAGTGTGATCAATGCCAAACACCATGACCCAGACCACTCTGTCAGGAACACTGCTTCCAAGTCCCCCAGCTTGGAAGAGGAAGTTGAGGCAGATAGTCTCTCATTTTTTCTGCTTTAAGTGAGTATTGCCCCCAAGTGATTTTGATACACTTTAAGAAACATTACTTTAAATTCAAATATTTTTTAGATTTTTTTTTATATGTGCAGTTGGGTGAGGGGTTGGACTACATAGATATGCTTCAGAGGAGACTCTTAATGATTCTGAGATCCACCCATCCTTAGAAAAGTACAACTGCTCTAGGAACTGAGGGAGAGAATGATTAGTGATCCTACCACCATAAAAACAGACAGAAGAGATACAACTCATGATCATAAGCAAGTTTGTGAGGAGATGATACTTTCAATAGGCTTTGAAAGAGAATCACAATTAGGAAGGTTGGAGGTGACAACAATGGTCAATGCCATGTGTTATAAATGTGTACTCACTTAAATTTATATAAAATTTGTGTTATATGATGATTATATTTATAATATAAATATATATAATATAGTTTATACTTCTCATATATAATCAAGATTAGAACATATTCCTTTTTATTCTCTAAATATAAATTTTCTAAACCTTTTAGATCTTGTTTACCATGCTCACATTTATAGTAAAAATTATTCATCATTGTCCTTGTAATTATTTTAAAGTCATTAGTGTAATATTCAGTTGACAGAACTATCATTAGTTAAATAATGCTCTTTTCTTAGACAAGATTTTACATATAATATTCTTCTAAAGATCTTTATTAAAGTGAAGGTCATTAGGTGACAGGGGGTGCCATGAAGCACCTGAGAGTGAAGGTTCATCTTGCTGCCCCATCTCAATTTCAACTTTATCTGTCTCTATCCATATACTGTCCAATGGCAAAGGGCACTGGTCCTTTGTCATGAGCCTCTTTACAGGAGTATGGAAGCCAGGGGGAGAGGGAAAGAGGATGAAACAGGAAAGGTATACTAGTCGTGTTTCTAACGTGTGTAAACTTGACGTTAACTTCTGCCCTACGTGCATATGCTAGACACACCTTGACCCAGAAAACCTGACAGTGCGGTTGGGTCACCTTGCCTTGGCTGCTGGCACTCCTCCATCACAAGGAATCCTCCTCCCAGGGGCACTCTTTTCAACTACAAACCAACCAACTGAGTCTACATCCCCAAACAACTCCCTTTCCCGCTTTCATTTTTCTGGGCCACTAAATACTTGCCCTAATCACCACAGGGCCAGATGTGAGACCACTAGGGAGAGACATTAAACTCCAAGCCCAGTGAAATTACTCTTCCTAGCGACTTCTAAACCTGCTTATGTGGCCTCACCTGCTCCTCTCCTGGAAAAAGCGATGAAGGCCTCTTGTCCACAGTTTTCTTTCCCTCTGTCTCACGACTGACCTTGGTACTTCCCTGTGTGCCCCCACCCCCCACCATGGTCCTCCTTCTCTTGGTATCTGTGTTACAATAAATGATTTTTTTCCATGGCAGTTTGTCTCCTGATCTGTTGGCCTTCCCATACCTAAATAATAATAATTTCTACTGAAACACAGATGACACAAAAGAGAGAACAAGAGGTGCAGTTATTGGCCAATTCTAGTACCTGGTTTAAAAATCTGCATGTTTCATCTAGTTTTTCCCACCAAAAGTGTAAACTGGTTGCTTCCCCTCAAAGACCAGTCAAGAAACAGGTGTTTCTTTGATGCTTATTTAGAGACAACTAGTTGAAGTCCAGTTAATAAGCCTGACAAATGCAGATTGAAAAAGAAGAGGAAAATAGAAACAAAGGGCAACTGCTACCAGGCTCAGCAAGTGCCAACGCTTGGAAGAGTGGCAGAAGCAGTCAGCAGTCAGGGTGGTGGTCAGTGATGTCCGGGAACACTGGCCACTGGCAGGAGGGAGGGGTCCAAGAGGAGGCACTCACTGTCACATCTTACAGTACACATTCTTTCGACCCTTAAAAAGGATCCAGGAAAACCCTCTGTTCAAAAATCTTCTCACATTGTGCAGGCCACGTTGTGGCCAGTACCTCCCAAAAAAAGTTTTCCAATAAAGCAAAGTTTCCCAATCATACATACCTAAGTGATTACCACCACAACCTGAAAGTGTTGTCTGTGCCCCAGGCTTCTCCCAAAATCTTCTACCATTTCCAAGTTTCTTCTCAATTTGGCTGTGTGGGCCTCCCTTCTTCTAGCCAAGGACACTCGAACTCCTCCCCCGCCCCCACTGCCAAATTTCTTGACATCTGAAACAAATAACAGGTCAGCAGTCTTCTCAATTCTGTGCTCTAGTGCCCAACCCCTCCTCCCCACCCCCACCCAAAAAAAAAAAAAAGGGAATTACAGCAGTGTTTGGTTTCTGAGGGCAAAAAGAAAAGCTTGCTAATTTATTGATTAATTTATTACTTACTACATTTACTATTATATCATATCCCAACCAGTCCAACAGTATTTGATGGTGTGGTTTCACCAATGTGAACCCCCTGAGCATAAGCCCTAGGTTATTCTGTTTAAGAGAAACAGACTCTGCATTACAAAGAAGAACAAATTTTCATAAATCCAACCAGAGGGATTTTAAATAAAAGATTGATACATACATATAGACAGAGACATACAAGCAAATTGTGTGTCTACACAAATGCACACACAGGCGCATACAACTACACTGACAATACTTCAAATGTACCCAGTATTTCTGAATATAGAAATCTCTTTCTTCTCGCAGATTTGTGGTTTAGCTGTCCCAGTGGTGGAGGTTCTCCCGCCAACAGGAACACTCTCCCTCGCAGTATGAAAGGCTCTTTGTTACTGTGTTGTGCTACTTTTCTATTCAATATGTCGCAGGATACCACAGCTATTCTCCGCTCTCTTACAAATAAAAGCAAAGTAAAAGATACTTCAGAAAATTGTTAGAATTTGTGGAAAGGGAGAGGAAAAATTTTAATAATTAGTACATTATAGTATTTTTGATTCTCTTATGTACAGACCAGTCAAGATCATGTCTTCCAAAATAACGGGGGCCTCTATGAATATTAACAATGCATTTCAAGATCCTCTACTTAGGATTCAGTGCAGTCCCACAATTTCTTGGAGCCTTCCAGACCACTCCAGAAAAGACTCCAGAGCATGAGTATGACAGCCTACAGCAGGGTAGGAGACATCTGTTCCTTACTCCCCCACCACACTTTACTTGGTAATAGTAACAAAATGTGCCTTTGAGGAACTTCACCATCGCTCTCTGTCCACGCAGTTTAGGTGGAACTAACCTTTCTCCCTAGCTCTGGAAATGAGGCCATGACTCCAAGCCAGATAGAAATATTTAGTCCCAGGACATTAATCAAAACTTTTGTAACAAAGACTCTTCTTCTAAAATTTCCAAGCTGGAAAAACATGTCTGAAGCTTTGGGTGAACACTTCTGCCATATCTCTGGAAAGGCTTCAGAATGAAGCCAGCACATGGGAAAGAAGGCAGAGTCAAAGATGGTGAAGAAGGCATGGGGATATGCCACTTAGGTTTCTCTCGAAGGAAGGACTGGTTGTTCAGCTATAGGGAGTATATTCAGTAGATGACCTCCAACTGTCAGCTTAGTCAGTCTGTCTCAGCTCCAAAGAACTGTCTCACCTGAGGTCATGTCCTTCCACATTAATGGAAGCTCATATTAGTGACTGAGCAAGAAGCCTACAAACTCTAGGACCAAAAATGAGAACAGAGATTAGAAAATGGGCTGAGATGGGGAAGGAAAAGGGGGTGCGCTATGCCCCAGTAACCAGATGGAATTCTTAGGAATTCCAGAATTCTAAGTTGGAACTGGGCCAAAAAGTGAAGGATAATTTTTTTGTATTATTCCATTAGCCTTTTTTCCTTCTTCTAAATCACTGAAAATCCTTGTGTGTGTTTTTTTTTCAGCCTCTATCATTTGAAGTCTCAAAAGTGGAGAAAGTCAACATTGTAAATTCTCCTGAAGGAAATCACAGACCTAAGGAATCCTTATTCTGTGTAAATTCGTAACATTAACTTGAGTGTACCCTGGCTGTTAACTAGACCTTTCCTGTTGTTCCCCTGTCTCCTATACTAATGTTAAGAATCTCTGTTGAGTACCACCTATATTATTGAGTACCTATTTTGTTGAACATTGAGAATTCAAATGATTAAGACCTGTTTTCTGCTATTGAGGGATTCACTGTTTGTGACATAGTGTTTATGTGTGTGACAGAGCCTGTGAAACAGTGATTATAATAATGTGTAACAATGAATGATTGATGATTAATCAACCAAGATTTATAATAACTGAATTTAGAAGAGGTAGGTGGGAAGAGCTAGCAGGGGAAGAATGGGTCTTGGATGGTTTTAGAGAAAAGGTAACAGTGTTTAAAACAACATGTTTTGTTCAAGGAATACCAAGCAGCACTATTTTGCTAAATTTTCAACTTTAAGAGGTTGAGAAAGGCATAATAAAAATGAGCCCCCAAAAAGGGAGGAGTCAAGCCATGGAAGGCCTTGGATGCCCATATGCAATAAGGCATTGAGATTTTACCCTATGGATTGAGACAAGAACTTACAGAGTTTTATACAGGACAGAGACATGATCATATTTAAATTTTAGAAAGATCATTTGAGGACAGAGGCAGATTCAAGGCAAGGCCGATTCAAGGAGGTAAAGTGACCAAAAATTGTTGCCAAACTGGTACACTTTATGACCAAAAAAGAGCACTATGATCATCTCATTCCAAAAATAGGCATAAGCTGAAACTGTCCCTACAAAACTGAGATGTATGTTTACTAAATTTGAGACTTAAGGGCACAGGAATCATTTATAAACTTTCTGAAAAGATGTAAATTGGTGACAGAGAAGCCTGAAAAAAAAAAAAAAACAATGGCAGTGGGGTTTAAAAGGAGGGATGGATTTAAAAGATAGAAGATAAAACCAGGAATCTTTGATTTGTTTATGAAGGATGAAGAAGTGACGAGGACTTCTGTTTTTAACTCAAACAGGTTTAAAATTTAGAATCTGCCCTTACAATAAGAAAAAAGCTGAGCAAACTGAAAAATAATGACTTTTCTTTTCTTGGATCCAGAGAACTAAAGCCACAGGCAAACCAGCACCTCTGAATCAGGTGAGACAGGAGAGTCCAGAGTCACAGCTCAGACATGTTTACCTTGGGAGGAAGCCTGTGGAGCCACACGGCAGGAACGCTTAAATGATAATGTTGGAGAATTACTAGAGGCTGAGTGTGGGCTAACATGACAGTGAGAAACTCCTTTGGGGCACGGCCTTGGAGATACCACCTCATACTTTCATGGGTCCCCACCCAGATGTCACGCTAGTTTCGTTTTGTGAAAAGACAAGAAAATCCCCTGTAGGTCTGGTAGGGAGAGGGGGGAAAGCCTCCCTCTGGAATAGGTGCAGAACCCCGGGCAGTTCTCCATAATAGAGGACTACTTTCTTCCAGATGAAAAGACTTTGTCAGATCCTGACTCAACCTGTGGAAAGGACATTGCCCAACCCCCTCCCCCGATGCTTGTCCCCCTGTAACTGTTCTCTTTCATAGAAGGAGAGGAAACTGAGAAGAAACAGCTGTGGAGGAACTCAGGCTTACTGAAGGACTGAATGTTATTCATAAAAATATAAAACCTTTTCCTTACCCACATCTTACCACCACACAGAAAGGCTCCAGTGTAACAGCAGTGAATTATAGGATGGAGAGCTGCATGATGCAGATTTATCTAAGAAGCAGTTCTTAGAGAAGCTCAGGGCCAACAAGAAAGACAAAGAACATGAGGAATTTAAAGTCCCTTGCACCTACAGCTACAGCAAGCATTAAACATGGTCCAACCCAACTCCTGGCCAATAAAACCTTACACTAAGACTACTTACTTCAGTTTGTATCATCCAACATATTACAGTTTCCCCACCCACCAAAAAAGAAAAAATACAAGACATGCTAAAAGGCAAGAAAAAATAATTTGATGAGACAAACGAAGCATTAGAATCAGATCCAGATATCATATATATTTTGGAATTATCACACAGGGAAGTTAAAATAACTATGGTTAATCTGTAAAAAAAACTCTAATGGTAAAAGTATGTAGCATACAAGAACGGTTTTATAATGTAAGCAGAGAGATGGAAACTCTAAGAAAAAAATTAAAAGGAAATTCTAAAAATAAAAAACAGTGTAACAGACCTGAAGAATGCCTTTGATAGGCCCATCAATACACCTGGATGTGGTTGAGGAGAGAATCAGAGAGCTTAAAGATAAATAAACAGAAACTTCTTAAACTAACAGGCAAATAGAAAAGGAATAAAAAATACAAGAGATCATCAAACAACAGTGTGATAATTTCAAAAGATACAACATAATAAAAGCATTAGAGGAGAACAGAGAAATATTTGAAGTAATTGTGGCTGAGAATTTTCCAAAACTAATGACACACACCAAGCCACAGATCCAAGAAGCTCAGAGAACACCAAGCAGGGTTGGGTTAAAAAAATAAAACAAAAACAAAAAAACAGGTATAGCGTGTTCAACTACAGAAAACCAAAGGCGAAGAGAAAATCTTGAGAAAATGAAGAAAAGAGAGAGCAAAGGATTAAAATTAATTCTCAGGTATCTGGTATGGGTGGTATCTGTGGCATAGTGAATACAGATTAAAAAATCTTCCATTTTGAATTCAGCTCTGAATTATTTCTTTTATTTCTATAACCTCTGCAGTACCTGCCAGGACCCAGGCAAAGGTCTCTTCAGTCTGGAGCTGAGTTTTTACACCAGTGCTTTAGGTGTCACCCCAGAATTTACCCTCTCTTTTCCCTTCCTTATCCAGCTTGAGTACTGCCCAGTATCTTTTTTTTTTCACATAGTAGCACTCTAGGTTCTACTTTTTTTTTTTTTTTTTTGCAATGTTACTGACTTTTTTACCCTCTTGGACACTTAAACATTTAAAAATAGTAAGGTAATTATGTGGTTTTATTGCAGAGAACTGAGAGTTGAAAACAGTATAAGGAAAATAAAAATATCCATAATCTTGTAGTCCAGAGTTAACTATTAAATAGTGATGTAGTTTTTCAGTATTTTTCTCTATCTAAACAGCCATATCTCTCCTGCCTCTGGGTCTTCATATATGCTGTTTCATATGCCTGCAGCGTTTTTTCCTCCACTCATGTGTTTTCAGGAACAGTAGCTGGGAAAACTGAACCAAAAAGCGCTATAACTTTGGCACATAATGCCAGGCATCTACATGGCTTAATGTGTTATTTATCAACAAGAACACCCAACAAGAGTACAAGTAGAGTGTCCATTGAGATACATAGGCAGAGTCCTTATAATCAACATTATGTGCCAGGAAGAAGCAATGGCAGAAAGTGTTTAATCAGGCAGTTTTCTCTCAGCTTAATGTTAGAATCAGGACAAACCCTCACACTCACTTCTTTGAACTGAATAAATTCCTAGGGTTCTTGGATAATTTTATTTGAGGAGGGGGGAAGAAGGCTTAAAAAAAATACCGTTGTTATTACTGTTGTTATTTCAAGAAAGTGTAGAGGAATAAGTAATAGATTGGGGGAGGGATGGAGATGAGTCTATTATACCCATATCTGTGTCTGGGCTTTGAAACAAGTCGCGCTAGTCCCAGCCTGTGCGAGCTCCGCACTCCGCTGAGCTCCAGTGGAGCAGGAACTGCATGTGCCTCACAGGATACATTCTTAAAAGCCAAACGGCTACTCCATCAAAACATAAGCTAAATGAATTATTATCTTGTTCTACTTTTAAAATCAAAACATAT
Organism: Mormoops blainvillei; assembly: GCA_004026545.1. Lineage (NCBI taxonomy): Eukaryota > Metazoa > Chordata > Mammalia > Chiroptera > Mormoopidae > Mormoops > Mormoops blainvillei. Next base: position 125,722 of record PVJD01000263.1, read on the forward strand.
TTATCGCTATTTCTCATGCCATCATGAGCTTATAAACTAATGAAAGTTGGGACACTTCTATTTTTTCTTCAAATGCTTATCCATTCATTAATCTGGGTTAAATTTTTTGTTACTTTTGAAATCACAAAAGGAAATACATAGCCCTTCATTAAACAGACTTATCAAATAGTGCTTTAATTATGAACAAAACCAATATTATGGCAAATGAGTTAGGATATAGAATATTGCCCAACTAATACCAGTAGTTGTAATTACAAAAAATTTTTCATGATGCTGGATGACAAATGTTTAAAGTTATTTACCTGTCTTCTTACAAATGAACAATTTTCTATTCAAATGCATGTGTGTGTGTGTGTGTGTGCACGCATAACTTTTAAAAACTTTGTAACTATCAATGGGGAAGAGGAAAAAAATGACATTAAAGCTCTTCAGTGGAACTTACTGTTTTTGATTGAATTTTCACAAATATACTACCTTTTTGGTAAGCTGTCACAGTACAACTCCTTTCACCTTCTTTCTCATGAAAAAAATTTCAAACAGCTAAGATTTTTGTGGTATATCCAGTTGTACATGAAAAAAAATCATGTTTGTAATTATTTACAATTCTGTACAAGAAAAGCAACCGCTGTGATGGCTAAGGAAAGAGAAAAGCCTCTCCATGTTGCTCCTAAACGGCAACGTTGCATAAGATAAAAAGAAGAACACGGCTATTTTCTGCATAAGCATCAGAAGAGCTTGCCTGGTGGGATTATACTAAGTCCAACTTGGACCAGAGTTACACGAGCTCCAAGTGCCACGGCAAGGGAGGGGCTGGAGAGAAGGCAGTTCTTTTATGAGACGCAGGGCAACGCTGAGAGGCTCAGAGGCTGCATTCAGCTTCTTGAATGGAACAGAGGCAGGGCCAAATCCACACTCTTAAGTCGATTCACAATGAATAAAGAAAATGCCTGGTAGTCAAAACCCAACTTTCAACTGGGCTTCAGGATTGCCCTTTTTGGTTTTCAGGGATAGAAGAATCTACAAATGTTTGAGAAAATTATATTTCTACTGTGAATGGAATGTGGCTGGGTCTTCTTTGCTTATTTGGTCTCCACTCTCCAATCTCTCTGATTGGAAGGAGAATAAAACCAGTAACAAGAGAGAAAGAGATCACCGTGAGGCAAGTTTTCTTTCTCTTTTACTTTTTTAAATTTGAATTGTAATGGAAGTCAAAACTGAGTTTGGAACTTGAAAGTATTGAGAGAGCAGAAAAAGTCTTTGTTGAAAAGAGAGTGGTGATAGATGTGCTCCTGATTTTGTTTACACTGTTGTCCACAAGCAACCTTTTGTTCAAAGTCCTGTCCAAGTCCATTTCTGCCATGAAAGTTCCCCAGACAGCCTCAGCCTAAAGTGATCTTCTAGATTCATAACTCTTATCACTAATAATACTCATGTGGCACTATATATTTATTATTTTGAGTTATGCTTTGGGTATGTTGGATTTGAAGTGAATTTGAAATGTTCTAGTAAGGAATTTCAATAGAAAAATGAGAGCATGAATCTGTCACTTAAAGAAAAGTCCAGTGTAGAGATATAAATGTGGTGATTGAAACCAGAAGAATAAAAGAGAGCACATAAATAATGGAATGGAAAGCAAGAAGAGGGTTTGAAGTGAAATCTAAAGAACAGCATTACTTAAGAATATATAGTAGAAAAATTAAAGAGAATTTTAAGATGTCATAAAGGCAGAAAGAACATTGCTTTTTGTGTACTTTTAATTTTCCCAAAGAGAGAAGGGGAGAATTGTGTTGTTGGTGCTTTCAGTATTTTCCACACCTATTACAATTCTATGCATGCAGTGTGCTAACTATTTATTTAGTGCAAAGTACATTGTGGAATAAATTCCCAAAACTTTGCCCTTGTTTTTCTTTTGATTGTTATTTTCTTAGGAACAAACAAACAAAAAACAAACAAACAAAAAACCCAGTGCCACTCCTCTTCCAGTATATTTTATCCCATCTTCTCTCAGAAGGCAGTGGCAGCATGAGCCTGTTAGTGGCAGACTCTCGCCTCTAGGGGGAGCTCAAGGAGGGGCATACTGAATAAAGGCTAAATTAAAACCTTGTTGGGTCGTGGTAGTGGTAGATGGAGTTTCGGTGAATCAAGAAGGGATTAGAAGAAAATATCCTCCACTGGGCTGAATCCTTAGTTGTTTTAAAATCGCACCCTTTTAAAGATTTCACATGACCAGAAGCAGATCCCGGCTTGACTCTCATTTGGAAAAAGTGTCCTAACCTGGAAAAACTAAACACCAGGGTAGAATTAATGGGTTAAAAGTAATGACGGAAGGGTTACCTACAGCCAGTCACTGACACATTTAGCTCAGGGTGTGTGACTGTATATCTGTGTGTGCACGAGTATCTCTGTGTGTGTGTGTGTGTGTTTTTGACAGTTTGAACAACTTTGAATCAGGCACAAACCACTCCCCACAGTTTCTTCCACTCCAGTCATCTAACATCTAGCTCAGCTGATAGATTTGTATCTTTTTTGTTGCTATAGTATTTTAGTGTGCAAGTATTGTTTAATATTTAAAACTACGTTTTTATCGTTTAAACTCTCATGGTTTAGATTTAAGTGTTTAATATCTCAGAATTTCTTGCGTCTCCCATCAGGAAAAAAAATTAGTTTTTTTTCTCTGAAGGTGTGTTTTGCTTTATGTAGAGGAGTTTAGCAGATCAGGCAGGATCCTGGGCACAGGTCACAAAATTTGTCACAGACTGTTCTAACTCTCCTGCTTTTGCGTTCATATACCTACTTACTGCGTCCACCTCAGTCCAGTTGCAATCATGGGAACAACCCCCTTAAAGAAAACAAGTGGGAATTCTCTTATGGATTGTGAGTCATTGTTTTATTATTGTCTCCAAAAAATTCAATAAAAAAGACAAATAAGATCTGAAAACAAAGTGTCCAGTACTACATATTCATCAAACCTTGTTTTCCTTACATTTAAAAAGAAAATAAAAGGTACTTAGGTGAAAACGCTTCGTTAAAGCTAAAGGTAGGAGAATTCAAATCCCAACACAAATGAGCATTCGGGAGCAGAAGGGACTCGACGGCCGCCACAATGCAGGCACACTGCCATTGGGCCAGCTTCCCTGGTGTAAAACTCTTTTCTTTCCTAAAAGGCCTCACCACGGGTAACTGGGAAAATAAGGTAGAAAAAAATTCTTCCAAATGGTAAACCATCTATTTGTTTGTTGCATATTTTTCAAGTCAGTAAACAAATCTGCTATTTATTTACCCATCCAATTTAAAAAACATTAAGTGTCTACCGTATGTGGGGCTTTGCACCTGCACAAACATATATAAGACAAGGCTCACCCTAAAAACCTGATAGTCTAGCACTGTTGGCAAATAGTGATGGACTTCCTATTTCCACCATGGTCTATAGAAATATTTTGTTATGAATCCATTTACCTGAGAGAATTGCGAACTCAATGATCATAATCTCTATAGGAAGACAAAGTACTTAATATTAGTTTTCAGGTATGAGGCATTCCAGACATATTTTTAAATGACAATTTTCAGAGCTCCATGGTAAAGGTTTTAAATTGATTTGATCAAATGTCAGAAGGAGCTCTTTCACATGCTCTTGCTGAGAAACTTGGCATTGGGACTGTACCTAATTGAGAGACTTTGCTGGCTCAAGTGTGTTGGCTTCAAGCCCAATCACAGGACCCCTTGGAACAATGAGTAAGGTCATTAGTTTACATGCTTAATTGTAAGTGACCTTGTATGAGTCTCCCTCTTCCTTGGGATTTGCAGGTCCCACAGTTCAGTAGCATGGGAGAGTGACATGTTAATCCTGCCTTTTTCTCTTTCATCCTTATAGATTGTTACAGGTCATGGGCTGTCCTATAAATGGAGAGTGAGTCATTTTTTTTTTTTAAACAACTCGACAGTGAAGCTTACATCAAGAGAGAAATGTTCTCTCTACAGGTGTTATTAACTTTGAACATCAGTCTGACTACAATTATTTTTCTTTTGGCCTTGTTAATAACTCCACTCCTTTTTTAAAAGACAGTGTTATTAAAATATGCCCCAACTGTAGCGGGTTTAAATGCCATCGATTAATTTTAAATTTTTTCTTAATTATTATTTCTTCTTAGATTGGTATTCTGTATTGGATTTGTCCTTTTTTTTTTTAGTATCTACAGAGTGACTAGCCAAATACAGTAACTAGCTGTTTTAAATACCAGCTTATTACTTAATCCTTCAGAAAAGCAAAGGCAAAACAAACAAATAAATAAAAAATAAACAAATAGACCTACCACAAAAAAACCCTTTAAAAACATTTTCTTTTCCTTTAGGTAAAAATAAAATATTCCACCACTAAATGATCTGGGTATGTCTGAACTGAACCTTCATTTCTGAATGATCTGAACTTCATTTCTCTGTTATCGCAGACTAACTTTGACAATTCCCTCTTGCCAAATTGTTTGTTCTTTGAGGTATGGAAGATATTTTTAGAAAATAACTTGGAAGAAGCAAATTCTCTAAGTTAAAAAAAAAGTATATGGTTGTATAAAATCAGTAGCAATTAGGTTATAATAAATTCATAATTTCAAAGTGATAGCCACAGACTATCCCTTATTCCAGAGAGAGTCTTTCTTAATGAGAAAGTCTGCTCTCTCTGAAGCCTGGTTGCAGCTGGAGAAGTTTGGCTCTCGGGTGCTCTTCCTTCTAAAGATCTATTCCCAGATAGCTGAATGAGACCTTTGGACTGTGACCACTAGCACAGAGATCCAGCACTATGAACGTCAAGATCTTGTCATGAACTGTCATGAAGTAGAATTGTCTAAAACCTGTGAGGAAGAAGCCCCAATTTAGGATTAAGTGGGATGCATGAGTTTGTCCAAGAAGAAAACAAAGTGAAAATTATCTTGAGATCTTTTTCTTTTTAAGTAGAACCAAAGTTACTAGTTCAAGAAACAATTATATATGTATTTTTTTAGTTTATTTAAAATTTATTTAACCTAAAACAAATGTAGAAATAGCAAGTACTTTCTTTTCCTGCAATAAATAACCAGTTTTGCCTGTAACATTCAAAACCCATTATTTGTGCAAGAGCTGTAGGCTTACTTCACCCAAGACACCCAGCACTCTCCTCCCTCACAAATCGCAGCTTGTTTCCTCGCTGCCTGCCCCACCCTCCCACACTGGCAAAGGATTAAACTTGGACAAGCATAGGTCACAAAAGCATGCACATCATTAGAGAGACTTTGTAACTAGGTTCAAAAGTTTAGTTCTGTAGCCAAGTTTCTATGACCTATATGAATCAATCTTTTGCTGTTTGTGATTAAAAATGAAGCTTTACTCTTTTTTCAGCACTAAATTGAAAAAAAAAACTGTACAGCTTGTTAGAAAACATGAATCAAATCAGTAAAGGTACTTTAGCTTCATTATCAAAAGTTATAGCAAATAAACTCATTAAATATTTATTGAATATCAAACCAAAAAGCTGAATAATAGTATAAAAGTTTTATCCCAGTGGACAATTAGCTAAAATAATCCGGAGGAACTAAGTAAGGAAAGACTATTATAGAAGAGGAACATTTACTGGTGATTGTTGCCTATTAAATCACCAGATGCTTGCAGATATGGTGACTTTATTCAAATAGCCAGTTTATTTAATATGTGAAAGGATTAGTTGATTTTAGTGTAATCTTTTGCATTTCTTTTTCTTCTTTCTACTTGTAAGAATTCATAAATTACTAGTCCAAGAGTTAAAACATCTTACCAGAAAGAAAAAAATAATAAGTCTCTGGTGTATTACTTATTTACAAAGAGAGGATCTAATGATAAGAAATTCCTTTATAAATATTGGTGTCCTGAGTTTTTTCCCAGAAAGTCTAACGTGTCTTTCGTCCCAGACGTATGCTCCCCATGGACAAAAACCAGGCAGCTTGCTTCTGAGCGCCTTTTATCGGCTCTGACACATCATGGCTCCTGCTTCTTCAGAAGTGCCAGGAGATGTAAATGAATAGCACCCCACCTCACTATAATTAGTGTCCTTATCTAATAAAGGTGCCAGGATTCCACTTTGGGCTCTATCTGAGCTCACAGCCTATTTATTGGAAGGAAGGGAGAGGTACTGTCATCAAGTTCTGCTTAGTGATTGTTGCCACCCTGTACTATTTTAGAGATTTTGACTCACTCATAATTCAAGGTGACAAAAATGGAAACCACCACTTTGGATTTTGAGTTATGACAAATAAAAATGCTATTAAATATAAAATAAATTATAAGAATCTCTGAACTGGTCATTTTTTTTTCCCCCACAGGCCTTGAAAAATAAACTAGAAAATAACAGCAAACACACTCAGCCTTCGGCAAAGTCTAAATCCATAAACTTTTTGATAACCTATCCGAAGTAGCTATATTGTGTTTTCTTGTACCATAGTAACACAACTTTCCATTTTGGAGTTCCTATTTCTGAATCGCAATTATTGCTGTCACTCTCCACCATAAAATTTCTTCCTGACTTTCACTCATCAATATTTTCAACTGCTCTGATTCATCTGAAGTCCCATCCGTAGGTAGTGAAATATAGTGTTCCCAAACTCTTCAGACTTGAACTTCAGGAAGCATGCTGTTTTACTCCAATGATAGCAACACTGTGATATATGAGAGTTTCCCCTTCTTCTTCTCTGGAGGTGTTAGACCTGTGTTGTCCATTACGGCAGCCAACGTGTGACTGTTGTGCCTTTGAAATGTGACTATTCTTTATTAAAATGTGCTGTAAGTGTAAAATACACACTGGACTCTAGAAAAATCGTGTGAAAAAAGAATCTAAAATACCTCACTCATTTTCATTTTGGTTATACACTGAAGTAAAAATATGCTGAAAATATTGGCTTAAATGGAATACCTTAGTATAATTATTTTTACCTGTTTCTTTTCACTTTTTAAATATGGCCACACAAATGTTTAAAATGATCTATGTGGCTCATGTTATGTTTCAATTGGACAGCAAGGGTTATAATATGCAGCCCTGAATACTACCTCCCTGATTTCAAATGTTCCTTCCTTATTCTGAATCCTTTTGATACAGTTCCTTTTACACTTGCATTTCTCATCTCTACATTCAGCCATTACACACTGTAAGCTCTGGGAGTTCTCTTAAACTTCCATTCTTGTGTTCGATAAGCATGTATTGAGTGACTATGTGGTGCCAGGTGTTCTATAAGGAGCTGTAGGCAAATTTGAGGCTGGATTATGCTTTGGAAACTGAAGGTACATCCCTGTTACTAGAAATGGGGGTGCAAAAAAAGTGATTAGATACAAGACACCCAAAACAGAGGGGTCCCATCATGAAATGCCTTGGTGCCCTATGACAGAGTTAAGCTTTTATATGGAAGGTAACCATTGAGGCATTTTAAATAACAGAGTGACAATAACCAGGTTTATTTTTAAAAGAAAAGTTAGGTTGTAGCAAGATAAGAAAAGAATTAAATGGCTGTTATAACATAAAAATATTTTGAAAGTTTGAACCAAAGCAATGGCAACAAGGATAGTTGAATTCAGAGTTGATAGTCACAGAGTATGTAGAATCTGCAGAACATGGATACTAAATAACTATGGAGAGCAAGGGGATGAGGTGAGTTAAGGATGAGACTTGCCTAAAAATTCGGACTTGGTAAAAATTCGGACTTGGTGCCATTTACCAAAGCTTGGAATGTGGAACCTGTAGAAACTGATAAATTTCAAGTCTGATTCACTGAATCTGGGCTTCCTAGAAGATACCCAAGTCAAGTTATGTGGTAACTCAGGGTGGAACAGTATAGTACACAGGATTAAAATCTGCATGAGAGGTATTAGTGGTATAAAAAATGGGAATTGAAAATAATTGCATCACAATGCAGTAGAATGGAAGTTTAATGGCAAATCTCTGGGAAACATTATTTTATAAAAAACTGAAAATAAAATATTTAAAGTTGTACATCTAAATATAGTTATACAAGGAAAAGTTCATATAGTTGTTGCTTATGAGACATGGGATTATGAATGGTTTTCCTTAGGTTTGGCATCACTTTATAAATTGTCTGTAATAGACATGTATTATTTAGGATGCTTTCCAAACATTTTGTTTTAATGACAAAAGAAATAAGATAAGTATAGTCAAATCAAGCATCTTCAAACAATACATCAGTGTATGCAGTAAAAAGAGAACATTTCCATGTTTTCACTCACCTGTGCTCATTTGGAGTCTGAAAATACCAAATGGTAATATAAATGGTATTTATATTATAAATATAAGCAATTTATAAGTTTTAAATTGCCTACCATTCTGAGAAGCATGATAAAAATCTCTTGCTGCCCCGCCCCGTTCTGCCCAGATGTGAACCAACCCTGTATCCAATGTATCCACACTGTATATGATATCCACCCATTAGTCACTTAGTAGCTATTTCAGGCATCAGGTTGGTTATCTGACAGAGAAAGAGAGACCACATCCACATAACTTGTGTTACAGCATATTGTTATAATTGTTCTTTTATTTGTTATTGTTGTTAGTCTCTCACTGTCCCTAATTTATAAATTAAATTTTAGAGATAGGTATGTACGTATAGGAAAAAACATTTAAGGTTCAGTACTATCCATAGTTTCAAACATCCACTGGGGGTCTTGGGACATATCCCCCATGAATTATGGGGGACTACTCTATGTTCATTGTTTAACTTAATCCTTGCAACAATACTATAAGTAAATGCTTTTACTAGTTTTACAGTTAGAGACTCTGAGGCAGAGAAAGGCAATGTTATTTGTGGAAATTACTACATCGTAAATGGCAGAGCCAGGAATTGAACCCAGGCAGTCTGCTCCATACCTATGCCTTTAGCCACCATTAGTGTTCTGGCTGGATCCAGTGAGCTATGGTTGACTCAGTCCCATCCTTGTTCTTTCTGCTGGTGTTTGCTGCTGTTATCTATACCTAATGAACTTATATTTGAGTCTGCTTGGTTTGCCCAGGGACTGGCTGTCAACTTAGCATTCATATTACACAGGACTTGGAGGAGGTGCTATAGGGAAAACAAAGCCCTGTCTTAATGTGTCTGTGTCACTCTGCCTACTCACCCGGTGTGGACCATTCCACATTTTTGTGTAGCCATTCCGTCCCATGGGCTTCTCCTAGAAACCTAATGGAGAGTGAAGCCAGAACGCTTATGCCCTCCTCTATTAAAAACCTATGTCTGACTGTCATTCCCTTATTTTTGTCACACCTTTTCTTTCTCTCTTTAAGCTACTGGGCCAAAGGTGAATTGACCGCCTATTTTGTAACATAGGTTTTCACTCTCACATACCTAGCTTTGTCCTGAAGTAACATTTGTCACCAGTCATTTCCAGTGAACTATACCAACAGAATCCCTGTGGTGAAACATGGTTTATGATAGAGAGGGATAAAAACATATTGGTTTAATATTTTTCAAATACTATCCATACCTCTTTTGTATGTCTTCCCTGGTAGGACACAGGTTAATGACAGCAGAAGCTTTGACTGCCCTTGCCCGTAGACCAGTTTGCTGACTTCTAAATCTCAGCTGTTTGCTTCCTTGAAACATATGGTCTATTTTTCATGAATAAGACTGTAATAAAGGTCTGGGCAATTCTTAGAAAAAAATATATTGTAAAACATTTCATCCTTCAAATGTCTGCACTGCCAGGCCAAGTGGGGCAATAATTGTGCTTGCATGTATCAGCAAAGGACAGTGTTAACAGGCGAAACTGCTTCAGGTAATTAACTTACTCACAGCCTTCCCCCCTGCCCCCCGCCCCCCCCGAAAGAGGCTAGAAAGACAAGTCATGAAGAGCAGGAAAGAATGAGCCATGTAGAAAAGGTAGCCATAGCATCCATTCTCTGTTTAAATACTGAAAGACAACTGTAAACACACACACACACACGCACACACAAAGAGCAAATCACCAGAAAAGAACTGTAATTACAGGGTGAATTAAAAACAATGAATGGATGAATAGCCTCAGTATATACACTAACTAATGCAAAAGGAAACAATTCAATGTATATTATAGCTCTAACTTACTCATTGTGTTAATTTTCTGTGGTTGCTACAAAAACTTACCACAGCTTTGGCGACTTTAAAACAGCAGAAACTCTCTCATAGTGCTAGAGACCAGTAGTCCAAAATCAAGGTGTGGGCAGGATCATTCTCCCTCCAGAGGTTCTGAGGATAATCTAGCCTTTGAGTCTCCCAGCTTCTGGTAGCTGCCAGGATTTTTTGACATTCTCGGGTTTACCGCAACATCCCTCTAATCCCTGCCTCCATTCACATCATCTCCTCTGTGTATCAAATCACCCTCTCCCTCTCTCTTATAAGGACACGTGATGGCATTTAAAGCCCACCCACTCATCTAAAATAATCTCCTCAGATGGAAAAGGTGAGGACACAGAAGGAGAAGAGAAATGTTTAATTTTGGGCAATATGCAGGATGGAGCAATAGTCGGTTTATAGTTGTGAGCATACAAAATGCAAAGTTTATTCTTGTGTTATTATCTATTAATTATTGTATTATTTTCCACACAGAGAACTGTAAGCTTACTTTTGTCTCATCCTGTATTCAATAGACACAAATAAAATGACCTTCAGAACTTTCTAGATTTTCATGGCCAAGGAAATCCTATCCTTCAGTGTCCCAGCTCTCTCATAAATGTGCTTACCATTACCATTTCCCTAGATTTTGCAAATTAACTTCGTCTTTTATAATTTTTATGCCCATTTGAAATTAATCTCTTGGCAAATTTGACCATTACAAATTAATATTTACAAAAACATGCAATGATGTGAGTACCTACTCTCTCAGTACAAATGAAACATTATAAATACATGCCCAAAGACAGGAGAGTAGATACTGGTAATTCATTTTCATCTATTCTCCAATTGGGCCACACTTCCAGCTTGAATTTCACCCCTCTCCCCCAAGTAGAATTAGGGTTGGTGAACAAAAAAATAACTATACATGAAAGACTTTGGTACTGTAGTTTCCAGGGAAAGTCTGGATTACTTTTGAAAAAGTAAAAAACACAAAAGTTCTCCAAATGAACACACAATTTAATAATAAAGTTGAATTAATTATGTTGGATTATCTGGATACTATTTGTAAAACTTTTCTTCATTTAATTGACATTAGTTTTCATATCATTTTGGGGGGGGGCATAGAAAGAGACCCCAAATGAGTCAGTTGGCTTGCATAATAGCTCTAGGAGCATCAAGAACAAAGGCTCCTTCTATTTTATTGCTCTAACCTTCGTGACATGTGGCTTCCATCTTGTGTTCCATTGATAGACTAACCCCCTCCTTTCCATAACTGGAAAAGGCCAAGTGAGTAAGAAAAGGGCATCCCTTTCAGGAAAAAATCTTGGAAGCACACACTATTTCTGCTCTAAAAGCCAGAACTGAATCATATAACCACAACCAGCTGCAAGGAAAGCTAGAAAATGTACTCTTTATTTTTAATAGTCTTGTAAGAGTTAGAATTCCATTACCATGGATGAGGAGAACACATATGGGGGATTAGTTAACCATCTCTTCCTCAGTCCACCCTTTTGCCTATCCAAATACTTGTGGTATTCTTCTCATATATAGAGCATATTTAAGCCCTCTCCAAGTCGCATTTAGCATCTGACAACCTATAAAAGTCAAGTTAGGTACCCCTTGCCACATACACCCAATTTAAAATGTTGAAATATGACTAGGGTAACTGTCATAAAGTTTCTTATTTTAAACAGGGAAAATAAGAAACACTGAATAGTTATCTGTCCATAGAGATGAACAAGAGCGATTGGGTAAGAAATACGAAAGTTTCCTGCCTTAGAGTAAATTCTTCTCTCAAAAAAATTTTTTTATCGTTGTTCAATTATGGTTGCCCCATTTTTCCCCCATCACTCTCCCCTGCCCTGCCCACCTACCCTCTTGCATTCAATCTTCTCCACTGTTGTCCTTGTCCAGGGCTCCTTTATACATGTTCATTGCTTGACCCTAGAGTAAATTCTCTTATAGACAGTTTGACTACCCCAGATTCTTCTCTCTGTGAGGAGACCTTGAGTTTGCTCTTTGGGAAATTCCTTTCTAGTCTACTGTTTTCTGTGGTCATCTCTGAAGTATATTTGTGGGCTGCTTAGCTTTCGCAGTCTGATTTCTTCAGGTACAGAATGATCTGATTTAGAGCTTGAACCATAAAAGTCTTTTAAGCTTAGTTTGTAGATTCTTTGACAATACAGTGTCCTCAAAAACGTAATGGGTTCCCAATGATTTGATCCTACTTGATTCCATTTGGGAGTAACTGTAGTGAAAGTTTTGGACATAATTTTAAAATCGGACATCACTGTTTTTTGTTTGTTTGTTTGTTTGTTTGTTTATTAGTTTCTGTGTTCTACTCTCCCACCCCACCTTCTCAACATAACGGATACTACCTAAAGGCTCATTGAAACATTTGCCTTTAGTGAAAAAGCAATGCCCTTAATCTGACCTTTACTACCTGGCAGACTTCCAATATCTAGCAGATGTTGTGAGACCCCCAAATCACCAGCATAAATATGATTCATCTAGGAGTGTAGAGATCTTGAAGACCACTCAACAAGGCACTGTAAAGAAGATGATACCTTGAAAGGTGAGCAGATGTGAAGATGTGAGGAAAGGATGATTCATTTAGAGGAAACAGCAGTAATAAAGGCATGAAGGCAAGAGAAATATGGTGAATGAAAAGAAATATTGGCAAGCAAACTGAGACTGGGAATAGGACTGAAAATGTAGCAGAGTACAGATGATAAAATATTTATATACTAAGTCAAGTAGGGCCATTTTATAGGTTGAATGGGATGGTAGCCAAATAGTTTTTTGATACTTCATTCTGATAAGTGTGAAGGATGGATTTAAGCAACAAAAGTCTTGATACAGGGAAACCAGCTAGAAGGTTATTATAGTAATCCGGGCAAGAGAAGATGAGAGAGTGATAACAGGGCCAAGAAATATTTCATAAATAAAGTCTGTAGAACTGATGGTGGTTTGGTTGTAATAGTGTGAGAAAAAGGAAAAAGGCAGTCATGAGATCACATCAGGAGCAAGGAAAAGAGACTGATTCCACTTGGAAGATACTAAGATAAAACAGCCTCATGAATTCCAGGTGTAAATGTTCAAAAAGGTAAATATAAGATACTTTTTCTCAGGAGAAGATGATACAGGAGAAATCCATTGGAGAGGGGGTATGTCTTTAGTGAATAGATAATAGTTAAAACTGTAAAACAAAATATCCCTCAAATGAAGTATATACTATTAAAAGGAAATTGAGGATCATCCAAATTTAGAGGAAAGTGGGAAAAAAGAAAGAAGCCCCTGATGAAACCAAGAAGAAAAGTTAGCAAAGTAAGATAAGAATCAGGGATTGGTGAAAGAATTACTCTGAAGGGCAAGGATTGGCGTAGTTTGAAGAATGAATGGAGGAAATTGTGAAAGAGTAAGTAAATACTGCTATGAAGTTTGAAGGGGAAGGAAAAAAGAAAGAGGGTAATAACTAAAGGAGGAAGCAAGGTCAAGATGGGAGTTTAAAAATAGGAAAGATTTGTTTGTAATGTAGTCCACAGAGAAAGGTGAAGAGATGGGAGTTAAAAGTGTTTGGTTGGGGTTGAGGGGATGGGGGACAACCGATGGAGTAAGAACTCATGCCATGAAGAAAGAAACTCATGAGTGTGGTGGAGAGATTGACTTGAATCATGAGGGAAGTCTCATCTTCTGAGAATGTAAGATATGCAGAAAAGTTAATGTGTCAGACTTGGGATTAAGAAAGTTAAGGGATTTTATGCTTAGGGACTCAATTTCACAGCTGAGTGTAAAAGAGCTGAGAGTAAGCATCATGTGGGATCTGCTGCTCTCTGTAACATTTCTCTGCATATACACAATATTTAGGTCAAGGCGAAAGAAATGGATGTTGAATGTCCTGTGGGAAGGCAGGAATGGAACAGGTGAGCAAGATAAAAACGTAGTCACTGATCTGAGCTGGCCCTTCAGTGGGGGTTATGGCCAGGTCATTTACATCTCTGTGAGGCTCTCCCTGGAGACTTCCTGCTCTTACAGAGTGGAGGTCCTTGAGTTCACATTCAATCTCTAATCAGTCCAGAATACTCAGTAGGGACAACCTAGCCACAGTTATTTTTTAAAACTGGAATTTAAAAATCAATAGGGTTTTACCAAATTTGTGCTTTTAAATAAACACTTCTATAAGCCAGTAATAACACTACTTTTGAAAATCAGATATAAAATGGAAAAGAGCGATGAGAGAGACAGAGAGAAAGAGAATGAGAGAGAGAGAAAGAGAGACAGAGAGAGAGAGAGGAGAAAAGAGGGGAATGTTTGAAAGTTAAAATTACCACATGAGCTGAACTTACAGGGTCAAAAATAGTTCACCTGGGAAAGAAAGGCTCTCCTGAGTTAGCTCTCCACAACTACTTATGTGGGCAGGACTTTCGGAGTTTATGCTAAGGCTTTTTAAAACCCATACCTAAATTTTCTCTTCTTCCACGTTCTTCTTTTCAAACTATTTCATAATGAGTCTTTTGAGATCTATAATGGGGTGGAGGAACTAATCAAAGGGTTTTGGGAGACTCTGGCACGCAGGCAGCGTATGAAAAATGAATGCTAAGACACTGCGGAATGTCATTTCTTATAGAAACACCTCCAGCTACTCCTGTACCTTGGAGGTTCTAAGGTTACAGCCTTGTGCTACTCTCATACAGGTACCTACAGTAAGCATGTCTTCTTTATTTTAAAAGTACATTATGTCCTTTCTTGATTTTAGTGATTTGTCTGGTTATCTACAGCCCACGTAAATTCAGTTCATTCTTTTTTTTTCCTGTTTTTTTATTTTATTATATTGATTGTGCTATTATAGTTGCCCTGATTTTTCCCCTTTTGTCCCTCTCCACCCAGAAATGCCCCACTCCCTCAGGCAATCCCCATGCCATTGTTCATGTCCATGGGTCGTGCGTGTAAGTTCTTTGGCTACTCCATTCCCTACGCTGCACTTTACATCCCTGTGGTTATTCTGTAACTACCTATTTGTACTTCTTCATCCCCTCACCTCTTCACCCATTCCCCCACACCCCTCTCCCATCTGGCAACCATCAAAACGTTCTCTGTATCCATGACTCTATCTCTGTTCTTCTTGTTCACTTAGTTTGTTTTTTAGATTCAATTGATAGATACATATTTACTGCCATTTTATTATTCATAGTTTGATCTTATTTTTCTCTTAAAAAAACCCTTTAACATTTCACATAATAATGGTTTGGTGATGATGAACACATTTAGTTTCCTCTTGTCTGGGAAGCCCTTAATTGCCCTTCAGTTCTAAATGATATCTTTGCCAGGTGGAGCAATCTTGGATGTAGGTCCTTCCTTTTCATGACTTTGAATATTTCTTGCCAATTCCTTCTAACCTGCAAAGTTTCTTTTGAGAGATCAGCTGACAGTCTTATGGAAACTCCCTTGTAGATAACTGACTGCCTTTCTCTTCCTGCTCTTAAAGTTTTCTCATTATCTTTAACCTTTGGCATTTTAATTATGATGGCAATTAACCTTTGGCATTTAAGGAGCACGCCTCTTTGCATCCATCTTGTTTGGGGCTCTCTGTACTTCCTGGACTTGCATGTCTATTTCCTTCACCAAGTTAGAAGAGTTTTCTTTCATTATTTTTTCAAATAGATTTCTAATTTCTTGCTCTTTTTCTTCTTTTTCTGGCACCCCTATGAGGTGAATGTTGGACCTCTTAAAGTTGTCCCAGAGACTGTTTTTACTATTCTCATTTTTTTGGATTCTTTTTTCCTCTTGTTCTGATTGGTTATTTTTTGCTTCCTTATGTTCCAAAAACATTCATTTGATTCTCAGCTTCATCTGCTGAGCTGTTGTTTCCCTGTAAGTTCTTTATTTCAATTAGTGGATCCTTCATTTTTGACTGAGTCTTTTTTATGCTGTTGAGTTCCTCACTAAATTACTTGAGCATCCTTATTGCCAGTGCTTTGAACTCTGAATCTAATAGATTGCTTATCTCCATTTCATTTACACTTATACTGGAGTGTCGATCTGTTCTTTCATTTGGGCCATGTTTCTTTGTCTTTTCATTTTGGCAACCTCCCTGTGTTTGTTTCTATGTGTTAAGTATAGCTGTTTTGCCTCTGTATCTTGGTAGTGTGGCCTAATGTTGTAGGTGTCCTGTAGGATCCAGTGGCACAGCCTCCCCTATCACCTAAGCTGGGTACTTGAGGTACACCCTTTGTGTGGGCTGAGAACATCCTCCCTTTGTAATTGAAACCTGGTTGCTATTGGGAGATCAATGAAAGGGATTTACCAAGGCCAATCAGCTGCAAGAATTGTCTATGACCACTGACCACCAACTTTGACCCTCTTTGGGCAATCAGCTGTGCAGGGGAAGGGTGGTGCTCCAACATGGTCTGTAGCTGTCCACTGGGTGTGTTGGCCCTGGGGTTTCCAGGGTGGTGCAGGCAATGTCAGCCCCTACCTGTGTTCTGCCCAGGGCCACCCTGTCTGACCTATAAAGCAATCTGAGATGGCTGCTGCTTGTGCCAGGCCTGGGGCTCACTGAGGCCAGCTGTTACTTGTTTGATAGGATTTAGGAAGTTGTGAAGCCTGAGCCAAGAATAACCATTCATAGGGAAAAGCAGGTTGGATGGGACCATAAGTTGGGTGGGGCAGAGTCTCTGGGGATCTCCAAGGAGGGTCCAACAGTGTTAGCCAGTGTAATGGAGTCTCAGATATGGCACCAGCTTGCCAGTTCTGTGAGGGGAGAGTTTAGAAAAGGGACAATGGCCTCTGCTCACCCCAATGTCAGACACTTCAGTTCATTCCTATATGCCACTGGTGCCTTTTAAGCTACTACCCCCATGCTGGAGCTCAGAGGGAGTAAGTCTGAATAGGCAAGTCCATGTGTGGGTTCTTTAAGAGGAAATGCTTTGGGCTCCAGAAGTTTCTTCCACAGACTCAATCCCCACTGGTTTTTGAAGCCAGAATTGTAGGGACTTATCTTTCTGGCACTGGAACCCTGGGCTGGAGGCCTGGTATGGGGCTGGGACACCTCACTCCCAAAATATCCCTCCCAAAAATTTATCCACCATGTGTGGGTGAGGCACCATCCAATTCTGCATCTGTGCTCCTCTTACCATCTGGATGGATAATTGTTTATTGTCAGACTTCCATTCAGTTTAATTTCTGATGGTTCTGTGTGATGGTTGTTCTATATTTCGGTTGTAATTTTGATGTGATTGTGCAAAGAAGCGAGCTATATCTGCCTATACCACAATCTTGTCTGGAAACCCCTAATTCTGTTCATTCTTAATCCTATTCCTTCCCTTGGGAAAAATTCTCAAGGTACTATCAATAAGTGTAGTGCTGAACACATTTGCATAGATTTGAACATGTCACTATTTTCTTTTTATCAGTCTCTTCACTTTAATCTTTCCTTACGCTGATCACCAATGTAACATCAGCTCAAACTTCAGATCAACAGAGCGAAACCCAATTTCATCGTTCTCACATTTTGTCTCTGCTCTTTGGTAAGAGGCAAGTTCTGCTCCATATAAAGGTAAGATGTGTGCATAACCAAATTTTAAGTACTGCCGTGCCCCAAAACATACACATGCACAGACATACACATAAGCGTATGCACAAACATAAATCCCACAGAAGGAAGAGAAAGCTTGAGACAAACGAAGTGCTGTGACAAATTTTCCAAACTAGGCCAAAAATAGCCCTTCTTCACAAAAACATTGATTCAATGCAAAAAACTTACCATCTGGTTACTGTCAGGTCTGCAAGTGCATAAAAGAAGACTTGTTTTTATACTTTGATTTATTTTTCTTTCACCAAACATGCTGAGTTTCTTCCCCACTGTGTGTATTGTGTCTAGAAAAGGCATATTTGGTCCTTCTTGTCCAGATAGTCTTAGTAGAACTAAGCACAATTAATAGTTTGTACTTGTCACCCCCAAATCTGATAAGCTATGGTCACCATTTTAAATGATAGAGTCTCAAATTCTGACGAAGTTCAGTTATGAAATACCCTTTCTTACTGTTTTATGCAAATTAAGACCATGTAACTTTGCCTAGGTTTACCATATGTTCCCACACAGAGTTTTGATACCAGAGAAATGGAATTAACAATTCCAGAAAGGAGTAAACCCCCGAACAATGTCCTGGAATAGCCTTCTTTGAAGGTGTCCATAATGTAAATCCTTGTCTGAACTGCCAGCTTTTCCATCTCCTGGAGTATGAAGGCCTCATTGAGAGCCTTTCTCACATATAAGCCCAGCACAGCTGCTTTTATGTCCCTAATAATGAAAATAGCAGAAACACATCTGTTTTCATGCTTCGTTGTTGACAATTCACCAAAAAATGTGCATCCAATAGTTTTTATCCAAATAGACAGAGACATGTTGGGTCCAAAACACAGAAAGGCTATAATATGTTTTGGTTTTACGTTTGTGCAAGAAATTCAAATTTTTGTATTTTGTGTCATGCCTAAAACAAATCCCTCTCAAATTCTGACAATATTCGTAGTGAGGTTCCAGACTTTTTCCTAGGGTGTCACTGCAATATTTTGAAGTTCATTTCTACTTTTTATACAGTGCATTTTGAGATAGTTATTTGACAAGAATGAATTATGTAAAGTATTTCAGTCTTCGAGGCAGGAAATAGTGAAGAACCACAAGCATAGTATAATGCACATGCAATGTAGCAGAAAGATATGAGCAAAGGGGTAATTTTTTCTTTACTGTTACTCAGTATATCTGCATTTGATCTTTATTTAGATATCCTCCCCCCAAAAAAGAACTCACCTTGAAAAAATATTATTTCTCTTTGATAAAATCTTTGTATGAAAATGTTCAGTTTAACAGATTAACATTTTTCACAACCTTGGGAGAGCAAAACGCACAGTGCGATTTTACTCCTCAGGAAACACAAAGAGGGAGAGAGAGCAGAAGATACATAGCATGTGAAATTTTTATCCCCCAAAGAACAGACATTTTCAAACATGTCTTTTCAGATGCCCAGTACAAATGAGTATTAAGTAAGCAGCTCCGATCAATGGAGAAGGTTTTGGAAGAAGAACAAAGAAAACGAAGGTTGTTGGCTTTCGTCTTAGAGTTTGTTTCAACCACATCAAATAGACATTTAAATGTTTATAACCATATACTGGTTAATAATAATAACCATGTCATTATCATAATATTTTAGATTATCATAATTAAAATATTTTAAACACACACCTAACTTTTTTACCTATGCCATTAAAATTCAGTTTCAGAAATAAATCTTCTGAGTAATCTCTTCTTTGTGACTATTAATTTGAGATTCTTCCATATAATAGTAAATAGTTAACTGATTGTCAAGATGAAGAAGGAATACGGTTTTGTTGTTGTTTCAGATGGAGAAACTGTAGAACTCCAAAGGAACCTCACGATTATCCACTCACATCACAAAAGTTTATACTGCAGAACAACCAATGTGTATCTAAATAGACAATTGAAAAGAGTCAAGTTGCTTTTCTAACAAAGGGACAAATAATACATTTTAAAGGCATTATGTTACTTTGAAGTAGAGTTCTTACATCATCACTGTCGGAGGATCAATTAATACACAAACTTGGTGCTTTTATAGCAGACATAAGCAGTTATTCAATTGAGTTTTAAGTTAATGTTTTTTAAAGATTTATTTCAGGAGAAGTAGAAAAAGTTTCATTGTTGGTAGATACATGCCATAGTCTACATCTTCACTCTTTTTTATCAGGCCAACCACAACCTCTAATCAGTGGGAGTTTGCAAACCCACATGTACCTGCTTGAATATGTTGAAACTCAACTTCAGATATGATGCCTGTATTATTTTTTTTGTATATTTTATTGATTATGCTTGATTATAGTTGTCTCATTTGTTTTCTCCCCTTTATCCCCTATGCCCTGCACCCCATCCCATCATCCCACGTTAACATTTTCCCAACGCCACTCTCCCCAACCCCAACTCTTCCCACCTCGCACCCTCAGTCCTTCCCCCATTTGTCTTTCTCAATGAGCCCTTTAAATAGAAATTGTGAAAACAGACATCCTTGTCTTGTTCCCAATCTTAGTGGGAAAGATTTTAGTTTTTGCCCATTAAGTATGATGTTTGCCATAGGTTTTTCATACATGGCCCTTATTACTTTGAAGTATTCTCCCTCTATTCCCACTTTACTAAAGGTTTTTATCATAAATGGGTTCTGATGAAGTCCATAAAAGGACTTTATCAAATCCTTTTTCCACATCTGTTGATATGATCATGTGATTTTTGTCTTTCTTTTTGTTTATGTGATGGATTACATTTATTGATTTGAGAATATTGTACCATCCTTGCATCCCTGGAATGAGTCCTATTTGATCATGCTGTATGATCTTTTTAGTGTATTGCTGGATATGCTTTGCCAATATTTTGTTAAGGATTTCAGCATCTATGTTCATCAGCTATAATGACCTATAGTTTTCTATCTTTGTTGTGTTTTATCTGGTTTTGGGATTAGGATGATGCTGGCCTCATTAAAAAAAATTGGAAGTCTTTCTTCTTCTTAGATTTTTTGGAGTAAAAAGTATGGAACACTTCACAAATTTGTGTGTCATCTTCGTGTGGGGGCCATGTTAATCTTCTCTGTATCTTTCCAATTTTCGTATATGTGCTGCCGAAGCAAGCACTCAAGTAAGCACTTCCTACTGTGCAGAAAGCTGTTCTCTGCAGCTTCTCTCTATAGCCTTGCTCATACCAAGCAAGAGTTCAAAATTAGTTTCTGTTAAACATTGTTCTCTGTGATGATTCATCATTTACAGAGAAGAAGGGGTCTACTAAAAAGGATTCTGCACCAACAAATGAGGGACCTGAATTTTCATCCTAATTCTGCCAATAATTGGGAAGCCACATTGGTCAAGTCCACTAACCTGATTCACGAACCATTTTAACTCATTGATAAAATAAGTATAATAATATTTGTGTTGTCTTATATAAATGTGAAAAATTGAGAGCATTTTGAACATTGCATGTGTTCTATATTATTTTGTTAGTAAAGCTGCCAAAAATTAATTCTAAATTTAAGACTAAAAGCCGCAAATGAATTTTTCATTAATCAGTCATATGGAATCTTGAAGCACAATGAAAAAAATCTCTAAGTGACCCTAGGAAATAAGTGGGTGGTCAAACCAACCAGCTTTACTAAATAGTGCAAGTTATAAAAATTCCACTCTTCCTCGAGCCATACTAGTTGTCTTCCAATTTCCACACACAGCTTTTTATATAATCAATCAATTGACTGATTTCAATACAGGCCTAGCAACAGAGTAGTGAGTAGCTATTTTGTGGTTCTTTTTTCCCTCTTCAACCGTATCTCACAGCATTTCCCTTTTTTTACTGTGTTCCAGCCATCATGAGTTCCTGTTTAAATCAAACTTTTGTCATGGTGTTATGACTTTTTCCTTGGGACTATTCACCCTTGCCCATACCTTCACCTGGCCAATTCATTCTCATGGCTCAAATATCTGCTCAAAAATTACCTTCACCAAAAATCTTCCATGACCATGTTATTTCCATATGTATAAAGATGTCTCTCCCATTAATTCCTATCACAACAGTCTCAAAGCATTCGCCACCGTTATTTCATTCATTTGTCTAGTATGTGATAAAATACAAATGGAATCAATCTATCAGCCTCTGTCTCCAAAATGTATTCAATAAATATTTACTGAGCTCTGTCTCTATTGTTAAAATACTATCTAGTCACCAGCATTATTACTGTAGACAACTGCAATATCCCTCTGGTTGGAGAACCTGTTTCAACATCTATCCCCACATACTCAATTTTTTCTTGATAGTCATAATAATGTTTTTTAAAAAACTTAAGTCAGATTCCTTACATATCTCCAAAATTTCTGTGATGGTTTTTCCAACACTTAGAAGGAGATCCAAACTTCTTTCTATGGCTTGTAATACTTGCCTGCTTCTTTATCCTCACCATCTCCCATCCCTCCTCACTTTGCCCAGCGTACTGTTGGCCCTTCTGTTCCCCTCCGGGCACTCACCTGTTGCCTCTGCTTGAACACATGTCCCTCTGGCCTTCACATGCATGATGTACCCTTATCATTCAAGTCTTATCTTAGATGCCACTTGCTTAGACATCCCTTTTTGACCATCCTCCACTCTCTGTCACTTTCCATCGCATTACTCTTTGTTATTTTCTTCATAGCAACTATAATTATCTGCAATAATCCTCTTATTTGGTTTTTCACCTCTCCCACTAATATGTTAGACCTTTGAGAACAGGGACATTCTTTGTCTTATTAATTGTGATTTCCTTAGTACTTAGAGTAGGACCTATCAAAGTAGTAGATGCTTAATTTAAATATTAGCTTACTGAATTAATAAGTTGTTCATTGCCTGTTTCCTCACAAAATGTGGAAGTAACTTGCCTGTCACGTACACTGCTGTATTCCCACCCAGCCCAGTTGCTTGGTTCATTAGTAATGTTTTAGATATTTGTTAAATGCATGATAAATAAATGACTGAGTCTGAAGAAGATAATAGATATAAGCATTTCTAGGCTATAAATCAAAATGTATTTGTAATGGATACTGTGGTAACAAAAGTTAGAAACTCTTTCTAATATTTTTTGGCAGCCTATACAAAGGGCAGGTAGCCAAAAATTTCCTTTGAAAGATGTGATTGAATCCGTAAGAATAGATTCTCATTCCAGACTAAAATACTCAATCCCTTAGCTGCTAGGATCCTTGCCTACTGATGGCTCACAGCTGAGTCTCTTCTCAGGCATCCCCCAACCTCCTTCCCCTCAAAGAGCTTCCTCACCCAAAGCAATGTTGCCCACATCAAGTAAGTAATTGTTAGATCCTGGAGTGTAAAGGCACAAACCCCTTTGCCTCAACTAGGGAATGTCTGAAGTTCTCTGTAGGAACTGCATTACATGTTGGGTATCCTGCTTCCCACTTTTGCGCCCCTTTTTCCTTTAAGAGGTCCTATTCCTACAATTAAAATCTCTGTCAGAACCTATTTCCAGGGAAACTCATCTAGGAGAGTTGGCTCTAGGAATCAATTGTAAAATGGAGTTTTGGATTTAGATCCACCTCTATCCAGCAACAATGAAGACCTATCACTGGTATCAGGTAAATTTCAGATAGCCTCTGGCATGCTGCCACGGTGCAATTGGAATGGGATACAATTTGAAGGAAAAGTACTGGTGATGAAAACAGGTATTCCAGGGGTTCAGGAAAAATAGTAATTATAAGGATTATGAAACCAAGTAGTTGTTGCCAGAGCTACTGAGACATTAGAAAATTAAAATAAAAACCATGGGGGCAATTATCTACCAATGCAAATGATATGTGAAAACCAGAAGGCCTTGGCAGCATATTTTTCTCTAAGAATTCTTAATATAAAATTTTTAAAAATCATTTTATTTGCCTGTAAAATGCTTTTAGAAAGAGAATGTCATTTCTTTAAATGTCAGATAAAATTTTTATGTAGCTATACATAAGGAACAAATCATGGCATTCCCAAAGGCAAAGACAACATTTACAGAAGAGAATCTCACCAGCCATTCTTGAATATTTTCCCCACACTTCATACACTCTAGTAACGACCTGGTAAAGAAGACCTCACTAGTATCATCTCACACGTATGTACACAACTGCACAGAGAAGAGAGGATGCAGGATTACCTTTAGAATTACAAATATGCTTTAACTTGCAGAATTTAGCTAAGAAAAGGTGTTTCTCTTGAAAAATGGATTGTAAACAGATGAAAACAAAAAAATAAACCAACAAGGAAATGATGAATTAATAATGTAATTCTAGGATTATAAACTCCAATTGAGCATTTTCAGCTCTGAGTGAGAGAGAGAGTAAATCTTGCAGTTTATTTTCACTATTGATTTCAAAACACTGTTGGCGAACATATGCTGGGATGTACACATTTTTTTTACAGGTCTATGGATAAATGAGACAAATGAGGGCAACAGTATCATTTTTTCTTCAATCTGGGCTTATTCTTTCTTAAAGACATATTCTGAGATTATATTGTTCCCATTTCTTGGTATTCAAACCCCTCTTCAATAAAATGGTGAAGACCATAGAGGGTAGAAGTTCAATTTTTAAAAATGCTCCTATTTAGCAAAAAGAAAAAATAATCACAAATCAATGTCGCCTTCTTCTGTTTTTAATTTTACTGACCCATGAATTCCGAAGTCTGGTAAATTCTCCTATTGTCCCACTTCTCTGTTTTTCAGGGAAGAAACTGAGTTTCAGAGAGGTAAAATATCTCAAGATCTGCCAACTAAATAATCAGTGGCTGTACCAAGTCAAACTTCAAAATAAGTTATTTCCAGTTTTTTATCATGGCCATTAATATCACTTTTTTTGAAGAATAAAATACCCTTACTTGTACCCAGAATTTTGAACATTTTTTTCTAAAATAGATTATTAAATAAGTTGCAATGTTTCTTGGCTTATCAAAATGGTGTCATGTGTATCTAAATTTATTTATATTTGAGCAGAGAATCTAATATAAAAATACTGCCTTTCCACTTGTGTTTATTTTCATATTGATTCACCCTTTCAGAAATACCTAACCCATCAGGCAATTCTGACCTAATAAATGACTAAAGCTGTGTGGCAACACATCGGCCCAGCAGGTGACAAATATTCACACCCAGGAGGGCAAGTGCTTAGAATTCTCAGTCAGTGGTTTTTAAGTGGCTTGGGAATGTTAGCAGAAGTTCTCTCTCTCATATCTTTTGGCAGCCTTTGGGAAGGGCAAGTAGCCAGGAATTTTACTTTAAAAAATGTAATTGGGTTAGCAATTCCAGGTGATTTTTGTTGTCAATGGTAAAGAGAAGCAACACTTGTTTGGAAGTAGTGTAAACAGTTCTGCCCTGAGATAGCAATTTACATATCTGGAGAGATGACAAAAGGCAGCCTCCCCAGGGACCTGACTCAGGCTTTTCCATGCCTTGAAAAGTGACAGAATTGTTTCCTTAGCTGCTTGGAAGCATTACATTAGGTATATTCTTAAAGAGAAGACAAGGATGTAATTTGAATCCCCAAGCATGCTACAGTTAGATTGGTTTACTCCTGTTGTCTGAAAATGAAAGTTTTTATAATTGTGTACATAATGTCTTTGAACTCTGAACATCTGCCTGAAATAGCTGTTTTTGATTAAAATTAAACCAAGCTTTTCACAAGTTAAAAATCTGCAACAGATAAAAATAATAAAATTGTGGCTGTTCCGGGTACTGTGCAAACTTCAAGTTTCTTCTTCTCACTCCAATTTATGTGTCAGAGGCCTTGCTCGTTTTTTTTTGAGAAATAGTAAGAGTTTAATGTTAAAAATCGGAAGTCTTTGAAGACATAGGACCTGTTTTCAGGTCTCAAGGTAAGAAAGATCCAAAACTGTAGAGAATTTATAGGAGCTTGTTTGAGCCAAACTCATGACACACACTAAGGAGCAAGATCTCAAATGTTTTAAGAGTAACAGTTTTGCAGTTTCTTTCATTCATTTGAAATTAAGGAAGACCATACATGGAGGTGGAAGAAAGCAAGGTAGGGATTGATTATAGGCTGGTTAACAAGATTATATGTCCTCTTGAGGATTAATACCCTTTCAAACAGTATTCTATTATTTCAAAGGTGTATTAACCTAGATGCACAAGAATAATGAATAGGGCTGGTTTAAACCTTTCACTAAAGAAGTCGTAGGCTTGAGGTATGACTATCCACTGTGACCTGCCTACTTAGAAATTTATGATCAGATCACCCTATGAGGTTGCTTTCCATAGAGCCCCCTTTTTTATTCACACAGGTATACTGCAATTACAAACAAGTTCACTAATAAATATTTTAATTCTTCAACAACAAAAATCTGTAATTCTTTAAATTGTCAGTGTAAGACCATCCAAACCTTTAAATAATTTTTTCTGAATATTTTATTTTATTTTTTGTTAAATATATTGGGGTGACATTGTTTAATAAAATTATATAGTTTTCAACTATACAACTCTATAATATATCATATGTACATGGTGTCTGTGTGTTTACCACCCAAAGTCAAAATTCCTGCCACCATATATTTGACCCCTTTTATCCTCTTCTGCCTCCTCTCACCCTGCTTTCCATCTGGCAACCACCATTTCTGGTGGAAACAGAGCTCTTCAATAGAGTCATGAGAAAAGCATTTTGGAGACCCATGCTTTGGAGAATGAGGTGCAGTGGTAAAATTTAGCGGGAAAAAAAACAAAGGACTGTCCCCAGCTGCCCGGTAGCTTATCCACAACCAGATGGCTCAGCTCGGTCCCACCGCGGAAGAAGTCCTGGGCCTGGCAAACGTAAGTGCCCACCAAGAGGGTCAGGACCTGGAACTGTAATGCCATCAGTTTCCAGGAGGCCAGCATAGCTTCTGCTTCTGGGGTCATTTCAACTGGCACTGTATTGCAGCACCCAGGACAGTGCTTGGAGCCCTGTGGCCGCCACACGTGCTAACAAACAGGAGAGCATGTGACACCCAGATGGGCCTTTGCTAAACCTTATTTATATTCCCTCAGGCCGGGGAGAGAACAGGCTTTCTTTCAAACTACCAATCTCATTCCTAATCCTCCTGGGTTTGTGCTGGGTCCACCCCCTATCCAATCTGGTGTTTTTCCCGGGTTTTTCCTAGGAAAGAAGACTCCACCCGTTTATGTCACCATTTTGGCTTCTACTGCACATGCCTCAAAGTTCTGCTTTGTCAACAGGTTTCTACTGTGCTTGTGCACGCCTCCCCCGCACCATCTTGGTCTCCACTGCTCAGGAGCCTAGAAAGGAGCTTCCTCTTTCTTATTCATCCCTCTCTCCTATAGTCCAGTCAAGTGGACCCGTTCTCCCCCCAAGGAGGTTACAAAGCCAGTCCTTCCTCCCTACACTGGGGACAGAGGGATGTTAATCCCCCTTGGCGGGGATTTGGCTACCCCTGGGGTATTTGCTGCTGTAACTTCCAAACTTAATCCTGATTAAGTGTAACTTCCAGACTCAATCAGGCCTCACCAGTCTAGCTCCCCTCTCTTTTGTTAACTCCTAGTTGCTTATGCTAACATATATACCACATCTTCTTTATGTAGTCATTTATCAAAGGACACTTCAGTTGTTTCCGTGTCTTGGCCGCCATGAATAATGTTGCATATAAGAGTTTATCTGAGCCAAACTGATGACATAATCTGGGGAGCAAGATCTTAAATGTTCTGGAGAAAAACAGTTTTGCAGTTTCTTTCATGTACTTGAAATTAAGGACGGGATATAAATTAGCCTGCATGAAGACGGAAGAAAGAAGGGTGGGGATTAGATTACAAAATAGTTAAGATTATTTGCTCCCTTGAGTGTGGTTAAAAAGAAGTGTCTGAAAGGGTGGTTCACACATTAGATAGTTCACACATTAGAAAGAAGTGTTTAAAAGAGGCATTTCAAAGATATGTTAACCTAGATGCACAGAAACAATGGACAGGGCTTGCTTAAGGCAAAGATAAATCTTTTCTTAAAAAGTTAAAATGACTACCCACTGTGGGCCTGCCCAGTTAGGAGTTTATGATTTATTCTAGCACATAGTTATTCAATCAAACCCTAATCTAGATGTTACTATGAAGGTATTTTGTAGATGTGGTTAACATTTACAGTCAGCTGACCTTAAGTAAAGGAGATTATTCTCTATAAAGAGAGTGAGACTGTCTAATTAGTTGAAAGGTCTTCAAAAGTAAACACTAGGTTTTTCTGAGGACAGAATTCTACCTAAGGATTCCTAAAGACTATTGAAGTAAGATTATAAAATATTATCACCACAAATATTCAAATATTTACTTAAAATAGATATTTTCTTTACATAGATGTAAAGAATCAAAAGCCATTGTAATGATAACACATTTAAGGAAATGCGCTAGTTAAATTCACAGTCATTTTTCTTTTGTAGATGTAAAAGTGTACATTAATTATTAATATCACCCAAACACAAAATACAGTTTTTTAAAAGTTTCTCTGCACCTTAAATCCTCATTATGTCATGTAAACTAAAATCTCTGAATAAGCTTGAGTTAAAAATCAGATTATCAGTAGGCTGCTGCCGATAACAATTTAAATTGCCTAATTTGCCTGATACCGATTAAATCATTGTGGGCAACCTTGGTTTGTCATCTTTTCCGTTTGCTGTTGAGTGAACACAAATGCTCTGTAAGCTTTGTAGTTTTAGTTTTTGTTACAAGTTAGACACTACGAGACTTTTAATATAAATCAGTTTCTAGTAAGTTTATTGTGTCTCAGTTCATCATCTCAAAGTGTACTGACAAAAGTTTCTAGGGATCTAGAAAGCTGGAAAAGCCATCTCTGAATTGCACTGCCCTCTTTGAAGCTAATTCCTTTGCCAAAGTTCTGTCTAAATAACCAGTTGGCCTCTCAAGACAAATTGGTAGCATGTCTCCATCCAATTACTTTTTTCCCTACACTTTGAATAAATCAAAAGTGTATTTACAGAAAATTAAAATTTCAAAAGGAAGAAGACAGAAACATCTATTAGAGAAGAAGTGAGAAAGTAAAAAATTATTTACTCTTCCTCTGAAAAGACTCGATATTTTATTTTTTAAAAAGTTCATTAATATATCTTAATTTCTATATTTTGCATGGCATATCAAGAAGAATAAAATGAAGAATTGTCAGGCATGGACTTAAGTCCTTACTTTGACACTGTTTATCATGTGTCATTAAAATATAACCTCAGTTTTTTATATCTCAGTTTCTTTAAGAACTGGTGTTTTGATTAGATTACCCCTAAAATTCCTTTTGATGGGAAACATCTTTTACTTTTCTACAAACTATGAACTGAAAATCCTTCACAAAAATAAAATAGTATAAATAAATCCGGTAGCAACAAAAATAAAATATTACTTCCAAAAGAAAAATTCACAGCCTTAGCTATTATTGAAATTTTAACTAGTGTGCTTTAAAGCATTCCACAATTATTTTTAGCCCCCCTAACTCATTTTATTCACATGAGGATTACAGAAAAAAATTGAGGTGCAAGTTCCAGAAGATGTTTATAGGCCAAATATCTAATATGTTGCTAGACTGTGAGAGCACACAGATGAGGATATTGGCCAATTAGTTATTAAAGTACACCTTGACCATTTCTGTTAACAGATTCAAAACTCCAAAATGGGTCCCAGACTTTTGTACAGGAAAAAAAATGTTTTGTGAAATCAGGGTCAGTCTAGCCCTTTTAAAAAGGTACTATGTGCTTCTTCCTTATCTGAAAATTCTTAGCTATGCTTTCAAGATCACTTCCTGATAGGTTTAATAAGAAAATGCTCTTATTCATCTCACTGCCTACTGCATGAGCCTCTGTATGTGATAAGCATCGAGCATTCTGAAATGCTCTTAAATCTTTATAAATAAACTTGTCTATCCTCGACCCAGATAACAGTGTGTGTTTTTCATTTGTGAATGATCACTAAATGACTTTAGAAATTGGGAAATTGTCAGAGAAATCTGCAGAAAAAATTGTCTTAGTTTTCAAATATTCCCATTTTAGAAAAAAAGAAATCTTTCTGCTCTGTAATTCCTTTGATTTTAGTAATTATATTACTTTTTTTCCCACAAATATTTCCATTGTCTTGGAATAGAGCTTAAATTGCTGCATTTTATGGAAAACACATGATTCCTGATTTCCCCTTGAGTCTGAAGTATTTCCTAAGTTATCACAAATATATTTCATTTCCTTAAAAGGCATCTTGGGGGACAGATGGGAAGAACAAGGCCCTTTATAATCATTAAAAGTATTAACTTCCTATACAAATATTTCTTGTCAGGTTCCTATCAGCATTTTTTTTTTCAAAGAACTGAACTTCAAGGCCTTTTATTTTTATTGTTTTCATGAAGAATTTTTCAAATTTATGTTTTGCATAGATTGCTAACAGAACTATGTATGATAATGTACAGAGTAAATATCAAAATAAGAAATTTTCTACTGAAGTTAATTTAATGACATAATGCAAAATTACTATTTCAATGGCAGCTAATAAAAGAAACACCAAAATTATCCTGTAAACTCTAGATAAAAGAGCATTGAGCTCAGGTTTGGACTCCCAGGGTCTCTATGCTAGCTCACCTTAGAAGGACTTTCCTTCCCTCAGCTATAAAATGAACAAGTGAAATCAGATTTCCCTTTGGGCTTAAAAAGCTAAGGCCACATTTTTCATTCATCATGTATGTTATGCGCTGAATTGTGTTTGCCTCCAATTTATGTGTTGAAGTTTTAATGCTCAGTATCTCAAAACATGACTGTATTTGGAGATAGGGCCTTTAAAGACGTAATTTAGTTAAAATGATGCCACAAGGATGGGCCCTAATCCAATCTGACTGGTATCATTATAAGGAAAGGAAGTTTGAACACATGGAAAGTCAGCAGGGGTGCACGCGCACGGAGGAGAGACCACGTGAGGACACAGTGAGAAGGCTGCTATCAGCACATCAAGGAGAGAGGCCTGAGAAAAACCAACCCAGCCCACAGAGTTCCAGCATGGAGAACTGTGAGAAAATAAATCTCTGCTGTTTCAGTCACGAGGTCAGTGGTGTTTTTTGTGTTTTTATTTAAATGATACTTTATTGATTATACTGTTACTTTTGTGCCAAGTTTTCCCCCTTTGCCCCCCTCCACCCAGTACCCGCCATCCCCTCAAGCAATCCCCACACCATTGTTCATGTCCATGGGTCATGCGTATACAGTATTTTGCCATGTGTAATGCGCACCCATGTTTTTGGGCCAAACTGTTAGAAAAAAAAAATCTTTTGTTTCAATTTTTTAATTCAATTACTTATTTATTTATATTTAGAAACGAAACCAATTATTGTATTCCAAGGTATTACTTTGCATATGTATATCACTTTTGCTTTCTAGCGTTACACTTTTAATGCATAAGCATAAATAAAAAGAATTAAAAACATTTATATAGATACAGAATTAGTACTACCCAAGCATAATGTGCATCCTTATTTTTCCCTCAAAAATTTGGGCAAAAAAATATGCATTATACATGGCAAAATATGTTATTTGGCTACTCCATTTCCTATAATGTGTTTTACATTCTCACGGCTATTCTGTAACTACCTATTTGTACTTCTCAATCCCCTCACCTCTTCTCCACTCCCCCACACTCTCCTCCCACCTGGCAACCATCAAATCACTCTCTATATCCATGATTCTATCTGTGTTCTTCCTGTTCACTTAGTTGGTTCTTTAGATTAAATTGTTGATAGATATGTATTTATTGCCATTTTATTGTTCATAGTTTTGATCTACTTTTTCTTAAATCCCTTTAACATTTCATGTAATAATGGTTTGGTGATGATGAACTCCTTTATTTTTTCTTGTTTGAGAAGCTCTTCAATTGTCCTTTGATTCTAAATAATAGCTTTTCTGGGCAAAGCAATCTTGGCTATATGTCCCTGCTTTTCATGACTTTGAATATTTCTTGCCAATCCCTTCTAGTCTGCAAAGTTTCTTTTGAGAAATCAGTTGACAGTCTTATGGGAACTCCCCTGTAGATAACTGACTACTTTTCTCTTGCTGCTTTTAAGATTCTCTCTTTATCTTTAGTCTTTGTCATTTTAATTGTCATGTGTCTTGGAGTGGGCTTCTTTGCACCCGTGCTGTTTGGGACTCACTGTGCTTCCTGAACTTGTGTGTTTATTTCCTTTATCAAATTAGAGAAGTTTTATTTCATTATTTTTTCAAACAGATTTCCAATTACTTGCTCTGTCTCTTCTCCTTCTGGCACCTGTATGATGTGAATGTTGGAATGTTTAAAGTTGTCCCACAGATTACTTACAGTATCCTTATTTTTTTGTATTCCTTTTTCTTTTTGTTCTCGTTGGTTGTTTTTTGCTTCCTTATGTTCCAGATCATTGATTTGATTCTCAGCTTCACCCACTCTACTGTTGTTTCCCTGTAAATTGTTATTTCAGTTAGTG
Organism: Mormoops blainvillei; assembly: GCA_004026545.1. Classification (NCBI taxonomy): domain Eukaryota; kingdom Metazoa; phylum Chordata; class Mammalia; order Chiroptera; family Mormoopidae; genus Mormoops; species Mormoops blainvillei. The sequence continues at coordinate 157,842 of PVJD01000263.1, forward strand.
GATACTTGATTTCTGACTGGATCTTCTTTATGCTGTTGAGGGTCTTTTTTTATGCACCAAGGCCCTTGAACATCCTTATAACCAGTGTTTTGAACTCTGCATCTGATAATTGCTTATCTCCATTTTATTTAGCTCATTTTCTTGAATGTTGATCTGTTCTTTCACTTGGGCCATGTTTTTTTGTCTTCTTGTTTTGGTAGCTACCTTGTATTTGTTTCTATGTATTAGATAGAGCTATTTTGACTCCATGTCTTGGTAGTGTGGCCTAATGTAGCAGGTGTCCTGTAGGGTCCAGTAAGTGGTACAGCCTTCTTCATCACCCAAACCGGGTGTTCAAGGTATACTCTTCATGTGGGCTGAGTATACTCTCCTCTTGTAGTTGAGCCTTGGTTGCTGTTGGAAGATCAATGGGAGGGATTTATCCAGGCGAGTCAGCTTCAAGGACTGGCTGTGATCACTGACCACCAACCTCCACTTTACATGGAGGATCAGCTATACAGGGAGAGTGTGGTGGTGCTCTGACATGTTCAGTAGCTGTCCACTCAGTGCACAGGCTCTGGAGTTTCCTGGGTGGTATAGGTAATGTCAGCCGCCACCTGTATTTTACCCAGGGCCACTCTGCCTGAGCTATAGAGCAATGTGAGATGGCTGCTGCTTGTGCTGGGCTTGGTGATTCCCAGGTAAAGTCAAGCTCTGACTCTAGGATGGCTACTGCTAGTGCTGGGTCTGGGGCCACTTAGCAAGAAGTACAGCAGCTAGGGGCTCACCGAGGCTGGCTGCTGCTCATTTGAGAGGATTTAGGAAGTTGTGAAATATAAACCAAGACCAACCATTCACATGGATAAATCACTGTTAACAATTTGTATGGGCCCATAAATTAGGTGGGATGGAATCTCAGGGGATTTCCAGAGTGGGGAAAATGGCGTTGAAGGAGTCTTATGTGGTACCTGCCTCCTGGTTCCATTGCTCTTTGGGAGGAGGGTTCAAAAAAGGGACAATGGCCTCCGTTTACCTTTCTGTCTGGGAAAAAACTATCTACCAGCTCTCGCCTTAATGCCAAATGCTTCAGTTCCTCCCTGTATGCCACTGGTGCCTTTCAAATTGCTACTCAGGTGCTGAAGCTCAGAGGGAATGAGTCAGAGTGAATCTGTGTGTAGGTTCTTTCAGAGGAACTGCTTGGGACTCTAGAAGTTTCTTCTACCAACTAAAGCCCCTCTGGTGTTTGCAGCCACAAGTTATGGGGACTTATCTTCCTGGCACTGGAACACTGGGCTGTGGGACTTGGTGTGGGGCTGGGACTCCTCACTCCCAAGATATCCTTCCAATATTTATCCACTGCACATGGATGTGGGACCAGCCTGTTTTACATCTCTGACCCACTACCAGTCGTGATGGGTGTGGTTTCTTTAATTCTGTTGTTGTCAGACTTCCATTCCACTCTATTTCTGACAGTTCTGAGTGATGGTTGTTCTATAGTTTAGCTGTAATTTTGATGAGGCTGTGTGTGGTTGTGTGAGGTTGTTGGTTGTGGTTATGTAAGCCGTGTATACCTATGCTGACACCTTGACCAGAAGTCTCAATTATCTGTGGTATTTTGTTATGGCAGCCCAAGCATACTTACAATGTATAATAATATTAGTCATTAATTTTAGTCCTCTATTTTTATAGTAATGAGTGAAAAAGACAATAACTTTCAATTTTAAATATATTATTCAAAGTCACAAAAATATCTCACATATAAACTGAAATTGACACTTAGCAACAAAAATATTATACTTTGGAGTTTGTATTCCTATTGCTATTTTAACTTTTAAACACCATTAAAAACTCCAGGTGGCCCCATGCAATAAGGCGTGACAAGTGCTTCTTATTTAATAAATATATCAGGCTTTGTAGGCTACATGATCTCTATTGCAGCTACTCAATTTTTCTTTTTAGCCATACATAAACAGATAAGTGTGGCCACCTTCTAATAAAGCTTTATTTATAGACACTGAAATTTAAATTCCATATAACTTTCACATGTTATAAAATATTTTTTCTCATGAAAATTTTTTTAAAATTTAAAAACCATTCTCTTCTGGCTATAGTCATAATTTGTCAATCCTGAAATAATAAAATTAAAGTAACCCAACTTCTGTTTCTTCCTCTTTACATCACTGTGATCATTGTTTATTTAATCTATGTCTAAATGCAAAACTATGTAGTTTCAGAAGAGTTTGAGATCAAAACCAGGCAGAAACAAGCTCAAATGTATCCTTACTGTTAAGAACTTACTCTAGAAATTGAACCACATAGTTCGGCCTGCATGTGTCAGTGCCTCTGTATAAATGGGGGTTCTCTGAATTAATTTATACATAAAATACAATGTTTACTGAAAGTGATAAACATATGCTAATTTTAAACTTACATATATTAAAATTCACCAGTAAAACAATTATCTACAAATTAGACCACAAACCACAGGCTGCAGGTCAAATCCTGCCTGCTACCTATTCTTGCCAATAAAGTTTTATTGAAACACAGCCACTCCCATTCCTTTATGTGCTGTCTGTGGTTGCTTTCTGTCTGCAGTGGCAAAGCTGAGTAATTGTGACAGAGGCCTTACGCCCTCCAAGCCCAAAGCTGTTGCTACGTGGCCCTTTACCGAAAAAGTTTACTGACTTAACTTAGACCAACAAAATTTTTTTCTAGGAAGATATTTTAACACTGATACTGTATAGAATTCCTGGTGTTTGGTAATAATAAGTAACAAAACAACCATAGGTAATGTATGCACTTATTGCCTGCCCCCAGGTAGGCTATTCCCACTGCTCTGTCTGAGGTATGTCACTGATGTATGGTAAGGTTTTGAATGAGTAGGAACCTAGGGCTCAGATTCTGTAGATATTTGGAGTTGTACAGCTCCTCACACTACTTTCATTGGATGGTAGATTCTACCTGGATGATCCCAAAGGGCTACTTGAGAACAAAAATATTGATTAGGTAAAAGAACCTGACAGGAGAAAAAGGTTTAGAAGGTATCATACATCCTCTTTGAGGTTAAACATGATTACAACAAATGTTGGACTATTTTTGTTTTATCTAGCATTGTTTGAGCTGTGCCTCCGATACAGAAAGCACTCAATATATATTTACAGTGAGACAAGGGAGGCTCCAACCAAAGAGAAATGTCAGGAAAGGATGATGGAGAGGAGAACATGGAATGAATGATGTTGGTTCTTGCTATGTTGAGGATGAGTAATAATTTCCTACTCAAACCAGTCAGACTGAAATCTTGGGCACACGTGGAGAAAGTTATGTGGGTGAATCTAAGCGCTCATATCACTCTACTAGATTTGTAAACTTTGAGACCCAAGCTGTGTGTGTGTGTGTGTGTGTCTGTGTGTGTGTGTGTGTCTGTTGTGCACTCCTGACTGAAGGAAGTAGCTTCTCCCCTTTGAGGAACCACTGCAATTAGTGAACACTGGAAGTGGCTTCTTCCCTTTGAGGAACCACTGCAATTAGTGAACACTGGTGACTCATTTGTGACCAAACCTTTATTTTAGCAGACTCAAAGACCCAAGATTCAATGAGTCTGAAGGTGGACATGATGCCAGCAGAAACTAAGAGCCTGAAGATAGACATGATGTCAACAGGAGCTAAGTCTTTGAGATTATCATGGCTTGGCACTTAAGCTGTCATTCCAGGAAAGCAGTAGCCATGGAAGCCTTAAGAACCCTCAGAAGCTCCAGAAGACAGAAGCTCCTTCAGAATATAGCACCTAGCAGTCATCACTTTGGGAGGAAATGGTAGAATGAGCTGTACGAATTTCTGTTCAACAGCAGGGAGGGAGGAAACAGAGAGAGAGAAGGAGAAGGATAACTGATTCCTGAGCAATGAGAAATATCAAGATATTTAGGTAAGGGAGCCCTCAGAAAGGCTGGAAATCCTACAGGTGAACTGGGTAAATGCCCCAAAGCATGGCAATCGGGATTGTGATGTAATGTGACATAATGTTTTAATTACTGTTGAGATTGAAATATTTAGTTTACAGAGTTAAGAATATATTCAGCCAGAAATACCTAAATAACTGTTAACTGTTGTTTAATAACATCCAATTCCATAAGTCCTCACTTCAGATACATTGATTTAAAAGAGAAACTATAGTCTGGCACATTTTGCTCTTGGGGGTTAACATGACTCTTTATTGGTGTTAGATGGCAAAAATGAGTGACTTAAGGTAAACGCCGTCAGTAAAATTTTTTCTTATAAATCTGTTACCTAAAATGGCTATGTATGCTCTGTTTTTGACAATAATAAAACTCACGTTATTTCTATCTTTTTTTTTTAAACTTTTGGTCGTATTCTTGTCTGCTGATAAGCTTGCTTTATAAATTTGCTACAATGGGCCCAAAGGGACAAAACTTTTAATATTAATGCTTTTTCACTTGGTAGTTTTCATTTCTAAACTTGTTTTAGTTGACAAAAATGCTATAATTACTGAACTGTGTCAACATCCTTTTTATTTCAGATTCAGGATATTAGTTTTATAGATTTTCTTTTTGGATTGGATTTTCCAGTGATCCTTCCCAGGTGGTAGAGAATGATTAGTTAAAATAAACTAATTATGCCTCTTGTCTCTTCAAAAATATATAGCATTTTACATTAAAAGCACATGCCCAAAAATAAAAATCTCAATTTTTGAAATACTTTTGCTAGTTGTAACAATAGTTAATATCTGGGCAATGAGTTCATTGGATTTGCATTTATTACTTAATTAAATTCTTACAGCAACCCAAGGAGGCATATATTACCACTACTTCATACATGAGGGCATTAAAGCTTAAAAAAATTAACTGGCTTGCGCAAAGTAACAAGAATACATACTCACACAAAATTGACAGAGGACTACTTTAAATTTCAGTTTCCTGTAGTATAAATAAACTACTATTCTAGCTCTGTGACTCATAAGTCCATCTTGAAAAAAAAATACACTTCAAAAACATAAATAAAAAAGAATGAGAGAAGAAATTTTTATCCCTGGTGAGAATAAGACAAACCTCAACATAACATTAAAATCTCCAAAGAATATTTGTCATGTGTATTATAATTTGGACCAAATTGAATTGGACGTTGGGCTTTAATTTTTAGCTTGTGAGCCCAGAACAGCATTTCAGGGAGCGGGTGGAAGAAATATCCAATGGCATAGGCTGGAAGTATGGGTCAATTGCAAACAATAGTAGACATGAGGTCCGCTTTCCCGCTGGAAATTGAAAAGATCAGTGGGGCTGGAGGAAAACATGTTCAATAAACATCTCCACACCCTTTTTTCCAGAGCAAACTAATTAGGAAGAGTAAGATATAGAGCATTCTAACCTCATAGCTGCTGACCAGAATTAAACACATGGAGAAAAATACATAGATTAATAATGCATACGGCCCATGAGCTGAAAGGAAAAATTATACATTCTAGTCTTAGAAAAATTGCTAGCTCATCCTAAATGTCAGAAACTAAGTGATGTTGAAAATATACCTCTCCCAGGGACAGAAAAATCCCTAACCTAGAGAAGTTAGGTGCAGAGTTATAAAAACACCGAGAAGAAATTTCACAGAGCTTTCATGCTGCCCACAGTTTTGGCTGCCTATCACTCTCACGCGACCAGATAATTAAACATAGAAGAAATATCTTAAACAAAAACAGTTGCCAGGAGGACAAGAAAGACTCTCAAGGAAATTCCATTCATTCTATTTTAGACAACTAACAGACCCAGGTAAATTATGATCATTCAAAAAGATAAAATTGAGAATGCAGAAATAAATATTTGTCATATGAGCAAATATTTTTCATAACAAGAAAAAAACAAAAACAGATTGAAAAACATAGAGGTGGACAATATTCTAGGGGAAATATTCCATGTAACAAAAAAATGACAATATAAAACATCTTTCTATTTTTAAGGAAACTTGCCAAGAAAAAAAAAAACCCTTATAAAATAAAATCATTAAAAAAGAAATGGAGAAAGTAAGAAAAGACATCAGGGGAAATGGCACTGAAATCTGATTATAAACTGATCTAAGTATTACAAAAAACCAAATCAATGATGTGAAGATGTGCCTGAGAAAACTCTACAAAAAGGAGAAATGAGAAAATTGCAGAAAATGAGAACTATAATAAAAAAATAATAATGTAAAATATTTCAAGAACTGGCATGCATGAAAACACAATAGAACAGGTAAAACTGTTAGAAGTATTTAGAGATAAAATAGACAAGTTCAAAAGAAATTGAAGGAATTCAAATAATACACATTAAAAAAAATAACTTAAATGCCCTGGCTGGTGTGGTTCAGTGGATTGAGTGCCAGCCTGCAAACCAAAGGGCCGCTGGTTTGATCCCCACTCAGGACTCATACCTGGGTTACAGGCCAGGTCCCCAGTAGGGGGAGCATGAGAAGCAATCACACAGTGATGTTCCTCTCTTTCCCCTTCCCTTCCCCTCTCTCTAAATATAAATAAATAAAATCTTTTAAAACGGAACTAAGAGAAGTAAAACAGACTAGAGAAGTAAATTGATAAACTATGCCACAGCATTTTAAAGGGAGAGGGGAGATAGAAATGTTGTTAATCACGGTGGCTGAAGAGCTTGGATTTAGCATCCACATGGAGGCAGGAGATACGACTAGGATCTCTTGGAGGCTGGGAAAGTTAGTACAGAAACACACCTCAGGCATGAAACTGAAACATACTCAGTGAAAAAATAGACTATAAAAAAATCCACCCATTGGCAGTGAGGACAAATGAAACACTTCTGTGTCCTCCTGAACTCATGGGAATTGGTTTAGACCTGCCTTCACATGGAATTGGGGTTCATCTTTACAGCACATACATGGCCTAAGAACTATTACATTGAGAAATAAAAATATTAAGTTAGATAACTGATAGTTCTGAGATGAGCAGCAAGAAAGGCTGCAAAAGCTCTTTTAAACAAAGTTTAATATATTTTTCTAGATATATCCATACTGAGGATACATTTTTAAAACACAGTGAAAACAATCTATTATGAGCATCGTTTACAAGACAGGTAGAAAGGAAATACAGGCCACCTCAAGAGTGACTGGAGTGGAAACAGGCCTGCTGCTTAGGAAGAGGGCAACCTGTCACTCTGACTGTTCTCTCCAGGCTTCTCAATGTCTGACTAACTGAGTCTAGTTAATTTTCCCCTTGGTCTGCAGCCTGGACGCCTTCCCAGCTTCCCCTTGCACACTCGCCATCTACACTTGCCCCTCAGGGCCTTCCATTTAAAGTAGTCATGGGGCATTGGAAGCTGGACCCTGACATCAGATTCCTGCAGGAGTAAACTGAGGTATGAGAAAGAAGAAAGCAAGGGGAAAATACGGAAGGGTTAGAGCAATTGGAAAAAAAGAAGTTGTTACTTGTCATTGAGTAAGTTCCAAATCCTGGTGACTCTATGAATGAATGATGTCCACAATGTCCTTCTTAACAGCCCTGCTCAGCTCCTGTAGACCGAAGCCTACAGCTTCTTTTATGAAGTTACACTATATCATATTTGGTCCTCTTTTCCTGATGTCTTCTCTTTTTCCCAGAATTACTGTCTTTTCCAAAGAACCCTGCCTTCTCATGATATGCCCAAAGTAGGACAACTTCAGAGTTGTCTTTTTTTTTCCCTTCCAGCAATGTTTCAGGCTTTATTCATCTAGGACTCACTCGTTCATCTTTCTGGTGATCCAGGTCACCCACGGAGCTCTCCTCCAACATCATATTTCACACGAATGATTTTTTTTCTTATCTGCTTTCTTCACTGTTCCACTTTCATATCTACACATAGTAATTGAAAATGCAAAGATATGGATGACTTTACCCTTGGCCTCTAATGACACATCTTTGCTCTTGGTGGAATTCTTCCACTGCTGCCCTTTCACATATCAGCCTTCCTTTGATTTCTTGCCTCAGTCTTCATTTGAATTAATAACTGAAGCAAGATAAGCAAAATCTCTAACAATTTTGATGTCTTCATTGTCTATGTTAAAGTTGTGTCTTTCTTCTGTAGCCATACTTCTTGTCTTGATGTTCGAATGCAGTCCTACTTTGGCACTTCCTTCTTTACTGAGTAATAAAATGGAAAACAAGGAAAAGATTTTCAATGACGGCTAATAATATTATAAGAAAAAAAATCAAGGAAAAAAGTGTTGAATTTTTTAAGTCATAATTGAATTTAGAACTATACATTGTTTATTTGCTTTTCATTTCTATAAAAATATTTAAAATTCTGCTGAAACTTTATAATACAGGAAGATGTTTCACGATCCTTCTTATCCTTCTTCTCTTTCTCTCTCTCTTTTTTTTTTTTTGGTAATAGTTCTTCCCCAATAGAGTTGGGAAATTATAGCCAGATATTTCCCCTATGAAGAATAATTGTTTCCAAGCTACATTGTAAGTTATGATGTAAAATCTATCCAGCACAGAGTTTTATTTTCTTTTATCTTCATTGGCTTTCCCTTCCCAGTTCTGAGGTTACAAAGCACAAATTGGGCAACTCCTTTTTTGTAATAAAAATATACTGCATTTATGTCTATATGACAGGGTATTAAACTTCACCATAATCTAAGGGAAATATTTCTACCTTATAGTAGATTGAAATATGCTGCTATATTTTAGTTCTCTGTGTAGGGCAAAGAATCCCAAGTTTATTTTTGCTGTTGTTTTGGCATTGTAATTTTTGTTTTGTTTCTCAGAACAAGGTAATGTGAAAAAAAAATAAAACTTTGTTGTTCATAATAGTCATTTTTTTAACCTAATGTTTTAATAGCTTAAGAAAATCAGTGTTCTATAAGCACAAATGAAGAAGTGGGTTGTGCAATGAAAATAGGCCTTGAATTACGGATGTTAAAAACATGAGGCTGAACTCAAGCCCTCAATAGCTCCTATTTAATTTCCTGTAAAGTAAATCCATTCTCAGGCGCCTGTGGATAAGTTTGTTATTTAGCACTTCACTGAGTCTCCTTTTGAAATTTACAAAGAAACAGACTTAGGGTCACAAGGTCCAAAGAGCTTTGCCTTGTTCTCTGTGGGAAATGTGGAACATCCCCTGACACACGGCTCTGACCCTTTAATACACGGTCAACGCTTTCAGCCCTTGATCACTGGGCAGGAATTCTCCGTGCGCAGAGAACTGCTTTGTTAACGTTGGTCATACCGTACATTCCTGGTAAAAACTGAAGAAGGATTACTGGAGAGAGAGGGGAAGAGAAACTGATTTAGCTAGTTTTCTTTTTTTAATGTTTTTTCTTCTGTAGGACATATATTTTGTTTCACATAAAATCACAGAATCATTTTGTTTTCAGAATTTTAATGGTTTAACCAATAATGGTTATCTATTTTTTTGCTTTTATAAAAATATATATTTACTCTAGTTAAGCACTTTTTCTTAAATAGTTACAGGTGAAACACAGTAAGTTCACCAGAGGCAATTTTGTGGGTCATCTGGTCCAGTTTCTTTATGTCCTGAATGATGCCTGTGAAGAAACCCAGGGAAGCAGCACGCTCTCTCAGAGGCGTGCCGTGAGTTACGAGCGGAGCTGAGACTTGAACTAAAGTCCCTGGACTCCGGGCAAATGTTCTTCTCACAGGACAACCTGTTGCCTCTGAGTGGATGATTGGTTCCTTTCTGCTTGGGACTTCCCTAATGTTTTACATAGTTGAACTTAAGCTTTTACAGCTAAAGATAATGTTGATGAGATTGTAGAGGAAATCAAGGCTGATACCAAAGATGAAATGCTAATTGCCCTGACTTATTATGTAAATGCTTCTCTCCCACCTTTGTAAGCCCTTTTCACGGCAATTGCCCTGACTTATGATGTAAATGCTTCTCTTTCACCTCTGTAAACCTTTTTTGCGCCAAATCTATACCACGCCTCCCAAGACCCTTACCCCACTTAGCCCAGCATAAAGGGAATGCGAGGCTATTGTTCTGGGCTCAGAATTTGGAGTTTGTCTCCTCTGGACCCGTGCACCTAAGTAAAGATCATGCTCCTAACCCCTCAGTGTCTGGTCGTTTCATTTTTCCATAACAAGATGATTTCACAGTCAGTGTTTCCTTTCACTGTATGTTCTGAACTGCTGATAACTGATTCACTGAGGACTGAACTCTGAAAAGCTCCTCTCAGGATGCCAGGACAAGTCTGCTGAGTGGCCTCCTAGAGCTGCATGACAGAGGATTATCACATTCGCTAGACGTGCTTTCCTAAATCCAAAAGCTTTTGATTTTCTCTCCATGAAGTGGACCCTCACTTCAGATATAGTCCTCTTTTCGGAAAAAAAGTTGCTGTAAAATAGTAGTAAAGAATAAATTACTGAGATTTTATTCTCTAGAGAGTCTCGTGTATTACATTTTTATACAGTGTAAGTGTCTAAAATATTTATTCTGTATATTTTCTTTCTGACTCACATGAAAAAAGGTACATAATAGATACACCTTCCAATTGTAGGCTACTTTCATATTCTATTAAAAATTTGGGGAAATTTAATAAATCTAAATGAGCAAAACATTCATAGGTTTTCTAAATTTTCTAAATTTTTCTAGTTACGCAGGACATTTTTAAATCTCAAGTATCATTTTTTATAATCAGTTATGTTCAGAAAAGAAACTTCCTAGAAAATTAGATGTAATATTATTTTATTTCACTTCAGTTCCCAATCATAATAAACTCGGTGCCACTTAAAAGAAGAAAGCAAATAATTTAAAATATCAGAATGCATTTAAATGACTCGTGGGGGTGTTATGAGAATAAGCAATACCCAAAAGACAAAACCATTTAAATTCTTTAGCAGAATGATGCTATGCAATTATAAAGGTAATATTAGCAAACCATTTTTAAATTTTATTAATAGTACAAAATGATAGCTAAAATTTTAGCTAAAATAAATAAAATAACAATAAAATTGTTAAAACAATTTTGGTGAAGATTTAGTTTAATTTTATATCCATCATTCAATTTGGAACCCAATTTACAATGAGTTTTTGCTTTCATTATATAAACCAATAAAAAATATTTCAAGGTTAATAGCTAAAGTTAAGTGCTGTGACTTTTCAAATACTCACGAATGGTATTTTTCATGGCTAAGTTCTCTGTAACAATACAGGATGTACTTATTAAAGTCCTTATTACTCTTTAGGCTGCATTGCATGTATAACAAAGTATAACAGATATACCTGCTTCTGAAATTCTGTGAGTTTAGTGTTCTTTATTTGATGGAAATTAATATCTTGTCACAGGGAAGTTAGCGTTACATGAGCAGAGATTCACCAGAAATCTTTTATCTGCTGACCTTTCCCTTTGTTTTCATATTTTTTACTACTAAAAACACATTGTACTGGTGACAGGAATTACAAATTCAAGTAATAATAAATAAGGAAAAGCATGTGTTTTTTTGGTGAATTTCAAGAGTGATGTTGGTTACTTCTAGGCAAGAACATCTATGCAAACTGAAAACTGAAGTCTACAAAAATAAGAAGCTGGACTAACCTTTAGTTTTAAAAATATAACACATTTATAATGTATCTATTAAAACTCAAGTTCATGAAAATGAAATTGTATTTCAATGTGTATACACAATTGGGGCTGTCTACAGTAGGGCAGGGGTTAGGGGACTTTAAAACACACTGGACTCCTGGCCTCTATTGGAGCATCCTGATTTCCTGGATTAGTGAATGGAGTTAAAAAAACAACATAATGAAAACAAGGATAGGCCCTAGTAAACTTGTGAAGGAAAAACAATTAGACTCTTTCAACATTGCAGTCAACTTCAATGTCTTTCCTTCCTTTCTTCCCCAGTTCCCACTTTGTAATAGCTATCTGTCATCTTCCTTCCTTAGCGGGAAACTAATTCCTGCTAAGGCATTAGGTGATGTCTGTGTACAGTGTTAAATCGATGTCTCATATTATCTGCTTCTTGATGCACAATTCACTTACATGTCACTCTCTGATTCCCTCCATCCCAATATGCACACACACGTGCTCAAGCATAAAGGAGAGGTACTTTAGGTTTGAAGGGCTACCCTCTGCTCTGCAAATTGCACTGTGTGTGTAGTGACCTTTAGTCTCATGTGGGGCTTACATAGGAAGCCCTTTCTCTTCTGTTGCCATATAACCCCTGCCTGACTAATCTGGTCTTATCTTCTCCTGAACAAAGTCATAAAGGAAATTGTGTATACACATTGAAATACAATTTCATTTTCATGAACTTGAGTTTTAATAGATACATTATAAATGTGTTATATTTTTAAAACTAAAGGTTAGTCCAGCTTCTTATTTTTGTAGACTTCAGTATAATTAGAAATCTAGAAGATAACAAAAATGTGAAATTATTCTTAATGTCAAAGGCAAAGAACAACAACAAAAATCAATGAACAAGTGAGGAAGAGCTTGATTTTATTTAGCTATTATTTCAATAGTGTGAACACTAGATCTGAAGATAAGAGTATTTTAGCAGGGTTGTTTGTCCTAGACTTTTACAGAGAAATTAGATAAGTTGTAGGAAGGGTGGATTTTGTCATTAGGGGCCTTGGTCAGTCAGATGAATAAGAAATATCTATCTCTGTGTCCACTTAGTTGTGCACGGGTGCTTTTTGTTTGTTTTTTATTTGTTTTAACATGGTCAAAGGTAAAAAAAAGTAGCCATTGACAGTCTCAAGGGAATTAGGAGAAAAACTTGTAATGAGTTTTACTTAAGTCATAATAAAAGAATGGGTCTTTGCAGTAAAAACTGAGAAATTTAAAAAACATTTACTTAGTAATATGTTAAAAATAACAATAAACCCATTACATAGGTGACTTTACAGTTAATAAAAATAATAAATTTTATGAAAAATATATTTTCCAAAAAACAATTAGTAAAAAGAATTCCATTTACATTTTTTAAATTTTAATGCATTTGTAAATGTCTGGCTCGAATCTCATTTTGGATTCTACATCCATTCCATTGCAATATACTGTTTTGGTTGAAGTAAGCAAACAATACAAGTTTCACACAAACATATATTTGGGCAAAGAAAGAGTAGGCTTTTTGGATAATTGTAACTATTCTTCTTCAATACTACACCAAAACTCAACAAGCTGTAGTTTCTTAAGACTATTACAACATGGGATCTAAAACTATATCAATGAATTTTCCATGCTCTTTTACATTATAATATATTGGTCTCTGCATTTTAAATGGTTCTCTTATGCATGCTTGGTTTTATAACACTGCACATAAGTCTTAATGGAAAATATTGAGTCCCTGAATAATACAGATCTTCAAAATGTTGACACATTTCATTACATAATATTAAAAAATAGCAATCATTAATATCACCACGGATCAGTTCAGAAGAGTGGTTTAGCATAGAGTTAAATATTTTCCAAAATTCTAATTTTTTTATTTAGAAACCTGAATTTTATCATTGACAGCAAATACTGTCAGTTGCTTTCCTTGAAGTATAGGTTCACTTTGTTCATTTTTGAGAATATTTCTGCCAATCACCTGAGTCCCCAAAACTATAGTTTGTCTCTTAGTTCTTATTTCAACTAAAAGAGTGTTTCATGAAAAAAAGAACTAGTTCATTCAGCCCAGCAATCAATTGTATAAATGCTCTTTTCTCAAGACAGTCATTCTTTAGTAGGTAACAGAGGTACTTTGTGCATTTTCCCATTTCTTCACACAGAATATTTTTTAAAAGTGTACTCAAGGGTGAGATTTAATAAAGTCTAGATTTTTTACTGTTTTGTCAAGAATGTAGTGTTTTGTTTTTTTTTAAGATTTTATTTATTTTTAGAGAGGGAGAAAAAGAGGGAGAAAGATAAGGAAGCAAACATCAGTGTGGTTACCTCTTTCAGGCCCCCCACTGTCTGGGGACCTGGCCCGAACCCAGGCATGTACCCTGACTGGGAATTGAACTGGTGGCCCTTTGGTTCACAGGTCAACACTCAATCCACTGAGCCACACCAGCCAGGGCAAGAATATTCTTAAGTGAAACTGATGTTTTGTTTTCACTATCAGCACATAGAAATAAAAAATGCAATTAATGGCCCCTAGGACAGTTTGGAGGCATTACCTTGTACTAAAAAGCCATCAGTGTTACCCACTGGTGCTTTTGCTCTATCAATGTGAATATTAACATAGTAAAAAAGCAAATGATATCTAAATGTAATTATAAAAATTGTTTGACCATGAAAGAATGTTGAAAATTTCCAAATGCCACCAGAATACACTTTGAGAACTGCTAATCTAGTGTGATGACTACATAAATGAGGAGCCAAAAGATGGCATTCCTTCAGTTAAACATATGGGTCCCTAACTCTATTTTTAATGCCTTTAGATAGAAAATGCATTCCCCAGTTTTCCACACACCAATATCTCCCTTTGACTCAGTTCTTAGTTCACTCATTTAATGTTAATTTTCCTCAATAGACATTTGAGCTTGTGACCACCTTGCTAACTCAATAAGGTAAATAAAATCCGAGGCAATAAGTCTTGGGAAGTCAGTATTTGCAGAGGATATTATTGTGTTCTTTGAAAACCTAAAAAAATCTGTAAAACCTTTAAAAGTAGTATAAGTGTAGTAAACACCCCTAATTATGATGTTGATAACTAAATTCAGTAATTTATAAAACCTCAATATCAAATTGAAAATATAAAATACCAACACATTAAGTCAATAAGTAGCATGTAAGACATGAATGAAAACATTTACAAAATTTTACTGACAGTGAATTGTCAAATCAATTAATAATAATTATAATAATGATAATAATATTACCTACTAACACATATTAAATATCAGGTAGTATCCTGCAATATTTTATTGTATTATCTCATTTCATCCTCATAATAATTCTTTGAGATTAGTACTGTTAGAAAATAAAGTGCGGAGAGGTTGAATGACTGGCCCCAAATCACACAATTAGAGCCATCCCTTATGCCAAGTTCCTGGATGGGAAAATTTGTTTTCATAAATAACTCAATTCTCCTCAAACTAATCTATAGTTCATGTGTTCTAAAATCCAATTTTGATATTTTAAAATAAAACTTGACAAGCTAATTCTAACTTTTACAGTGAAAAGAGAAATCTTCAATAGCAAAAACATTTGAAAAAGAATGAAAGAATACTTGCCTCGCTATATTCCCAAAGATTTTATGATGTTATAGTAATTAAGTCATTATTATATTTGATACAAATATGGAGAAAGGGATGAATAGATTGGAATAGGGCACAGAAATTCACCTATATATGCACATAATCATGAAAAAGGCTACATTTCAAATCCAGAGGAGAAAGGAGAAAGATGTGGTCTATTTAATACATAGTTTGTGACAATGGTTTATTCATTTAGAAAACCATAAAATTATACCTCTATATGTCCTATAGAATGCAAAAATAAACTCCAGATAAATAAAAAAGGTAAACATAAAAAGTAAGTTTTAAAACAAATAAAATGTAAGAGAATATTTTTATAATTTGAGGCATTAAAAGCCTAAACAATATTTTCAACATTCCAAAAAATATAAAGAATAAACTGACACATCTGGCTACATTTAAAAAAATATATTTAAACCAACCAACCAAAATTAAAAAAAAAAAAAACTTCTATGAGACCAAAATATCACGTAAATGTTAAAACTTAAGTAACGATTTGGAAAAACCTGTATGACTTCTTTAACAACTAAAAATTAATATCAGACTGAATAAAGAGTTTTAAAAATAAGCAAGAAATTGCCCAACAGCAAAAGTGTTTAAAAATTGGTTAAAAGTATAAAAACAATAATTCCAAAATTAACATAACTGCCTAGGAGGCAATTGAGATTAGACTTACTTTCACTAGTCATCAGGGAAATAAAAAGTTTTATTGACATAATACTTTCTATCAGAATAGCACAATTTGAAGATAATATGAAATATTGCTTAGAAGTAATTGAAAAGAACAAACTTTTTTAGTACAGTCTGAACTAGTAAAAACCTCTTTGGAAAGCAAGTTGTCGATATCTGTATTTGAAATGTATATCTCCTTTGTTGGAGCAATTCCATATCTGGCAATCTATTTTAAAAACATTCCAGTATGTGTCCTCAAAGATGAAGTACAAAGATGAGCATTGTTTTATTAGCTGCAATAGCAATACTAGCTGCCCAAACAAATAAACAAAAAAGAAGAACTTAAATGGTCATGAATGGGTGAGTGATTATTTAACTTACAGTAAATTCAGATTATGGGATACTATGCAGCTGTTACCAGTAAACATGAGCGACTCACAAGAAAATATCCACATACACACTCTCCAGTGAAAAAAAATATGTAATAGCCTCAGTAGGTTTACTAATGATGACCTCCATTTTGCTCACTGTAGTTCTGCATAATTTGAATTTTTTCATGTGAAACTATATTGATACTTAGAGAAAAACAATGTGTATGTTTGTTATATTTGAAATGTTTCTCTATATATTTGAAATAAATGACTTTTTTTTTCAAATTCTTATTGTGTGTCTTATATTGTAGAAGGCACAGAATAAGTCACTGAGGGCATAAAAATAGGGTTTTTGCCCCCAACTGTCCCTGGCTGGGTAGGGGAAATAGAGGCATTAACACAAACAGTCATGACACACAATGCTAAGGATGATAATCAGGGTGTATGCAAAATTGTGCTAACAAAAAGGACGGAGGATACGGTTTGGGGAATGGCAAATCTGTCTGGTAGAGTCAGGTAGCGTACAGCAAAGTGACAGTGATCGGGCTCTTGAAGAGGTGAGAAGTTTCCTCCTTGAAAGCAGGAACAAGGAAGGCATTTCTGGCAGAGGAAACAGCATGTCCAATGGGGGTGCAAGGGTGATTGAGGTGATGGGAGGTACTCTTTGTTTTCCCTAAATTATGTTATAGCCTGAGTGCCTATTAATAGGTCTGCTAAATATTAGGCAAAAAATAATAATAATTAAAATTTTCTACAACACTTTCAATGTCTTCTTTTAATAACTCATTTTGTGGTTTCTTTTTTCTTTTCTGCCACTTACTCTAGAGGCTTTTTTGCCCTGGCTGTCTTTCCACATTCTAAACAATCCTAGCTTTCAGTCTGAGTTGTTCCGGCCTCCGCTCCATCGCTAGTCTTTGGTTTAAAGTACACGGGCTTTGTACTGCCTCTTGTGAAAGGTCACATGCCTCGGGGCTTTTACCAAAAGGTCTATTTTATTTTCAAGTATACAATGGTGGTCTATTTTTTAATATCAATAGAAGTTAGAACACATTTCTTCTTGAAAGTTAATAAACTTTTGCATGAAAGCATTGATATAAAGCAATCTTTATAGTCATACAGGAAACACCCTGTACTACATGGAAGGATGGGTACCTCTTACATTCCTTGCATTCCCATCCATTTCTTCATCAATAATAATATTTATCCATTTTTCCTTTTTAACACATTCTATGCATGGTTTCACTCATTGTGGGTTTTCTAAACCATTCACTCATTGTGGGTTTTCGAAACCACTGGCATATGCAAAAAATGGATCACACGAATGTTAATTTTAACAACAAAATCTTCTGGGCTAAAGAAAAGCAGGGCTCAGAGTTCTTGTGTGAGGTTTAGGCAGTGAATGCCTGGCACCCTGTGCCCCAGACATTGCCCTGGGGGCACAGCTGAGCCAGCCACAGATACTGCCTTGAAAGTTGGCCCTTCACCTCCCTTTTAAAAGGATGTTAAGCAAGCACTTTGCAGGTAGGGAAACCCCTTATGTTCATTTCATAGGGCTGCCATAACAAATACCGCAGGCTAGGTGGCTTTCACAACAGAAATTTATTTTCTCACAGTTCTGAAGGCTGGAAGGCCAGAATCAAAGTGTCGGCAGTCTCGGTTTTGAAACCAAGCCTCCCTCCTTGGCTGGCAAGTTGGCCATCGTCTCCTTGTATCTTTCCATGGCTGTTGCTCTATGTGTATGTGCCCTGGGTGTCTCTGTTTGCGTGTCCTGTCCAAATTGCCTCTTTTTATAAAGACACCAGTCCTTTGGGATTAAGGCCCAAGCAGGTGATAACACCTTAATTCAATCACAAGTAAATTTGGGGCAACATAGTTTTAAGCCTTTTTATATTGGAATAGTAAGTAATACTCCCCACACATAAAGAAAACGAAGTCAGTGTTAGGTTTAATAAATTTTCCAGGGAAAGCTGTCTCATCAAGGAGGGAGGAAGAAACTCAGCATACACCAGGCACTGATGAGAACATGTAACATACGTGTTTTTATTTGATCCTCACAAGAACTTTAAGAATAAGGTACAACTATTAGTTTCTTTCTACAGATAAACTGATATTCAGAGACATAATGTGTTACCCAAGGGCATAGGGTGTTCACAGAACCACTTCTCAGACTCCGCTCCCACCGAATCTGCTAAAGCTCATGCTCTCTCCCCTACTTTAGATCGCAGAGCCCACAGAGCACCTAACACTGAGCCACCCCTTGAAAAGCTCAAAATAAATGTAAGATATCCTCACCACCATCACCACCATCATTATGATCAATGCTGATTGTATCATGTTCTACCCTTAGGGTAAGCATTATTTTCCTTACCGTAGTGAGGAGAAAATTAAAAACTGAAGAAAAAAATAATACATGTACTTGGGATTTGACAGTTTTTCCAGCTGTAAAACCCTTTCCACTATGCCATGTTGCCTCTCACAACTTGCCTTTCTGTAAGTTTTGAGGAATTTATTCCTCACAGTTTTCTTTCATGTGTTATTCCCTCATAACAGGAACCAGGGAATTTGAAGTACAGGAGTGGTTAGAAGCCGGGAACTGTGAGTTAGGGGTTTTGGCCTCTCTTCTGTCTACGTGTGAGGATTTCCACATACAATATCTTAATACAGTATTCATGAGTCACAGAAATTTCTGTGGCACGCTGAGTGGGGAATTCTCCATTTCAATATAACTTATTGCTAGAATATTTATTCTTTATTTTTAATTTGACAAGCATATTTATGAGAAAAACATGGCACCCTTTAGAAATTAATTTTACATCATGAATCTCATATGTTTATGAGAAACATACATATATTTTTCTTAATCATAGAATGATTATAGTTCCCTAATTATCAGGTTTCCACTTGGAAACTGTGTATGCATTTTAGTAGTTCTCAAAATCACTTGCATATAATCATGATTAAATTAGATTCTGAATATCTACTATAGAGTTAACAGTATACTAAGGCCATAGGGAAAATAATCAACAGAATATTTTAGCCCAGTTCAATTCTGTTTTGACTATATAAACAGTACGATTTTCAAAAGATGTGTAATATCCACATCCTTATGAATGTATCATGACTTGTCATTTCTGACTAGTAACAAACCGCATATTTCATTACTCACAATGGCAACTCATGTTCAGGGTGTATATACCAAAAAGTTCATATCTTCAAGTCATTTTTACTTCTTTGTAAATTTAGCACTAATAAATATCTGCAGGTATTGTATGTTTTTAGAAAAAACTTTTAATAATATTAGTATCATTTTTCAGGAATAGTGTAATAGAAAAGAATAACATAGGTCTAGCCTTTTACACACATTCATGGGCAAACATGGTTTAATCTGGTCTTGAAAATAGAAGGTAAGTTCCATGAGAGCAAGGATTGTGCTAGGCACCTACCATGGTGTCTAACATGTTATAGAAATATATATTGAATAAATAACTGACTGACTGAATAAATTCAAATGACCTCGGCATACAAAAGTACCAGCCATTTCAGCAGTTAATTCACTGAAAGTATTAGAACTACAAAGTAATTCACTGAAAGTATAATTGAAGGTATTTATAGCAGGGCAGGAAGATGCTTATGTCTCTTGGGTTGTTAGTAGTGAGGAACTGAGAATTTTGTTCTTAGTAAAATGTGGTATAGTGCATGGGTATATTAGAGAGCTTTGAGGTTTTTATATAATCTATGCACTGTAAATAAAAGTTTAAAACTTCTTTCTCTTTCCTAATGTTTTAGTAACTTTGATTGTTTTATTTATAGTCTTTCTTTTTTTAAGAAAAATAGAAATACCACAGGACACATGTCAGTATCTATAGAGTTCCGTCTGCCATGACTGAAGAGAACTATGATTTCTTTAAATCAGTAACCGACCTCAAACTGACTGAGTATGGCAATTGAGAACTGCGGCTAAGCACTCACCACCTGGAATGCTGTGAGTCAGCACTCTGGGTTTTCATTCCGAGCAAAGTCACTGACTCATGGTGTGACCTCAAACATCCTTTTGTGACTCAGTTTCTCCAAGAAAAATATATCTCACATAATGGAGGGGGTTAGTAGTAATTCTTCAGCTGATGTTGCTCTTAAAAGACAAAATATAATTTTGATTTCTCCTTCCTTCACAAAATAATAATTTTTATTTTTCTTTCTTCTTTCATAATTATATTCATTTTTCATTCTTCCCAAAGATTATGTATAAAATAGATATAGTCCTCTGTTAAAAAAAGAAAGAATATGTGAAAATATATCTATAACACTTGAAAGCTAAAATTTTGCAAGGCCTGTCCATAAAGTATCCAGCCACATAAAAAGAAAACTAGAGGCGTTTATTGAAGAAGATACAAGATACAAGAAACAGTCTACATAGCACGATGATGCCTCAGTCCCTTTCAAAGTGGGCACCTTGGGACCTCACACAGTTCTCCCAATCGCCATCAGCTGCCCATCATATTTTCCTGAATCTCATTGACAGTCTGAAATCTCTTTGCTTCCAAAGGTGATTTTAGTTTTGGAAAAAGCTAGAAGTTGCATGGCATCAGATCTGTAGAGGGGCTGAGTCACCTGGGTTATTTGATGTTTTGCCAAAAAGCTCTTTATGAGACGTGATACATAAGCAGGCACATTGTCATGATGAAGCTGCCAATCACCGGTTGCCCATTGCTGTGGCCTTCTGAATCATCTGAATAGTTTCCATGGAGAAATGCTCAGGGTTAATGCAATATTTGATACAGATTCGCTGTTCTACTTGCTCAGTCATTTTGAATGTGACGACCACACAGTACACATGCCTACTCTATGGCATTCATCTCTCCCACTGACTAGTACAGTGACGTTGTCATTGCTCACACGTACAGTATTCCAGTCCTCTCTCTTTGGCTGCCAGGTCACATTGGTGTTGCACAAACCATTCTTATTATGTTAACACGGTTGGACTTTTTCTGGATAGACCTCGTGAAATAGCAACAATATTATATTTTAATGATTTTTGCATAAACTCCATCTCTGTTTATCTCTTTAAAATACATCTTTTTTTATTTCAAAAAAAGGGCATCCTCAAGCTCTGACAGTTTGTGAACTTCTATACCTAAAATCCATTCACTCATTCATTCACTCGCACTACAAATGTTGCTAGTGCTCACTATGTGCTAGATACTGCAAACATCGCAATGACAGACACACCTCCCTTGGTGGAGTTCACCTGCCAGCAGGGAGTGCATGGTATGTGAACAGGCAAAATAAGGAACTGCAAATTCTGGTACGTGTGAACAAAGAATAAAGTATGTGCTGGGATAGACAATAAGAGAGGAGTACCTTTTTGAGAATATGAACAAGAATCACATCCCTAAGAAGTGACAATTAAGACAGCCCAAAAGTGGAGAAGTGACCTTCCATGAAGAGGATATTGAACGACAAACGAGTCTGAGATACGAAAGCCTGAGGCATGCCCCATGCATTGAGTTGGGCTCGTGTGGCTGAAAGGTAGTAAGATAGATAGGCACCAGGTCACACAGAGGTCATGCAGGCCTAGGGAAGCTGCTGGGAAATTCAGTTTAAATGCAATAAGAAATTCTTATGAAAGTTTACAATACAAATTTTTTATTAATATTTTAATTTCTTCTTTTGACAAATGTCAATGGTCATTCTGTTCATTTCATAACAATTCGGACTGGGCAAGGTGACTTTCTTTTATTTTCATTTGATTTTTTCTCACTTCCCACGCCCTCTCACCATTTGTTCTTCACCTTGCAAGCACCCTTCCTCATGTCCTTGGTTTATATACTTAACTATATAACATTGTTTCGTGTGCTAATGTGGTTTTGCATAAACTGAGCTAAAATCCCATTTTGTCTTCTCTTTATCTCACCTAACACCGTATTTTCAGCTTACCTATGTTCCTCCTTGGACACCTGGTCTGTTGCCTCTCATCCTGCATTCCATACAATGCACCACACAATACACATCTATTCCCTGAGCTAGCTGTGGACTTCAACCCCCTTAATAACACAAAAAGTGCTGTGACGAACCTCCTTTTTCATGACTGCTTGTGGACCTGAGTAAGAAATATCTTGGGAAGTATACACTCAGCTGTGGCAGTGCTGAATCATAAGAAACATGCGCACATATCTTACCGGTGAGTTTCGTGTTACTTTTTAGACTGGCTGTGTTAATGAATACCCCCATCAAGAGCCCAGAAATGTTCTCGTCTCCTTATACCGTCACCAACACTTCATTTTAAGAACTTTAATAATTTTGATATTCTGATGTGAAATAGTGGTATCTAATTCTTTTTTAAAATTTTTAGTGAATTTAAGCATCTCTTTATATATTTGTTAGTCATTTGGGCATCTCTTTCCATGGGCTGTTTGTTCATAACCTTATCCTCCTTTTTCCATTGCTTTCTTCTCCTTTCTTGTTGATTTTTAGAAAACCATTGTACAGTTTAGATAGTAACCCCTTATTGCTATTTAATGGTCCAATTATCTTTGTCTATTCTGTCTGTTGACTTATTTCGTACTATTGGACAAAAATCTTTAATTTTAATATAGTAATCTATCAATTCTTCACTTTTACATTTGAACTTTTAGAGATTTTGTTAACAAATCTTTTCCCACTTCTAGGACACAAAAAAGACCCTCTTAAATTTTTCTATTAACTTAGAGTTTTATCTTTACATTAGGCATGTAAGATTATAGGAGTCCTTTTTATATAGAATAGGGTAGAAGCATATCTTTAGTATTTTTCACATAATGATCCAATTTTCCAATATCATCTACTAAAAAAAGAGTCTGTCATTTTCATGTTGCTTTTTGTTGCAATTATAACTTGTTATGGCCTGTATGTCTTCTTCTAATCTTTGTTATGATCTATTAGTTTATTTTTGTTCCTGCAGAGGTTATACTTTATTTTTGTTATTAATGTGTCTCTGCACTATCTCCTAATACATGCTAAAGTAAAGCTTCCCTCTTGGCTCTTCTTTTATAACATTAAGAGAATATTTAAATCCATCAAATTTACTTATTCACCCAGAGAGAGAAAAAAAACATAAGACTCAAAAACCTCCAATAACTGCCAAATAGAAAAGAAGACAGTAATTGGCTTAACCATCGATTTAGTTACTGGTTAAACCTTGTGCTAATTCAAATGAGGTTGATGTATAAAAGGTAGATACATACATACATGTGTCCATATATATATGTTTATATACATATAAATGTATCCATATGCATTTGTGTATATAACAGGCCTACAAAAGATGTGAAGGGATTTGAATGAAAAACCCCAAAATGTCTTACTGTCATTCTGTTCATGTTGCCCAAAATCCAAATACTTAATCTAAGAAGCATTTTTCTGATAGGCAAAGTTGTTCAGGCAAATGCCTTATGGGAGGAATAATATCAATAACAAAGATGATAGCCAAATTAATCCATCATTTTTAATTATTTGGTTATAGGCATATGAACTTAACTGTTATCTAAGTGTTTTTTAATAGCACAGAGAAGGGGGAAGATTCAAAGCAGGGACTGAGAGGCAGGCCCCTGTTCTCCTGAAGCGCCACCCTTCCAGACTTTGTCTCTAGATGGCCAGTGCACTCAGGCAGATGTCATCGACCGTGCTCTCTGCCACAAGATCTGTATCCCCAAGCAAATGGTGTTGCAATCCCCAATGGTAGTATATTCCTGTAGAAGGAAACAGCAGTTTTTGCTATTTGGAATGCTAAAAGAGTTGCTTTTTTAAAAACTTGTGGTCAGAATTCAAATATTTAAAACTGATTGCTATTTGATACTACCTTTTTCACGACATTGCTTGCCCAATACCTTTGCTAAAATGGAAAAAAAAAAAAAAACAAAAAAACCCCAAACTCCAACTTTTGGTTTTCCTGCTATGATGATTGCGCAAGAATCCTCCAACTGGGATTCAATCTAGACATTTATGGTTCCTGTGGATAAGTCTGATTTAATTAAATGCTTATATGTCAACCCTGTGGTGTATATACAGCTACCGCCGTTCCTTCTGGGCCGCTGCTCTTCTCATCTTGCAGGGTTATGGGATTCCATAAAGCAATGATTATTTTCTTTATGTAAAAATAACAAGTGGGAAGAAAGAAAATATTGGCACATAGAGAGGGACAGGGGAGGAAACAAATATAAAAAGGAATTAGGACATGCTGTTACTATTACTCTTTTGTGGAAGACACATCCTAAAACGCAATATGTCCTTTCTTCTATTTTATGCCCTTGGTGAAAGATGGTTAGCTGAAAATAACTTGATTACTTTTGTTATGTCTCTTTATTACTTTATTTATAAAACAAATAGAATTATTTGTACGCTCAGGCAAGTATGTGAAGAATAAACAAAATAATTGACTGGGAGAATAACATATACCCCATGAAGGAAATATATTCTCTAATTCAGTTTCATTTTTATTTATTTTATTACTATTAACAATTTTATTTTTTTAATAGAGCACAGATAAATCTAGAATTAGCTTTTTTATAGGCCTTTTCAACCACTCACTTTTTTTCCCCTCAGCTCCAGATTGCTGGATCTGAAAGATATCAGTTATTTGAATTCGATGTTACACTTTTGAGATGATTCAAATCTAAGTCACTTTGAATACTCATGCAATAAAATTTTATTATATTGATTTATTTTTTGCTTTTTGTAATTACTATAATATTTTATAATCATGGAAAGAATAAAAAGTAAACCACCTTAGTGTTCTCGGAGAAAATTTTACATACAGCAGAGTGCATGTCAATGTCTAGTTTGCCCCTTTCTCTCGGGTCTTACTTCATAAAAAGTAAATGAATCAGCAATGGCTTTTGCTTTAAAGTTGCTGAATTAATCTCCACATAATACATATGACCCAGAGATATTCATTCCTACCATTTCTTTCAAAAGTTTAAAATGCTACTACACAGTTAGAGATATCTTTGGGTATTTTCATTGGGCTTAAAGTCTTTTAGCACCTCATCTCATCATCTAGATGTTTTTTTTTCACCTGCACATTGTAAGAGATTTCCAGTTTAAAAATAGAGCATACTTCTAGCGCTTCGTGAAGATTATGGATTCTTCACAGCTATTCTTTTCTTGTTTGTGCTCCTCCTATTTTATTCCCAAGAGGATCTAGGTACTTGTATCCTTAAGTGAGTTTAGTTCTGTTCTGGTTTCACTGGCCTTGCATGGTATCCCTAC
This sequence comes from Mormoops blainvillei, assembly GCA_004026545.1. Taxonomy (NCBI): domain Eukaryota; kingdom Metazoa; phylum Chordata; class Mammalia; order Chiroptera; family Mormoopidae; genus Mormoops; species Mormoops blainvillei. The sequence continues at coordinate 183,304 of PVJD01000263.1, forward strand.
ATCTGCTGAGTGATGTGGAAAATAATGTGATAATAATAAAAGATAAACAAACAAACAAACAACAATATCTACTTGATGCTTTAGCATCCCCAGGTAACAAGGTGCTAATGCAAAGCAGGCAAACTCCGTGGTACTAAGAACCACAGAATGTGGCACTTAGGTAAGACTTTTTGTCTACTTAGTATCCCACACATCTCAGACACTCCCAAAATTTTGGGAGTATAGTTGTTGATTAAACGACTATTTAAAAGGTTGCCATGACAGTATTGTAATAGATTTTATTTAATTCTCTTAAATGTACTTTTCAAACTATGTCACAGAAGCAACTAAATATCCTGTCTAATTCTAAAATCAGGTCTAAACTCTGTTTTCATAATCTCTTTAACAACAGAAAGTAATGACTTTTACAACACAATCCTATTGCAATTATCCACTGATCCATAAATATACCAGTAAAAGAATAGATATATTGTTTGTTGAGATTCATTCTTTGTGAACCCATTTTGGGTCCATGTTATTATTTTCATTTTTAGTGTTTCTAATTTATGGTTCATACACACAACTCAGCTTTTCTTTTGAGAAATTTGTTATAATATCTGTCTATTCCTTATACCTGTCTCTCCACAGATTTTCACAATCTAAATCATTACCAAGAAAGTTTATAGAATTCATCTCTGATTTATTTCATTATCTCAGAATAAAATTCATCTAGGCCTGGTGACCTAACCTAGTGGAGGCAGTTAAAAGTTTTCTTTATCTGAAGGATGGTGAAATAGTGGCTAATTCATTAGGCTCTAGAGCAAGACTGCCTGGCATTAAATTCACTAACTGTGTGATCTAAAGAGAGATGTATAACCTCCCTGTGCTTCAGATTCCTTATTTGGAAATTTTAATAATAAAACAAATATAACATTTAAAAAAGTTAATGTTGAGTCCTATTTAATGATATATGTACAAAACACTGACAGCAGCCCACATTCAAAGACTGAGCAAGCCAGGGACAGACCCAGCACACTCAAGCTGAAAATACCCATCCCAGAGACCCCCATAGGTAGGGTGGCTGAGATCTTGGGGGCCCTGAATCACCATTCAACTTCTTCCTCCCCCTTCCTTAGCAAATGTTGCTCCCTAATAAATAATTTGAAACCCTAACTCCATTTCAGCATCAGAAGACAATCAGATGTTTTCAGAGAACCCAGTGTGTAACATTAGCCATCAGAAAATTCCAAAATTTTCCTGTAGATGTTTTCTTTCCTATTCTTCATTGATGTAGTTCATAGTTGAAGTGACAGTTTACTTTCCATATGCTTCCAACGTAATTATAAGTCAAATTTATATTTTTGGTCTAACTTTATGAAATTACACTATCTCTTATTTTAAATTTTTACTTTACACATCTTCAGGTTGCTAGAAATAATATCTAATTTTTATTTATTCACTAATATAAAATTATAAAACTACAAGGTAAATTTAAATAACCAATAATTATTGTTACAACATTAGAATCAAGTTATAGGTCTTATTTGTAAGTCATTTTTTTCATTTAATCTAAAGGGAACATAGTACCATGTTATGCATTCATGTAAGTAGGGCATTAATATGCTTTTGTGACTAATAATAATTGCTAATGTATACCAACAGCTACCTTCCGGGTACTATTCTAAATCTTTTTGTGATCAAAGTCTGTCTGGAAAAAGCCCAGCCACTGTTAATATAACGAGAGTGGTTTTCACAACATCAGTGTAACCTGGCAGCCACAGATAGTGGACTGGAATGTGCATGCATGAACAATGATGACCTCACTGTAGTCAGTGGCACTGTAGGTGCCTTTGTGTGAGCATGTGTGCTGTGTGGCTGTTGCATTCAAAATGACTGAGCAAGTAGAGCAATGAATCTGCACCATATTTTGCTTTGAGTTTGAACATTCTTCCATGGAAACTATTCAGATGATTCAGAAGACTTTTGGGGATGCTGTGATGAGGGCAGTTCAAATAAAAGTGTGGCAGAAATGCTTCAAAGATGGTTGAGAATCTGTTGAAAGTGATCCACATTCTGGAAGGTCTGCAACAAGCAGAGTACCTGAGAATGTTGAATGTGTACAGGCTGCAATTAATAAAGATTGATGACTGACAGTGTGAGAACTAGAAGCTGATCTGAGGATTCCAAAAGCTAATATGTCGAGATTTTGATGTAGGATCTTGGTATGAAACGTGTCATGGAAAACTTTGTTCCACGGCCTCTACTACCAGAGTAGAAGGAACATCATGCTACAGTTGCTAATGACTTGATTTGAACCACTACCAATGAATCAGATTTCCTCTAGAAGGTCATAACCAGATGTGAATAGTGGGTCTATAGCTATAATCTGGAAATGCAGGCCCAGTTATCCCAATGGAAGTTGCCTAGTTCTCATGCCAAAAAAAGGCATAGCAAAGTTGCAGCAGAATGAAGACCATGTTGACTATGTTTTTTGATTGGGAAGGGTATTATCCTTCATGAGTGTGCCCCTCCAGGCCAAACAATGAATAAGGAGTGCTACCTCAATGTCCTTCACTGGTTGAGAGATACAATATGATGAAAATGACCACAGCTATGGGCAGCTGGTAAGTGGCAGCTTCATCACAACAATGCACCCACTCATGCATCACATCTTGTGCAAAATTTTTTGGCAAAACATCAAATCACCCAGGTGACTCAGCCCACCTACAGCCCAGATTTGGTGCCCTACAACTTCTGGCTTTTTCCAAAACTAAATTCACCTTTGAAAGGGAAGAGATTTCAGACTGTTGATGAGATTCAGGAACACAGGACAGGGCAGCTGATGGTGATTCCAACAAAGGATTCTGCAGAGTGTTTTGAACAGTGGAAGAGATGCTGGGAAAACTGTGTGAGGTCCCAAGGTACCTGCTTTGAAGGAAACCGAGGCATCATTGTCCTATGTGTAATGTTTCTTGTACCTTGTATCTTCTTCAATAAATGCCTCTCTATTTACCATAGTAGGTGGGCGGATACTTTCTGGACAGGAAAGTGTCTCATTTTTGCATATCCAGTAAACCTATGAAGTTATAATTATTATTTTTCCCTTTTAGAGATGAAGCAAGTGATGCCCTGAGAACTTATGTTATTTGCCAGAAGCGACAGTGTGTAAGTGGCAGAGCTGGGATTCAAATCCAGCCCCTTGACCCATGATCTCTTAAGCCTAAAAATCCCAACCATTTTTCCGCTTAAAGCATTTACTATTTGACATTGTCAGGTGAAGAAATTGTCTAAGATCTACTACCACTTAAACAACTTTACTGTCATATTTTCTGTCATACCTAAAACTCTGCTTTTAAAATACATTTATTGATTTTAGAGCGGGGAGAGGGAGTATGTAAGAGAGAAACACCAGTTAATTGCCTCCCACATATGCCCGACTGAGGATTGAGCCAACAACCTTTCAGTGTACCGGTGCGATGCTCCAACCAACGGAGCTACGCTGGCCAGGGCACTAAGCTCTGCTTTTAGGTATCACAGGTTACAGGGAAGCATAAAACAGAGCCTCTATCTTTAAAGTATGCTAAGTGGGAAGAAAAAGTGGGAAAAAAAGGTGAGAATAACTGACCTGACTATACAAGAGTAAAGTGTGTGCTACCATGGGTTAGAGCAAATTGTAGTTTTAGAAAAAGACAGGGAAATCCCAAATGAAGCTTCAAGGAGGAGGGGTAAATCTCAAAAACTCTTTAACTGAACAGAATAGAGCTTTCCAGACAAGGTACACATGATAAGCAGAGACATGTGAACACACAGGACAAACTTGAAAGATGGTGAAGAAACCTCACAAGATACTCTAAATTTATTTTATTTTACTAAACTTATTCCTCCATGAACAGTTACATGAAATTTGAATTTTTATTAACTAAGTTACATTAAAACTTCTGGGGTATTAGTTAAATGAAATCATTTAACCTTAAGTATAGTTAAGCACTCCTTTATAGAGCGTAAAATCACACCTCTTCTTTTTTAAAAATCAACTTAGCAATACTTTTTTCCTTCTTGTATTTTAAATCAATGGAATTTGTCTTGTTTTGCTTTATGTAGTATCCATTGTAATTTATGATTATGCTTCTACTTTTTCTTTTGGTCGTGTTTTCTTGTTTTTGAGGGTTTTTCTTGGTAACAGTTGGTTGTATTTCTCATGTTTCCTTTCCTAAGTCTGTAAATACTGCATACCAACCAAATACACAAAAAAGGAAATAGTCTCAAGATGGTTTCAAAATCAAATTTATTTTTCTGTAATTTAATTTATAGGTAATTCCGAAATAAAACTCAGGGAACATTTTAAAATAACTCCTAATTACTAACAGATGAAAATGTATTGGCTAAGTTTAGGCATGGAATTCAGGCAACTGATTATATTGGAAATGCAATTGAATGCTTATGTAGGTGATTGCACCCCTCCTCCTAAACTGGACCACCCAGTGCTTTGTTGTTCACATTTGTCAGTGTCCATATTTCCATGTACTTACATAGTATTAGCCTAAGCAATTAAAAAAAAAATACACAGAATTATCTGGCTAAAAATGCCTAAGAGTTTTCAACCTTTAAAATTTTGTACTTAAAAATATTATTGACATCATATCTTTGACAGGTATTATTACACTTCATAAAACTGTTATTTTTGCTCTTTTTCATCAGTTTCAAAGATAAACAAGATTCTGGCCCTGAAGAGCAGTGTCAGAAGGAGACAGGCTCTCTCGCCTCTAGAAAACGCTGACCTTCCACTTTGAGGGTGTTTCATCCTTCATTGCCCGTGGATAGGCCTGGGCCCATTGATGACAGAAAACGATGGAGGGAATCTGGTACCACAAAACTGAGGGACAGCACAAATAAAATGTTTTGGCATTTTGATACCAAGGATATGCCTTTGGATTTGCTGAAAAAAGCCATGCTTGATATTGACTGATGCAAAGTAGCACATATTTTTAATACTTCAACAAATTAGCCATGGTTGTCGGGAGACCAAAAAAAAAATCACATAGGATCAGTTTACAGAAGGGCATTTTCAGTGATCAGGAGGGGAGCAGGCATGTCCCATTCAGAGACTCAAGAAGCATGAAAACCAAGGTACTTATGGTAGCCACTTGCAGAACATGTATGTTCATCTTTCCCCTAGATGAAGTAACCAACTACACAGGCTGCACAGGGGAAGCCAGGCTTTGTAGCTCGTAAAGTTTATAATATTTTAGAAGCCCACACATTATTTATGAAAATTAATTTCTAGAATTTATTAACAAGAAATTGCTAGCACACTTCCTAGGTGTTAGAAAGGACTTGTGTAAGGGGTTCTGACACTAAAATTTCGGTAGGGTCTCAAAAACTCTACTTCTGAGGCCAAAGGGGCATGAAAATGCAGAGGTAACTCTATTGTCATCTTCAACTTATTAGATAGGATGAATAGCTCCCAGGCAAGATGGCAAACATTTTAAAGGAAACCGATGGAAAGAAGGGAAATTAAATGGGAATAAGAGGAAGCTTCTTATGGAATTGATTCACGGTGGGACACAGGAATCACCTTGTACAGGAAATGAGCCAGTAATTGAATTTTCAGAAAGTTTATGACCAGACTGATGTCACATTGATAGCTTGAAATTTGCCTTGATAGGAATATTTATAACACAAAAAATGGCAAATGCTATGATTCATGGGTTCTTCCTCCCAAGGAGCCAGTTGTTAATACCAGTACATCACTGAGTTTATGGAAATCAAATTTCAAAAAGTTGGTAAATGGAAATTATGATAGACCTAGGAAAATCAAATTGCATTCCTAGTCTGTTATACCTAGAGAAATATCACTCTAGTAAAGACTTTTCTGGAAATTTGAAGAGAGAACTGTAAGAATAGAAGCACACAGACTGGACACTTTACACTCACCCAGAGCCAACGTCAATACGAGTGACTGTCCGCAGGGATCTTGATTCAGCTCTAAGTTCTCATATACCACACCCTCAGCACACCTTGGTCTTCTAATCACCTATAGATTTTCTATCTCGGAAATCCATTTTTCAAATGCACAAGAATCTAAAAACAATCATATCTATTTATTATTTCAACAAATATTGATTTCACATTGACTATATGCCAGGCAGCATAACAGACATTAAGGAAAACGTGATGAACAAGAAATATACTATCAGCAAAAACAGACAACAAAGAGTAAACCAGCACTTAACAGGACAATTTCTGACAGTGATAAATGCTAGATAGGAAATGTAGATGGATGCTGTGACAGACAATAATGACATTGGGGAAGGGGACTGCTCTACCTAGGCTGGTTTGGGCAGAGCCCTTCTGTGATTTTACGTCAGCTTGGATATAAGGAGCATAAATAACCACACAAAAAAAGAAGAAAGAAAAGCTTCCTAGGCAAAGAAAATAGCATGTGCAGAAGCATTGAACTGGAAAAACCTTGACTTGTTTCAAGAACAAAATTAAAAAGGTTGATGTAGAGGAGAGAAGCAGGGAAAGGGAGGTAATTTAACAAGGTGAGGGTAGAGAACTAAACAGAGACTTGTGAGGTTTGTAAATATTCTGGATTTTATTCTTAACACAATAAAAAGCTTTTGCAGGATGTTAAACTAGAGAACAGCATGATTTTTTTAAAATTTAAATGATTATTCCACCTGATGTATATAAGTTGCATTAAATAAAGATACGAGTAGAATCAGAAAAACCAATGAGAAAGTCTTTGTAAGTGCCCAGGTGGATATAAAGATGTCTGGGATGGGGGAGCAGGTGGTGAAGATAAAGGGAGGTAAGTAAATGGATTTGAAAGGTATTTTAGAAGTGCTACTAAAGATATGAAAGATATTCTTTTGTACTGAATATGAGATATAAAAGAAAAGATGTAAGCATGACTCAAATTGTTATGAACAGCTTTGTACATAGAAATGCTTTATTTTACAATAACAAAGATGGCAAGTAGAAATGGATTATTTGGACGTAAACCAAGAATAAACCATTTCAGGATAGGCTGAATTTGAACTGTACTTTCAAATGGAGATAAATGTCAAGTAGACATCTGGCTACACAACAATGAAACTCAGTTAATCAATACAAAGCAATTTCTATGTGTCCAATATTGAGAAAGGAATATGGCTGAGGAAGCAAAGGTGTTATTTTGAAGGAGGAGGGCATCATGCTTAAATGATTATCAAGTAGTAGAAATGGTAGATTATGGTTTAGTGCAGAACTTTCCAATAATTAAAATTTGTTCATTTGTGGAAAGCATTTAATCTTAATTTAGGTTTAATCACAGATGGTATGTTTCCTTTCACTAGACTCCTTCAAACGCAGGACTCTGGAACAGGATCATGTATTAGTAGAGAGGCTAGAGAAGACTGAGACCTTGAGATCTCTTCGGAAATCTGTCACTAAAATTCTAAATGCTTTTAAGAGCAGAAACATGAAGGAGAGAGGAGCTAACTTCTGCTCTCAGCAGGTATGTGCCAAGCATAGTCAGCCAGCATTAATGTTTAATGCTAAGTAATTCTTACAACAGCTCTCTGAGTTGAGATTGTTCTTGTCTTATAAATTGTGAATATGCATAAAACAATTGACAAGTAAATACGGAAATGAGGTAGAAATCAAAATGTCTAAAAGCTCTCATGCTGCAAACACTAGATTGGAGAATATGAATTGGTTGTAAGGCCAGGTACATTTTGTAGTCATTCCATCAGGGTCTCACCTTAACATAACTTACTGAAAGGAAATTCTCATTCTGCAAGCTTAACTTCTCCCCAGAAGTCTGTAAAGAGAAATTTTACTCTTTGTACCACATGGGCTCCAGCAGTGGGGATGGGGAGTCATAAATCTCTCCATCTGCCTCTGGAATGTGTGCCTGCTGCTTGGAAGCAGGAGCAGAGCTGAACACAGTCTGCCCAGTAACAGAAACTCTACCAAAGGCCCTGTCTGCTCATGATCGGATAAAGCAATTAAAAGGGGGAAGGATGGTCAAAAGTGATTCTTTAATGAAAACATGGGAGTGATTGTCTCTGAATATTGAGATTTCAGATTTCTTTACTTTCTTATTTACATATTGCTTGACTATATTATAATGAATGTGTATTTTTACTAAGACTGTGATGTGCATATTTTCTATTTTGTCTCTCAAAACTTCAATCGTCCAAACAGAATGTTTTGGCCCTATCCCACCTAGCTGCTGCAAAATGCCAGTATTTATCACTCAAAGCCTAATTTTGCACTATCAGCTACTCTAAATGATCTCCTGCCCCTCCCCCCCAAACAATCATAACTGTACCTATCACACATTATTTACTTGTAACATGCTTCCTTGTTTTTCTTCTCATTGGAGAGACTGTCAGCTTCTCAGGGGACTTGGTCCCTTTCATCTTGTTTTCCCAGGACCACAAACAGTGCCAGTACCTAGTAGCTGCTCAATATATTTTTATTGAATTGAATTAAATATTATTTCCGAGCTGCATGCCAGGGGGCCAATGAACAAGGAAACAAGCCACAACAAGGTCTTAGGGCTCTTAACCTAATCCCACAAGGTTTTGGCCCCAGTGGCATAAATGATATCACTTTTTCAGATGGCTTTCCTTGAACATGAATTTGGAGAAAGCGGCATCATTAATATTACTGAGAGCTAGCAGATGGCCACTGGCCCAGAAAACAGGGCTTGCCTCTTGACAAAACTTTATCAATACTTTTCCTTCCTAGTATTTGTCTTTCAAACAAAGCTGCTTTCAAGAGAGAACTCTCTGCTCTCGGAAAGTACAGAGGCAATTGGCATTCTCCTCTGTGTTGGTATATTTTTAATTAGAGCATGGCAGTATGTTTTGTTTTTTTCCTAAACTACAAAAAAAAAAAAAGAAAGAAAGAAAGAAAGAAAAATCACCCATGGGGCTGAGAGTTTTACATTCTCTTCTTAGCTGAGAGTTGCACTTTTTAAAATACTTCAATAAAATTTTATTTGGCCACTTAAAAAAAAGACTTGTTGAAAAGCAGTTGCAGATTGCTTGCTTTTGCTGGTAAATGAGCATGTTTTTGCAGGGGCAGTATGCCCAGTGATTAGGAGCCCAGGCTTACAGGGCAATTGCTTAGTAGCCTGGCTCCGTCACCTTCTTGCATGACTCTAAGCAAGTCATTTGATCCCTCCGAACCTCAGTTTCCTCATTTGTAAGATGAAACCATCTCATGGCATTATAATAGAATTAAACATTCAGTATATAAAAGGTGATAGAAAATAGTAAGATTAGTTCAGTGATCACTAGCACATAGACACTTAGCTATTGTATATATTCCTACCTTAAAAATGTGATTGACCCAATTTAGTATTGTTTTAAAAGATAAGTTGTAAAAAGACCTAAATATGTCCATAAACCCCATTTTAAACTGCTTATTTCTTCTTTGCTTAAAATGAAAAAGAAATTAACACAGATTAACAATTGCAAATGTCTTTATATGCAGTTAAGATCTTATCTCTGCCCTTCATTGGGAATGTGCCCTGTCATCAATAACATCCTGCTTCATTTTCAGCCTATTTGCTGAAAGGTTCCAGCTGTACCATAGCATAAGAAGTGTCTCTACTGTCATTATCATGATACAAGATCTACTTTAAAAGTCAATTTTAAGAATCAATCAATGTATAGTCATATCTTTGTATTAAGATTGGAGGCAATTTAGCCATTAAAAATTCAGTGTGGGGGTGGGGTGGGATGTGTAGCCAATGTGTCCTAAAGGGTTATTCTCAAACACAGCCAAAAATAAAGGCCCTACCTGAAAGATTTCCACTGTGCTTATACTCTTCCCCCTTATCTTCTGTATCATGACCCCAGGGGCCTTGTACATACGAAAGAAGGAAAAAAATCGTTGCTTGCCCACCTTCCAATTATTTCTTGAAATCACTGTCATTGGGTTTGTGTTGTCATCATGCAACTGAAACTGTTCTGGTTCAATTTCCCCACAACCTCTGTTGTACGGTCACGAGTTTCCGGTGCCCAGGTCCTTGACCTATGTGAGCCGTCATCGGTATTTGATACCGTTTTCTTTCCTTTGTGAAAGACTTTTCATCTCTTAGCTTCAGAACACCATGTTCTCCTGGTTTCCCTACCGCAGTGGTTTCTCCTCTCCGTCTTCTGTCCTGACTCCTCTCCCTTAGGCAGGCTCTAGAGGTGGCTCTCCTCCAGGACTTCCTCCCTGGCCTTCTTCCTCTTCTGACTTCACTCTCTCCCTAAGCAACCTTATCCTCTTTACTGGATATAATGTCATCAGTATGCCAACGATGTCCAAATTTATTGCTTTAGCTATAATGGTTTTAAAGCATGTTCTCAAATATTTTGATGCACTTTCTACTAGAGAGGTATTATAATTCCCCTCCCTTTAAATATGAAGCAAACTTAGTGATTTAATTCTAATAAATACGAAGAGACAAAAGTGAAGCTGTGAAACTCCTGAGACAAGGTTAGGAAAGGTGATACCTCTTCACTCTCGTTTCTCTCTCTCTCTCCCCTGCCCCCTCTCTCTCCGTCTCTCATGTGCACCCTTGGAACCCAGTCAGCGGTTGCACAGAAGTCAGGCAGCCATATGGATAGGTCATGTGTAGGAGTTGTGGCCCAACCTCAGCAGATGGCTGATGGCCATTAGCATCAACCACCAGACATGTGAGTAAGTGAGGCTTTAGATGATTCCAGCCTGCAACCTTCCAATTGCCCCAGTTAATAACAAATGAAGCAGAAACAAGTCCCCATCAAACCCTTCTCAGGTTACAGGTTTGAAACAAAACACATGTTCTGTTGTTTTAGGTCACTAAGCTTTGGGGATCTCGTTACTTGGCAATGGATAACCAGAACACTATCTAGACCCTTCCTCTTCCTCTGAACACAGAACCTGCCCAGTCAACACCCCCACTTCAATGCGTTATAGGAAATTCAACTTCATGTGGCAAAAAAGAACCATGATTTCCCCCATAATACTGACTCTTCTCCCCTTCTTCTCTGTCTTAGTCAGAGGTATCACCACTCAGTCCATTTGTTCAAGCAAAAACCGGGAACTATCCTTTAATAAGGTCTTTCCTCACACCACACATCCACTATATCAGGAGATCTTTCAAAGGAAGTAGACAGCTTCAAAATATATGCCTAAGATGGCCATTTCTAACAGCCTCACCCCCCCGCCATTATCTGTCATAATTATCACTACCACCATAATGTCTGGAGTAGTATAAAAGCCTTTAAACTGATTCCTGTGTGTACCCTAATACAGTCAATTCTCTGGACAAACATCCTCTGTCAACATGCTTGAATGGCTTCTCCTCACGCTTACCATAATATCCTTACTGTGGCCCACAATATTACACATGAATGGTCCCTGCTTTCATCTCCAACTTTATCTCCTACCACTTGCTCCCATGGCTTATTTGCCATGTCATGCCGGCCTTCTTGCTTTTCCTGGAATAGGCCACACTCATTTCTGTTCCTAACTGGCTGGGTTTTGCCTGTCTGGAAGGGTCGTCCCCTCGATAATGTGACTTACTTTTGCAGGATGTGCAGGTCTCTGCACACACATCATCTTCTCAAAGAGGCCTTCCTCCATCTGTTATGTCCTGCATCAGACCTTGTTACACTGTATCCTCTGGTGGTCTTTTTCTCTTTAATGCATTTTTTAATATCTGACATCATATGTACTCCTTTACTGATGACTCTCTCCTGAATGAGGATTTAGGTTTCCTGGGCAAAGGGATGTTCACTATCCTTTATGTTACTATGCTCTTCAGTGCCAAGAGGAATTCCTGCCACAGCTGTGAGCAGTCTATGCACATCTGGCAAATAAACTTTGGTCAATAAAGGGATGATTCAATCAATTAATACATGATGCTTGATTAGGTCAGTTTGGATAAGAATGTGTGAAGCATTTTCTTGAAATCTAAGCTATTTCCATCAAGGAGTATTTGTTCTCCCTATGATGACAGCTTCCTTGGTGAACTGGTTTAACTCTGGATAATTTTCAGATAATTTCCTACTGTGATGTTACATGAAAGCCTCAAAAATAAAATAACAATTGTAACATTAAAATGTACACAGCATGTAAAAAATGCAGCATTAATACCGAACTTCACTGTAGCCAAGGAGTTATTTATATATCCATACGTAGCTTCTTCTTATATTATTGAAGGGTTATCATAAGGACCAGGTGTGAATGTTGACAAAGAATCAATTTGAGTCTTAAGCAGAACTGATTTTTTTTCATAACGTTTATTATCTAAATTAGAGAAAAACAGTAACTTTTAAGTATTTTATGGTGATGACTGTCAAGTGGTAAAGGAAAGAGCACAAATCTGTTGCATGCATAGCTATCACTCACCTGTTCTCATGCTCCAGGTCTGTGTACTGAAGACATATCAAAGTACTTGCTACTCTAGAGAAAGTCCATGAAATTTTAAACTTCTGGGACTTTATACAAACTGTGTCTTCTTATTGATAATGCCCTGTCCCTTCAATCTACACTTGGTATTCAGTCTCCAAGATCAGGTTAATTATTGTCTCTTGAGTCCTTTTCCCAGATTTCTTGAGTCACCTGAGCTCTTCTATGGTTCCCCTTCTGGTGGGTATTAGAGTGTTTCATCTCTACTTACATGTGTATCTGCTTATCCCACTGAGCCCTGAATACATGGATGATTAGGGATCCCATTTGATTTACTTTAGAATTCCCAGTAGTAGGTGCGTCTGACAGTGGGTATCTAAATTATACTCCATGAAAGAAAGGAAGAAAGAGAGAGAGTGGAAAGATGGAAAAGGGAAGGAGGAAAGAAAAGAGAAAAGGAAGAAGGAAACTTGCTAAAAATTTAACAGCGTTTTTGATACGCATGTATCATGGTATTATGGTTAAGAGCAGGAATTCTGGAACTAAACGTCAAAGTTGAATTCCAGCTCAGTTCCCTGGAACTCAATTTATTAACTGTAAACTTGAATATATTACTTATCTTTGTTTCATATTCCTTATCTATAAAATAAATATAACATTTGTAGCTATTTCATACAATTTTTTGTGAGGGTTAAATAAATCAGCCCATACAAACAACCTAGAACTCTGTCTATTCATCCAGTAAGTATATTAGATGTTGGCAGTAACATTAATAAATGTCCCCCGATACTACCACCAAATAATATGTGATGACTAATCACAACTTCAGAGATCAATGATTTTTCAGAGGGCATCTTTGAGATATTCCTTGTTAATGAATATTTTGATCAGGCAGTAAATTAATCTCATTAAAGAGAAGATTATAAAGAATATGATTACATATTTTAGAAAGTTATCCTTTATAATATTAGTTGAGCTTATTGGCACAGAGGACTCCCAAGGTTATTTTCATTTTTCATATGTTATAACACTCTTCTCAGAGAATATACCCTTCTGGGTTCATGGGAAAACTGAAACTGCCCATCCTTTACAGAGCTTCCCGGGGGATCACTGTAATTAGAAAATTAATGCAAAACTTCTGGTCAGTTATATAGTTCGCCCCAATCCTTCTCATAGGCAACCAGTAAGATTTGATGAAACTTCCAGGACTTCCACAAGAATAGATTTTAATACTGTTTATTGTATCCTTCACTTTACAGATGCAGAAGCCCTGTGCAGAGGCATGAAGTCAAAGACCACCAGCCACTCAGCAGGGTCACTTCTGGAACACAAGTCTCCAGGTTCTCAGATGTTTCCTCCGAGGTTCACAGACCAAAAAAATGACCAGCTACCAATGCTATCTTTTCCATCCTAATATCAAACTACAATCATTATATCATTAAACATTTTCTCTTTCTGCCTCAGAAAAACATATTTTGTACATTAAATATAAAATAAACAATTCCAATATTATAAGAGACAAAAACATGGAAGAAAATTTAAGAATTAGACATTACAACAGATGATGGATTTTATTATTTAGATTTTAGTCTAATTTTTTTCTAGGCACAGATAATTGAAAAAATATATACATTTTGAACTGGATTGTCTGGGGGCATAAACTAATGCTTGGAAATATTTGGATTTTGTTTTAAGCAATAACACTACTCATGACTGCAGCCTTGATTTCATGCCAGAAACCTGATCATTTTATTTTAAAGAGCCACCAATGGTCATCTTTCAATTGATCTGGCATGACCCTGATCTTGTTGTAAGTCTGTCATCCCCTAATGAATATCCCAGGCTGTGCACATTCCAAACAGGGATCCTACATGGAAGGTAAAACGTGCTTCATGACACTGTGACATTGTCTGGAGAAGGATGTCAATTCTTCACAAATATTCCCATGGAGAAACCTGACCTCTGTTCACAAACAGGAACTTGTTCTCTTAAAAAAAAAACAAAAAACAACAGGGAAGCAAGGGTGAGAGAGGAAACGATGTTGATTTCTGGGAGAAGTGGTGTTGGAAGTCCAGTTTGCTGGCTTTCGGAACAATTATGGGAACCCCACAGAGCATGTCCTTTTTACTTAGAATAATGGAAAGCACTTCCACTCCTCTGCGGAAACAGCAGTTCAAAGACAGGACACAGAGTCCCTAAGCACTGGCAGCTTTTAAATAGTGTTTTTCTTTCTTTTTTTTTTCCCTCTTCACTGCTAAACTGAAAGAGGACTCTCTGTATAGGTAAATTGGTGTGACATGGGCCTCTTTTATATTCCACCGTGCTATTTGCCTTTGTTAATGAAACAGACTGGCCTATCTGGCCCCATTCATTTATTCAATAAATAGGCACTGATCACTTTCCCTGCAGTGAGCAAGGCAGCGTGGACACAAAAATGAGTGATACACTCTCCCTGCTGTCAAGCAGTATATAATCTAAACAAACTCACGAGTTAAAGAAGCATACCATTTGGGAGAGCGATTAGGCAATGTGTAATCAAATTGCTATAAGGAAGCAATGTTTCTCCTATTATCTATGCTCGACAAAGTCTTAACTAAACTCTGAAGGGCTTTGCAGTAAGTTGGAGGCAATACAAGTTCCATCACCACGGAAGCATACTATGTGATGCTTTGCCACAGTTAAAAGCAAAGAATTAGCTCTACCAAAATAGCATAAATGTATCTTTAAAACACGTAACGCTGAATAAATTTAAAAATAAGAAACAGAAAAACTTCTATAACAATATCATATATGTAAACTGAAATACATGCACACAGTGCAACAATGCCCATTAACTACACAAATAAAAGCATGACGGAAAGAGAGTTCAATGATGACTTTTAGTGTGGAAGGGTATAGGTTTGAAGACTGTCACTTAAAAAGGATTAAATAAATAAATAAATAAATAAATAAAATGAGTTGTTTTCGTAGCTTATTGATGCTGTGTATAGTGTGAATCCATGTTTTTGGCCCAAACTTTCAGGAAAAAAATCTTTCATTTTAATTTTTTAATTCAATTATTTATTTATTTATATTTAGAAACAAAACCGATTATCATATTCCAGGGTAAAATTTTGCATATGGATATCATTATTGCTTTCTTGAGCTATGCTCTTAACACATAAGCATAAATAAAAGAATAAAAAACATTAATATGGATATGAAATTAGTACTACCCATGCGCAATGTGCATCCTTATTTTTCCTCCAAAAATTTGGTCATAAATGTCTGCATTATATATGGCAAAATACAGTACTGCCTTGTCCTGCCCTTGAACGTGAATTTAACTTTATAATTTATGAAGCCCTCTGCCTCAATAATATTGAGGATATTTCATCTTTTCATCGTGAAGTAGGTGAGTGGTACTATTGCAGGTTAGGAATAGAAATTCAAAAATTAGCAGGTTTTGGCATCTCACCTGGATTTACATTGTTGAGATCGAGCAAGCCATGCCTGGAGCTCATTCTCCCAACCGTGGCTGCCTCTGTCTCACGAAGGGACTCAGGCGTAAATCCATGCTGCTCATCCAGTTCCAATTTTGTGCTCTAAGTTCTTGGCATTGTTTGTTTGTTTGTTTGTTTGTTTGTTTGTTTTTATTGTAAGACATGGGCTTGTATTTCCCTTAGAAGAATTAGGTCTCTGGCTTGGTCTACCATAGTCTAGCCAGAATGAGATCTACCATTTAATTCCTTTGTCTCTCTGGGTTATATTTTACCTGGCTCTGCCCAGAGTTCTCAGAAACCAGAATCCTGCCACATCCTAGCAACTAGCTAAGCCTGATGCCTGAGACCAATAGTTTATCATAGATAAATCTACCTATATTGCCTTGCTAGACCTCCCCAAGCCTTCTTACTTTTCACTATTGATTAGTTATATCTTTTTTCACCACAGTCTCCTAGTGTTTGCTCTGCCTACCTGTCTGGCCTTTCTCTGGTACTGTGAAACTGAGCATGCCCCTGAATGTATCCTATACAGGTTGGCAGAGGAGGCATAGTGTAAATGGTTACACAATGAGCCCCAAAGCCAGGTTTTATACTGCACTGGCATAGGCAGTTATTTAACCTTGGTGGATGGGAAGAGGAATATGATGTCTTAGAACTCAGAGTTTTTCTAAGTATTAAAATAATTTATAGAGACTTCTGGTCAAGATGGTGGTATAGGCAGACATGGCTCACCTCTTCACACAACCACATCAAAATTACAACTAAAATATGGAACAAACCACTCAGAACCAACAGAAATCAAGTTTAATGGACAACTATGGGATTAAAGAAACCACATCCATCCTGATGGGTAGGAGAGGAGCAGACATGGAATGGGCTAGTTGCATATGCACATGTGGTGGATAAAATTTTGGGAGGAATATCTCAGGAGCTGAAGTCCCAGTCCCACACCAGCTCCCCAACCCAGGGTTCCAGTGCAAAGAAGATAGGTACCCACATATTCTGGCTGCAAAAACGAGTGGGGATTGAGTGGGTGGAGGAAACTGCTGGAGCTCCGAGCATTTAGTCTAAAAGAACCCACACACAGACTCACCTAGTCAGACTCATTCTCTCTGAGGTCCAGCATTGGGGTGGCAGCTTGAAGGGCACCAGCAGCATGCTAGGAGAGGCTGAAATGTCTGGCATTTGGGCAAACAGAAGCCATCGTCTCTTTTCTGAACCCTACCCTCAGAGAGCCACGGAGCTGGCAGGCTTGTGCCATAACTGAGAATCATCAACCTGGCTAACACTGTTTGACTCACCTTGGAGATCCCTAGAGACTCCACCTCAGCCAAGTTATGGACTCACCCAAGCTGCTTTTCCATATGAATGGCTGGTCTTACCTCATACTGCACAACTTCCTAATCCATTCAAACAAGCTACACCTGGCCTCAGTGAGCCCCAGGCCCAGCACTAACAACAGCCTGCCTACATTCACAGCTCGGCTTCGCCTAGGAATCTTACAGCCCAACATGAGTAGCAACCATCTCAAATTGCTTTATAGCTCATGCAGGTTGGCCCAGACAAAACATAGATGGGGTGTGGCCTTGGCCTGCACCACCTGGGAAACCCTGGGGCTAGTGCAGCCAGTGGACAGCTATAGACCACACTGGAGCACCACTATCTTGCCCCTGCACAGCTGATCCTCCATGGACGATAAAGTTTGGTGGTAAGTGGTTGCTGCCAGTCTTTGCAACTGACTGGTCTGGGTAAATCCCTCCCATTGATCTGCCAAGAGCAACCGAGACCCAACTACAAGCGGAGGGTATATTCAGCCCAAATGAAGGGCGTACTTCAAATACCAGCTTGAGTAATAGGGGGGGCTGGACCACTTGACCCTACAGGATACCTACAACATTAGCACATACTACCAAGACAAGGAGTCAAAGAAACTCTACTTAATGTATAGAAACAAACATAGGGAGGCTGCCAAAATGACGAGATGAGGAGACAAAGAAACATGGCCCAACTGAAAGAACAGATCAAAACTCCAGCAAAAAGTTTAAATGAAATGGAGAGAACAATCTATCAGATGCAGTGTTCAAAACACTGGTTATAAGGAAGCTGAAAGAACTTAGTGAGGACCTCAGCAGTATAAAAAAGATCCAGTCAGAAATGAACAATACACTAATTGAAATGAAGAATAGTTTATAGGGAAACAAAAGTAGGGTGGTCGAAGTTGAGAATCAAATCAATGATTCAGAGCATAAGGAAGCAAAAAACAACCAGTCAGAACAACAAAAAGAAAAAAGAATAAAAAAAAAAAAATGAGGATAGTATAAGCAGCCTCTAGAACAACTTCAAGCATTCAATCATTCATATCATAGGGGTGCCTGAAGGAGAAGAAAAAGAGCAAGAAATTGGAAACCTATTTGAAAAAATAAGGAAAAAAAAGTCCTTAATTTGGTGAAGGAGATAGACATACAAGTCCAGAAAGCACAAAGAATCCCAAACAATGTGGATGCAAGGAGGTCCACTCAAAGGCACATCATAAGAAAAATGCAAAGGTTAATGATAAAGAGAGAATCTTAAAAGCATCAAGAAAAAAGAAGTTACTACAGGGAGTTCCCATAAGACTATAAGCTGATTTCTCAAAAGAAACGTTTCAGGCTAGAAGGGATTGGCAAGAAATATTCAAAGTCATGAAAAGCAGAGATCTACACCCAAGGTTGCTTTACCCAGCAAACATATTTAGAATCAAAGGGCAAATAAAAAGCTTCCCAGACAAGAAAAAACTAAATGAGTTCATCATCATCAAACCATTATTATGTGAAATGTTAAAGGGACTTATTTATGAAAAAGAAGATCAAAACTATGAACAATATAACAGCAAAAATGCATATCTATCAATAATGAAATCTAAAAAACAAACTAAGCAAAGAAGAACAGAGACAGAATCATGGATACAGAGAGTGTTCTGATGGTTGCCAGATGGGAGGGTGTTGTGGGAGAATGGGAGAAATGGGTGGGAATGGAGAAGAGCTGAGGGGATGAAGTACAAATAGGTAGTTACGGAATAGCCATGGGGATGTAAAGCTCAGTATAGGAAATTGAGTAGCCAGAGAACTTATACACAGGACCCATGGGCATCAACAATGGTGGGGTGACTGCCTGAAGGAGTGGATGGTGCTGGGTGGAGGGAGGCAAAGGGGTAAAAATCAGGACAACTGCAGTAACTTAATCAATAAAATATAATTTAAAAAAAATTTTATGTGCAAAATCCCTGTGGCAATACATTGCATGAAGCAAGTACTCTGGAAATGTTATTCATGTTGTTGTCTTCAGGCTTTGTCATCCGCGAATGCTTGTCTTATTCCTAACTGTTTCTGTTCTGGCTCTGGAAATAACCAGGAAAAACATCAGGTGATACTTATTATTTTTTTAACTAAAAGGAATTGTTTTGGGGCAATGAAGTGCAGTTGGTGGGAACAGCCCACAGTCTGATTTCAAATGACCTAGGTCAGAGTCACAGCTGTCCCTTCCTTACTGTGTGGTGCTGGGGAAATTTATCTCCCATGGTCTATTTCCCTGTTTATGCAATAAAAATAATAACTATTCCTACCGTGCAGCATAGTGGTAAGGATTCAGCAAGGTAAAGCTTGTGAAAGCCTTTTTGTAAATGCTGTTATGCTAACAAATGTTACTCTTGTCATTATCAATCATTTGTTTTATGCCACTAGAAATAATGTCATAGTACTTCTTGCAGAGTCAAAGAGTGATAACCTTAGTTAAAGATTCTAGGAACAAAGTTGGTCTTTTATCACAGTTAAGTTTCATATATTGAATTAACTGGCCCAATTCATTGTGACTACAGAAAAAAATGATCTGTGCAAAGCTAAGTTAATTATTAATATATTACCCTTTAAATGTAAAAAACAAGCGATACACACAGATTTAATTTTTCTCTTCTATTCCTCACTTGCAACTTGCTCTTTATCAGTTAATTGAATCAAGATGACAAAACAATTCAGAAAAACAGACTTTCCTAGAACATATAATGACTGTATCATTTGATGATTACAACAATCCTAGGAAATAGAAGACATAGTTTTACACCTTTGTGCAGATGGGACCTAAGGGAGTGGAAATTTCCATTAATATTGCCTGGATAATAAGTGTTGAATTGAGGGTTAGAAACCAGGTGTTTGGACTTTTATCCCACACTGAGAAGAAACTCAAGAGCTCTTTTTCCATATAAATTAATTAATAATTTATACTTATTAGCCCAAGCTCTTTGCAAAGCAACAAACAGAATATAGTGTGTGTGTATGTATTATTTTGGGGAGGGTAAATGAGGATATAAAAGAAGCAACTATATATATATATATATATATATCAGATATAGTCTTCCTCCACTGGAATATATCACGTGAAATACATTGAAGTATTACCCCGGGTTCACTGAAATATATTCATTCTCCACATAGATCTACACCTGGAATCAATTCATGTATCTTCTCATGCCTTAAGCTATTTTCTTAGATGAACTTATGAAACCTACACAATGTGAGGTAACAGAAATGAAAATCATGGCAGTACTTAAACATGAAGAATTTGTGAGCATGAACCATGGGCACTAGGCAATCGATCTGTTCAATACCCTTCTTGTATGAGTTCCATATATTTCTTTGGGTGGCCCTTTTGTGTCTAATGAAAGGGAGACTTTCAATGAGTAAGACTGTTTAGGACAGTCAAGGAAAGCAACCTAAATAAAATGAATGGTAGAAATCCTAAATGACAAATGGTAATTCAAGAGGCTATGGTAGCAAAAGGGAAAGAGAATAATAATCACAATGGGCCTTCCCTTTTCTTAACACAATCCACTGAAGCTCTTCTCCTCTAACCTTCCTCCTGCTGCTAATTCCTCCAAGCCTATATAATTTCCTGAAAAAATTAAAACATTTTAAAATTACAGTTATTTATAAATAGATTATTTCTTATGATCAAATGTTACTAACTTGTCTTTAAAAGACCCAGGTATATTTATGCACATGGTAAACTTTAATTTCCAACTGCTAAATAACACCTTTAAGTTTTGTGCCTGTTCTCATACATTTTTATAGAAATGATATACAATGGTGCATGTGTGTAGATATTTGTTAGTCAGAGTCTATGGAATATTGAATCAAAGGTCCATGGTGGCTTATATTTTTTTCCTTTTCATTGAATTTATTGGAGTGACACTGGTTAACAAAATTATGCAGGTTTCATGTGCACAATTCTACAAAACATCATCTGTATACTGTATTGTGTGTTCATCACCCCAAGTCAAGTCTCTGTCCATCACCATTTATCCCCCATACTCCCCTCCACCTCTGTTCACCCCATCCACTTCCCGCTCCCCAACCCCCAGCCCCGCAATCACCACACTGTTGTTTGTGTCCAGGAGATTTTCTCTTTTTTGTTTATTTTTTTGCTGAATCCCTCCACTACCATCCACCCAATACCCTTCTTGCCCCTGACAGCTGTCAACCTGCTTTCTATCTATGAGTCTGAAAGACCCATAACTGCTTTAAATATTCAATGAACAGATCATATTTATTTTACCATTTTAATTAATATTCACTCAAAACACTCCTGTTCAGAGTTCTGTCTAAACATTACATTATATTTTCTTTCTGTGCATAGAGTTTTCAAAGAACTAATGTGTTAAAGGCTGACCAGTGCTTTACCTGAGCATTAACATCTAGAAGTAATGGCAAATGAGAGTTTCTTACTTTCTTAAAAAAAAAACAAACATAACAAAGACTCTGGGGCCAGACTATTTAAATTCAAAATTAGTCTCTGCCACTTACTAACTTTGTATCCTTGGTTAAGCTGCTTAAACAATCTGTGCCTTCAATTTCTTAATTGTAAACTGAAAATAATAATAGTGTCTACTTATAAGTTTATTATAGCAGAATGAATTAGTCAATATTTGTAAATTATTTAGAACAATACTTATCTTGTAAGTCCAGTAAGTTCTAAAAAATTTATATATATGTCTATATATATTAGTAAGCATTCATATATGTGTGTATATATGTTATATATACATGTCAATACACCATGATATCAAATTACTCAATGTCTCACTAAGGTTCAAGTAGTCGTGAACCTATACATTATTAATGCTTTGTCTTTTTGAAATTTGGTGTTTCAAAAACTAACTAAATAGTATACTTGAAAATCCAACTTTTTATTATATTTATTTTTAAACACTGAAGTTTAAATTTAATTCTTCATTACTAAAATATAGAAAGAAGTTTAGATATTATTTTAAGAACACTTGATTTAGACAAAGTTCTTGCCCCAAAATACAACATTTAGCTAGTTTTAAAAAATAGTGAATGAACCACTGTAGCATAGCTTCATGTATAGAACACTGGAACAAGTTCATGTCCTTTTTATGGCACCCAGTAATCCACTGTAAAATCCAGCGACAAGTCCTCTCTCACCGTCTAAATCTATTCAGCCACCAACATGCTGCTCCTGTAACTAGAATGTTCTAAACCAATCTATTTTCCTCTAGTTCTGACATTTGCCATAGTTCAGATCCTGATCATGTCTCATGTGAATTATTTCAACAGCTTCTTCCTTCTAATCCATGCTATCATATGATCATAATTTATCTTGCTGACACATTGATCTAATCATATAACTTTGTCACTTCATAAATTCCAGTGTCTCCCTGTTTTCTCTAAAGTACAAATATAAAACCTATAATACAACACACAAGGTCTACCTAAAGGAAATTCTAATTTACCTTTTCCTTGTGGTCCCAAGCCCCTTTCCTCCCCTTCAAGCTCCCCCACCCCCAAACTGGTCTCTAGACAAAGCTAGTCACCATTCTTAGAGCAAACTATGCAATCTTGATATCCTCGTATTTTTCATCATGTTTTTTTCCTCTGCTTCTGATGTCCTCTTTCTCATATTCGATTCAGAAGAACCTTTGTTGAACTTTAAAACTCAGTTTAAAATACCTGTTTCTGTAAAAACTGCCTTTAAGTCCTTTCTGAATTCCCATATCACTTTACATATGTATTTATCATCATACTTTGTGTTGTGATTAATTACATTACCTATTAGTCTTCCCCATTCCCTATAAATTCAAAGGGCCAGGCATGTCATAAACATCTTATAACCTCAGAACCTATACTGACTTGGGTCATCCTGTATGTCTCTGTGTATTTTAATAAAGAAAGTGCCAGTTTCAGCTCTGAAGTTTAGTTTTCCTTAGTTCTATAAAATGACAAGATTCTGTAATAGACCCTTTCAGACTCTGAAATTTTATGATTTATGAAAATAAGGCAGATAATAATTATAAATATACCAAGAATAAAAACACTCCACAGGTATTACCATGTTTCAAATAATTACCTGAACAAGATATAAAGCTAAATAGAAATTTCTCCTTCATTATACTTTTTAGAATTTGAAATCCTTCCACGAACTGATTAATAAATTGTGATGAAAGAAATGAGGAAGGAAAAGGGGGAACTGATGGGATAGTGGGGTGACTGAGAGCACAAATATCAACAAGTGCGTTATTTTAAATATTAATTTGTAGGGTGATTATAGTTTTATTAAGGTGAAAGTTTCATTGGAATGGGAAAGTCTAGGGACACTGGGCTTCTACATTCTGTAGAATGCTTTCCATAATTAAATGTGATATCGGTGAAAATGATGCTTAAATCCTATAATTGGCAAGTCTCTTCTTTCCAAATAATCTACAAATGTATGTTAAAAAAAGCGCATCATTTTTTGTTTGACTTGAACTGGAAGATAGGAAATAAATTGTAAGGACTTCGAAATGTCTCTAGATCAGACTTAATGAAATTTCCATTAGATTTTCCCATTAAGATAGGGTTTACATAAACATAAAATTATTTTTTGCAAAACCACAATGGAATTTTAAATGTAGAAAATTTTTAAAATTTTTTGTGATCATATCCAAAATATTATAAATGATAGTTCAATTTTATATACCATTGTCACTATTATTACCCTCAAACCAAAGATAACCAAGTCCAGAGAAACAAGGGTGAGTTCAAGAGTGTTTCTTTGTATTTTTCTCCTGTTTTCAAAGCATGCTAATTACATTGAAGAATGCTAAAGTACTGAAGAAAGGACATTGACCCCAAGGAAGACAAAGGTAATATACAGACAACAACTAGACAACATAGCAAAGCCAAATTAACATACCACAAACACTCCACAAGTGCCAAGTAATACAAAGCCGGGAGCTTTGTATTATCTCACAGGAGGGAAGTTAGTCTGGGATGGCATCTAGAAGAGGAGCCTCTAGCAAAGTCTCAGGGGAAGCAAAGCTCTGGTCAGGCATCTGAGGAATGACAGTCTTCCAGGCAGGGTAGCAATAGTAAAACACATCCACAGGTAGTGCTGGACCACATGCATCCGGAAGTTGCCAGTATCTTGATTAAAGAGAAGAGCCTTTGAGGTGTGACTTAGACAGTGCAGAAATTCATTTGGAAGACCCTTCAATAAGTTAGCGTTTAGTCCAAGCAATGAAGGAGAGCCAGAGTTCGTATAGACTTTATCCCTGTACATTCATAATCGAGAATGTATTCTAAGTTCCTGAGGAGATATTATTGCAGATTTCAAGCCCTTAGCTTACCCTTTAAAGTGCTCCAGAGAAATCTGAATTCCAATCCTAGCATTCAAGACCCTTCAGGATATGGTCCCAACTTATTATTCCAGCCCAGTGCCCCATTTCTCTCCCATATAAACCTCCCACACAACCATAATGAAACTAAATATAGCTGAGGACATTTCTTTACATTTTTTCACATAACAGTATGCTTCTTAGTATGTCTGGATTGTTGTTTATTTTCACTTCTGCCTGAAATGCCTTCCTCACTTTTGCCGTCCTGGGTCCTCTCCAGCCTTCACAGTCCAGTAGAGTTCTGCATCTGCTGTAAAGCCTTCTCAACCTCTCCAACCCACAGTGATTTCTACCCCTGTACACTCTGCCTCATGCTTATTGTTTGTAACACATATTAGCACCAAAAAAATTAACTTATGTAATTATCCTTACATATACAATTTATATATGCTTATGAATAAATAACAAGCAACCGGGGGATATAGATTTCTCTTATATTTTCATTTTTCGCAAGACCTTATGCATTTGAAATGTTCAGTGAAAATTAATGTATTATCCTCTTAGAATACAACAGGACTTAGAATAGAACAGGACTGCTCCTCTCTTATAGTATTTTTATCTCAACATCTTGTTCAGCTCCTAACATATCATATTTTATATATCTAGTCCATATAAATACATTGAATGAGCAAATGGAAATCTGCGGAAGTGAAAAAAAAGCACAGGCTCTATAATCAGACAGATCTAGGTTCAAATTCAGCCCTTTCTACTACAAGTTTTGTGACAACCTTGGGCATGTTCTCAAACACCCTAAGCTGTATTTTCCTCCATTGTCTATGGGGATATTAAATATCTAACTTGCTATACCTTTGTGAGATAACAGGCATATGTAAAGGCATTCAATAAATGTTACCTATTATAGTTTTCCACCCGAATTTCCTTATTAATCATTGAGTGTTTATCTTTCAGCAGAGACATCTTCTCTTACTCATTTTACCATTTAAATTATTTCCACATCTCTTAGAATTAAATGCTTTTTCTTTAACAGACCATGTCTCTTATCTCTTCCTTCAAACTATCCCTATTCTCTTAGGGCTCACACTATGACATTTTCTCACTCATTACCCACTTAGATGTCATCACCTAAGGAAGCCAGGTAATTTTCCCTTATACTCAGAAACCCTGAGCCTCTGCCTCACTTTCTTCATCCTGCTACCATTGTTGCCATTACTTCAGGCAAGCCCATCACCCTCAGAGAAACAGACCTGATATTTCCACCTGTCAGTTCTTTGACTTCTGTTCCAAAGTTTTTTCCCTTTCACCCCAACTTGGCTCCTGACACCCTTGTTTATACATCAGAACTTTGTATACATTCTCTGAAACACTAATACCAAACAACTTATTCTGGCCACTACTTCTTATTTTTTTTCCAGTTGAATTACCCTGGTTCTCCCACTCCCACAATTATTTAGCTCCACTGGAGCTCATCTCTGTTGACGTCACCGTCAGCCCCCGATGCCCTGACTTTCCTCCTAACCCAACACAGATTTTGTGCTTCCTGACTGGGTTCACTCCTTTGCATATATCCTCCATTCTCTTGCCCTTCAATTCTTTTATTGTAACCCCTTGTAAAACTCCAAGTCAAGTTAAATCCTATTTATCACCTATAGAACAGTCGAACATGGCTAGAGAAAAACACACAACCATGCTTCGATTTCTTTAATTTTCTAACCCAAAATCTCTTGGGAACATTAAACATTCTCTGGAAATTTTACTATACTTTTTGGCCCAATACTTCCCTCGTCTCTGGTTCTCTAATACCTTCCTTACCCTGTTTCTTACAAGGTAAGGAATGCAACAAAAATCGATCTGTCAAATCTAACAGTCCTATTGCCTCTGTATTTATAAACTTTGCCTTCTCTCCTGCTACTTTGGATGTTATAGGACAGTGAAACCACTCCTCTTGTGCACTATAACCCATCTCCTCTTACCTAATCAAGATCTTTATTTCTATAGTTATTTTGTCTTTGTGCCCTGTATCATTAATTTTCCATTTTATATCCCATATATAGACCATATTTCTAAATACATCTGTACATATAAATAGATATGCATATATTTAAGTTTTTCTTTAGCTCCTGTTCCATTTCTCTGCTTTACTGTATAGAAAATCTCCTAAAAAATGTGGGATATCTTTAGGCTGCAGAGAACTGTTAAAGATTTTTGTGTTGGCAAGTGGCATGTTCAAGTGAATTTAATAATGCAAGAAATATCACTATGAACATTGTAAAATTTGATTTAGAGATAAAGTCAATGTCTTGATGAAGATGAGGTGATTAAGATGTTTAAAAATTAATTGAAATCAGCATGCATGCAAAATAAATTGAAGGAAGAGAGATAATAAAGAGACATAGGTGAGCAGAAATGAGGTAATGACAGGCAACAGAAATGAAGAACATTAAGTGAGCAAGCAAGACTATAAAAGGAGATCCATAAAATTTGATATTTAAATATTTTTACTCATTTAACAAATATTAATTCAATGCCTGCTAGCTTCTGTTTTAATCATTGACTTGGTGGTCAATGGAGAAATTAAGCCTCTGCACTCATGGAGCTTAAAATGTGAAACTGATAATAAATAATCATATAAATAAAAACATAAATAAGAACAGGGGTGAGCTGTATGAAGAAAATGAAACAGGTAAGAAGATGGGAAGTTATGAGCAGAAGAGTGGGAGGAGACTTGCAGAGGAGGTGGCATTTGAGCAGAAACCTGAACGATGATAAAGATCGACACATGCAAAAATCCAGGGAAGAAAATTTCAAATAGAAGTAATAATAGAAGCATAAATAATCATTTGATTTTTTTTCTTTTTTTTTTCTTTTTGGTCTAAGCACAACAGGGAAAACAATAAAGGATTTTTTTTTTTTTTAGAGGAAATGGTGCCTTGGCTGTTGTGGCTCAGTTGGTTGGAGTGTTTTCCTTTAGTCTAAAGGTTGCAGCTTTGAGCCCAGGTCTGGGCTCTTATGGGAGGCAACCAATCAATGTTTCTCTCCCTCCTTTCCTCTCCCTCTAAAAAACAGTGAAAAAATATCCTTAGGTGAGGACAAAAAAATTTTTAAAAAGTAATGGTATGATCTCATTTATGTTTTAAGCAGATCATTTGTTATTTAAGGCATAGGCTATGTAGGTCAAAAGTGAAAACAAAGAGGTATTTTGTGGGTGTAAGTACACTTTTTATTCATATACAAGCTCTCTATGATAGTCTAAAATTGTCCAACTTCTTTTTAATGTGATTAAATGCAGCTGTTTGTTTATGGAGGCTTTTGGAGTTTTCATTAAGGGTCCATGTATCCTAGATCAAAAATGAAATCCCTCTCTGCTCTGACTTGTTGAAGTACATTGCATTCACACATTCATATGGCTCTTTCACGTATTGCATTATATCATTTATATATTTTCTTTTGCTGCTAAATTGCAAACTCACAGAAGGCAGAAATCATGTTTTATTCATGGCTGCATCCTCTATAGTGGTTAGCAGAATAATACATTTATACCAGTTATCAGTATATATCTGGCTCATGACTTTTTTCTTTACACTGTTATTACCAAATTTAACATATTTGTCTTAGAATCCATTACTTAAATTTTCATAAAATATATCTATTGAGGGTTATGTGAACAGAACTTTGATCTTATCTGCTAACTTGATGATTTAGATTATGATTGCTATGACACATAGTCTCGAGGGACAGTGTATCACATGATCAAGAGGAGAGGTTCTGGAGCTAAACTCTCTAGGTTCCAAATGCTAATTCCTACAGTTATTGGCTTTGTGCTATTGGTAAGATGCTTAACATCTTTTTGTGTGTGTTCCTCTCTCATGTTTAACGAGGGTTTGATAATTAGTAAGTACTTTATAGGTTGTTAAAAAAATGACTTGAGTAAAGATATATAAAGCTCTTAAAGCAGTGGTTTGTGCATGCAAAGCGCTCAGTAAATGTGAATTTAAATTAGTCTTCCAACTTCTGTACACAAATATTACTACCTCCAACACAGCTGTGTAAGGGGAAGCCTTCACTACTTGAGGCTTCTGTTAGGACAATGGAGTTCATATTTAGGCAACAGATAAATGTTCTCTACCACGAATAAACCTACAGAATTTGTCATACATGGATCTGCATCCCATGTTCGCTCTTTAGGATCAAAGGTTGGACTCAATGTTGTTTCACAGGTGGTACTTTATATTAAAAAAACAGACAGAAATTTAGCCATCTTCTCATGCTCATGTTAAGGATGACATTTTTGAGAGTGCACAATTATCTACTCACAGTAGCCCTAGTTCAAATTAAATTCCTTAAACTTAACTTACTCCCTGGAGGATGCCCAACTCTAAGCAAATAATATGAGGTTTTTTCCTTATATTAGCATTTGTTAATGGAGAGTTAAGCATTTGACAGAAATATTTATCTTCCTCCTCAAGGCTAATGGATAAGTCAATAAGGATTAAAAGTAATTAACACCAAGGGACAAATAGCGAAGACCAATCCTTCAAGGTTTGTTATTAAAAAATCATAAATTCATTTTTCCTTAACTATTAACAAAGATAATTTTTTAAATTTTATTTTGTTCTACATAATACATAAATAAATAATCTCACAGGATTAGATACTTTATAATAATTGCTCCTAGTTTAGGATTTCAGTTTGCCTTTATAAAATGAATACCAATAAGCTATTTGAGTGTGTTCACTTCACAGGGCTGCTGTTTAGGAAAATGGGGAAATTCACTTCGTTTTTTTCCTTTTGATCTCAGACTAGTACTAAAGTATCTACTTTCATTAATATGTCCCTCAGCCAACCAGAAAAGGGACTATTTCAGCCGCCTACACTGAGGTTAAACATCCTTTAAGTAAGAGGCATGGTTAGACCTCAAACTAAACAGAGCTATAACCAGGTTTTCAGAGAAAAAGGAAATGGAATATGTTGCGTATCATTTCAGTCTAGAAAAAGATAATAATAAGGAAGCAAAATAGGATGGCCCAGCAAAGAGATTCCCAAATATTTTTGGTGATGCAAAACCCTTTTTTTTTAAATTATGTAATCATCTTTCTTCTACCTCTACCAGGTCCTTGCTAATCCTAGGGGGGAAAAATGTATTTTAAATTATCTCTTGAATTTGAAAGTTACATTTAACAAAAACTATTTCGTTTTGAAAAATTGTATGAATTTCTAATAGCGCATAGGCTAACTGAAAACTTCTTAGGGTGTTTTGAAGCCAGGACCAATGATCAGTACTTAATAATCAGAGACTTATTAGGGAAATCCGTTGTAGAACTGACGGTTTCACTTCACTGAAAAAGTAAAATTGAATCTACCTGTCTTTCTATGTCCTGTTCCTTCCCCTCCTAATTTTTAATGTAAGTCCCAACTCTTCCTTCAGATGCAAAACCAGGTCAGAACCATCGAAGACTCTCCGTGTTGGCACGTCCTTCCCGGAAAGGCTGTTTGAAGGCCACGCCCCTTTCAGAGGCTCGGCATCACAGCTTCGTGAGTGTGCTCAGCGGCTCAAAGTCTGTACTGTCCCTGAAAAAGTAGAACTATATTTACGGCACATCCATGTTCCTTTATAATGATCAACCGAGCCACACCCCCTCACGCCCTCACTCTATTGCCAATAAGCTATGTAAAATTTATCTATTCTGATCTATACCGATGTATTTTTTTTGTCTAGGAATACATGTGATACATAAAATTTCACGTTTGAATATGAAAACATTTATGCCCTTGAAGACTTCAGCGCTACTGTGCCTGGAAACAGGGAATATATAGAAGAAGAGAAAAAGCAGGAAGGTGAGGTAGGATAAATACCGACAGAACTAGCAAGGTCTAACGCGGGTTGAAGTACACACCAGCCACTGGTTTGTAACGTATACACATAATGCGTTAGTGTACGTGTGTGTGTATGATATCATGTGCATATTATATGCATAATAAATAAATATATATAATGTATTTTATGTCCGCTCCGGTCAAAAAGGCTGTGTTTAGCAGCTAAGTTGAATGCTGCGTGTACTTCGGAGGCACCAAGGAAGGCATGGCGGGGCTTTGCTCCTACTAATCTCTATCAGCTCCTTCCAGGTTCATGCCAGACCAACACACCATCAAAGTAAAAAACAAACCAAAACAAACAAACAACAACAACAACAAAAAAACAACTTTGCAGTGCTGCTATCTTGGCCTGAATATAATTCCACTCTCAGCCACATCTCAAACCTAAACCCCTTGTTTAGTAATTCTACAGTTATCCCTGGACGTTTTACCCGTTTTAACCCAAAGTACATGAAAATAAGGTACAACCTTACTTCAGAGAATTCATTTAAAATTTGCCTGTTCATACATACATGGACATTTAAATCACTGCTTACAGGTAAAACACCATTTCAGGGAATGATTTCTAAGGCAGACACTACTGTGGACATAGGTAAAATTTCTAAGATGACAAGACATTGGGAGGAGAAAAACAGCACAGTAGGTCTCTTGAACACATGCATATTGTCTCAGGAATGTGGTTGTCCATAAGCTGTATAAAAATGGTGAACCTCAATTTATCTTGATTTGGGTTCTCAGAACCAACATGATCTTAATTTTATGATCACTCTATTCACTCAGCAACAATGACCTTTGGAATAGTCTATAATTAGATGAAAATATCATGACTTCTTGCCCCCAATAAGGCACTGACGTTGTCCAAATCATCCAGTTTTTGACATTTAAGATTCCTCATATAAATCCACACAGCAAAATGCTGTCTGTTGATTTCACATAATCAAATTACTGTGTCACCATAGGAAACTAACAATTATTAATATTAGTTAATCCTCCGGCCCAGCCTTGTAAATTGTGTTTATGTATCTTATACTCCAGTAAATACACTTTAAATACAGCACAGCTACTCTGCTAAGAGTCAGCTCAAAAAAAAAAAAAAAATCTCTGCGCATTCATTCTGATGACCCTCGAAACCCAATGTAACCTAGCTCAGGCTAGGCAGAACTTTCCCTCAGTACCCCTGCTTAGCCTACCGCTAGAAAAATTGCTTAGTTTATATATTTAAGATAAGTACCTGCAATATTAGGACATCCATATGGATGTTGTTATTAATCCAAAATATTTTATATACCTGTTTAGCTTTATACCTTAAAATTTCTTTTGAAGTCAAGTAAATCTAATTCTTTCCTTAGATCTAACTAAATGCAGCACAAATTATAGCTCCCATCAAGGAGGATTTAAATGGAGATGGCTTTTTACTCTTTCTTTTGTGGATTATACCACAGAAATCTTTCAGGGTCAAATTTAAAACACATTTGTTTTAGAGTTTGCCAAGTTTAGTATTATTTTGCCATTTTAGTTCTATTTAATTTCTGTGTAAGAGTTTTCTATCTTTACTCTGTTTCTTGAAGCCCATTTCCTTCTTTTTGTCTCTAATATCTGTTTTCAGCAAAGGCAGTGAAAAAGAATGGGAAATTTGATGTGGCTCTACTTTTGCTTGAAAAATATTATGGTTCTTTCTATAAAATCTAATCAAAAGCTTCCTGCATGATTACCCATTTTGCCTCATTGTAATGAGCACAGTGTATATTGTTTATAGAGCTATTGGAAGAATCCTGAGAAGCGATTCAAATAATACTTGATGGTGGGAAGCATATTTCACTACATGTCTTTATGGAATGAATGCAATAATATCGCACTTGCTGACCCCAGAACTGCCCCAAGTCTACCTATAAAAGCAACCTAACAGTTCTTTGGAGTTATTTCATTTCTTCTCAAAGGATTAATAGTGCTTTCATATTTTTGGTTTCATTTAATTTAATAGGATCCTTTATCTTAGGAGATCTGCACATGTAAATTGCCCATAAATGTAGAGGAACTCCGTATAGCCTGACCTGGTGAATACTGAAGTGATGTCGTGATTTATGTGCCTAAATGTACTTACCATAGACTGGGGATGCCGAGATGCCAGCAGTCTGAAAGACCAAACTGTCAGCATGGTACATTTCGCTTTATATCAAACCTCAGGAATTCTTAGTCCTGGTCCACGAATGTTTCCCCAGTTGAAATTTATGAGAGATCACTTTGCAAAAAAAGACGTATAATGGCCCACTGCTAGCATAAAAGCCCTCCAAACAGCTTCATTTATTTATAAAACTTCTTTAGGACCTCACTCAAAGGATAGCTGAAAGCTGGGATCAGGGTATGCTTAAAATTCACTGAAGAACACCCTTCCCCATCCATATTTTAAATTAAAAACTTTAAGAAATATACAATAATACTCTTTATGATAGCAATCTTGTATCCAGTGTGAACTTCATATACATTATTTCATTTGACCATCTCTACAGCTCTGGGAGGGTGACCATTGTCTCTGCCTCAGAGATTTTAGAAACCTGACAGGACGATTTAGTGCCTTGCTTATTTTCACATGTTCCATCATATTTGCAAATGTTCACAGGGAGTTCAAAACTCTCCTTAAGTTTCCTTTCCTATGAGATAGGGATAATAATGTTTCACTTATAAAATCTTATTCTTGTCAATCAGGAAACAATACCCTAAAAATTGATGTCCGAAAAATTGGAAGAAAATATGGATAGAAATATTTTTCCCATGAGTTTATGAAAATTTATGTTAATATATCATCCTCCAAATTAAGCCACAGGTTTTAAAGAGGATATTGTTGTCCAAACTGTTCTTTAAGAATAAGCCTTAAAATTACCTTCTTTTATGATAACACTGAATGAATATCAGAATCCCATTTAAGTTATCTTCTCTGATTTTAACCCTCATAGCTTATATCAGAAGCGCCATGCACTGTATGGACTTATGTTAGAGTAACCAAAAGCGTGATAGGCATTGGTAAGAGTGGGGCCTCATGAGCACTAGATTCTATACCCAGACTCCTCATGGCCTGGTTCGTCAACAAAAGCAAGTTACTCAACCTGTATAAGTCTCAGATCTATGAGAAAGTGATTGGTCAGAGGGCATTACTCAAAATTTATTCAAGTTCTCTAAGTAATGTTCTTAGGTGATTATAAAGAGGCAATAGCTGGATGATATGATGGGCAGCAGTCAGTGTTGGGGTGAATCTGTTCAGTCTAGAAGTAAAGCACATGTAACGAAAGGCAAGGCCCGGAGGTATGGACTTGTCATGGCACCTCTAAGTGCTAGGGAAGAACAGAGTTCAATTTTTTTTTTCGGTTCTATTTATACACATGCAGTAACATCTTTAAAGGAACACTTCAGAATTCTTACAAAGAACCAAGAAAAGACTATTTGTGATTTTGAGGCAAAATTCAAGGAAAAATGTATATTGTTCTCAGATTTTTAAAATCTCAGTGTTTAACAGTATCTTTGGCAAAGGGAAATTTGTGAATAACATGGTATGCAGCTGTGTATGGAAAAACTAAAAATAGAACTGTAATTTGGTCTTAAATTAGAAACACATCTGAGTTTTGTTAACAATTTGGGAGTGATATTAATTTGTTTCTTTTACTCCTTAATTGTATATATATGTGTCAGAGAGAAAAGATAGAGAGGGAAGAGGTTGGAAAAGGAGAGAGAAGAAAGGAGGAGAGGGATTAAAGACTGGAGAGGGAGAGAGAAAATACATGACAATTAAACATAGATATCGCAGTTCATATGTGCACTTCATTCTGCTTACAGTTAAGCTCTCTAAGACAGGCTGAAGTACTTTGCCTTGAAAGAGAAAATTACTGTCTTTTCAAGAGGCAGCATATTTAAATTAAAGAAACTTATGACTTCTTAGCTGTATAATCTAATAGTTCCCCAGCTTCACCACTGCTTTCAAAAACAGACACACAAATACAAAGCAAAACAAAATAAACTTTAGAAAGTCCTGTGAGATGCACACTGAAAAAACTATACTAGGCTAAAAACTATACTAGACTCTAAGAGCATACAGTGTGTTTATTCTTATTACGTGAGCCTAGAAAAGATTACTGAATGGCCATAAATGTTTCTCATTTCAGCCATACCCTACTGAGACAGGGCAGCTTCCCATGCAGAGTCAAGGACATCATATCTTAACACAAATGCAAGTCAATCTTATGGTCCTAATCTAAGCAATCTAATGAATTATATGGGAAATTAATTTAATGCTAAAAATAGGAGCATTGATAGTCACATGTGCCCTTAAAGTCACACAAAATCAGAAAGAGAACAATTTAAAAATGCATTAACTTTGGTCAGTCTCAAATATTACCAAATTAGTTACTAAATGACTTCTCAGGTCCTAAGGATTCCAAGTTGATTCCTTTTCTTTTTTCTACTCTAAATTGAGAAATTGTGCTATAGTATACCAGGGACATTAATTTGCATAAGAATAACCCAGGAGATTGTTAACAAGAACAATTCATTAACCCTCTGCATATGATTCTGATTCAGTAGATCTGGGTTAGAACCCAGGAATACACATTTTTAATAAATGCTCTAAGGTATGGATTCTAGGAAACTTCATAGACTGCCCCTTGGGAAAAACTGGATGCTTCATTTCTAAGATTCCTTCCAGCTATAAAATGTTCAGTCCATTTAGAACTGAAAGTGATATAGAGGGCAGAGGAATATATGTGAGTGATGATTACAGAAGAAGGACACAATATAAAAATAAATAAGATTCATTCATTCCTCAACACATTGCCAATATGCCAAGTATAGTGCATGTATCTGGTGAGAGAGATGAAGGGGAGCTTCCAATTTGCTGAAGGTGACAGTCTTGATAATAAACAAATAATTATGAGACAGTAATATAAGTACAGTAACGGAGATATGTCCTCATAGAGGGGAAGAACTGAAAAGTGATCAACTCTGTCGAAGAGGAGAATACTTGTTGGATTTAAAAAGGATAAAACTAATTAGATAAAGAAGATGTGGTATATATATATATATATATATATATATATATATATATACACACACACACACACACACAATAGAATATTACTCAGCCATAAAAAAGAGTGAAATCTTGCCATCTGTAACGACATGGGTGGACCTAGAGGTGATTATGCTAAGTGAAATAAGTCTGACAGAGAAAGACAAATACCATGTGATTTCACTTATATATCAAATCTAAAGAACAAAACAAACAAACAAAACTGAAAGAGACTCATAGATACAGAGAATAGACTAATGGTTACCAGAGGGGAAGGGGTCGAAGGGCTGT
Organism: Mormoops blainvillei; assembly: GCA_004026545.1. Lineage (NCBI taxonomy): Eukaryota > Metazoa > Chordata > Mammalia > Chiroptera > Mormoopidae > Mormoops > Mormoops blainvillei. Next base: position 219,029 of record PVJD01000263.1, read on the forward strand.
GTGAAAAAGGTAAAGGGTTTAAGAATTACACATTGATAGTTACAAAATAAACAAAGAGATATAAAGTACAGCATAGGGAATATAGTCAATAATATTGAAATAAGTATGTATGGTAATAGGTGGGTACTAGACATATTAGGGGAATGGTCTGTAAATCATATAAACGTCTGATCACTATGCTATACAATCAAAACTAACATAAAATAATATCGAATGTCAACTATAATTGAAAAATAAAGAAAGAAAAAAATGAGGATAAGAAGGACTCTAAAATGAGTAGGAAGGCTCCATGCAAAATTGACAAAGATTGAATTTTGCTCTGGGTTCATCGATTCAATATGCCTATAAAGCTTTAATCCCTTTTGGCCCTTTCTCTCATTTTTTTTTTTTCCCTACCAAATGTCTACCTCTTTCTAATTGAGTTTTTTGGAACAATGATTCTATATTTGATTTTGTTAAAGAAGCTAAATTATCAGATTCTCTAGGTATCTAAATCTAATATTATTTTCACCCTTTTTTGTAGTTACTGGCTTCCAAATACTGAGATTTTTATGGGTCATTCAGAATTACTTGGAATCTATTGTTTATTTCCATTTGTTGTTTTCTCCTTGGATGCTCCAAAATAAAATTCTTCAGGCAGTTTTAGCCACTCAACAATCATTTAACCAAATTCCACTTTCCTGTGCAGCACACTAAGTTTAAGTGAAACCTGGGCCCTGGTATACACTGTATGTGTGTTGTGTATGTATACCTGAAAAGACAATTTTGATTGTACACCCATGCATGAAAGCAGTTTGACATCCTAAAGTCTTCAATGACATGTATACGAATTCTGTTTACTCACTAAACCTTTTACTGCAACTATTGCTTTTTTTTTCCCAAAAGAAAAATACCATTTTAACTCTAACTCAATTTAGCAGCATCTTATAAGAAAAGCAGGAGGATAAACCTTACTCTTTTTCTTTTTTTGTAACAGTTTTTAATTTCTTTACACATAATTTATATATAGTATATATATTATGTATATTATGTAAATGAATAAATATCATATGCATGCTTTTTTTAAATAAATACATTGTTTTCTAACTTTTGGTTTTCCTTTCTCCTTCTCCTCGTCCTTATTATATTGATACATTCCATCGTTCCCATACAAAATGACCTATATCAAAACCTAGTGTCTTTGTCCATGTTATCTCCATTGTCATGTAATGTTATACAGAGGCGTAACAACATTCACAGACACACACAGGTATCTGATTTTTTCATTTTTTATCATACTGTGGCAGACAGGCTGTAATGAGGCCCTGTCACCCCTACCTCTTGATAGTCTCACCCTTGTATAATTCGTTGATCTTGAGGAAGCATGAGATCAATGATCTGTTTCTAATAAATTGAGTACAGCAAAGATGATTGGGTATACATATACTACATGTATGTAATTATGTTACATAAAATTATAATGCCTTTCTTGATGAAAAACTGTCTCTCCCTTTCTGGTTTTGAGGAACTAAGTAGCCAAACTGGAAAAGTTCACAGGGTAAGAGACTGAAGGTCACCCCCAGCTAACAGCCAGCAAGCAAGTGAATCCTGCCAGCAACCATGTGAGTGAGGAAGTGGGTCCTTTACCATTCAGACCTCAGATGTGAACCTGGCTCCAAATGACAGCCCTGACTGCAGCTTTGTGAGGCCCTGAAGAGAGGACTTAGTTAAGCTAAGCTCAGCCTCTTGATTAGCACAAATTATAAGATAACAAAAACGTGATGATTTAGGCCACTAAATTTGTGGTAATATTTGTTATGCAACAATAGACAACTAAGACACATATAGAATGGGATTGTATCAAACACATTAAAAAGCAACCATCTCAGTTTGAGGCCTGACTACTTGGTCATCTAGGCAGGATGTGCAAAGTAGAGAACTGAAAACCAAATGTCAGACCATTTTTCTTTCTTCAGGATTCAAAAGGGTTGCAGTTGAAGAGGCCAGAGTTGGAGATGGAAGAGACTCCACTGAAGAGCTATCAATTTTCTGAGAGTTCTAATTTCTGCTCGCTTGGGACACTGGGTGGAAGGGTTTACCTAGTTAGAGGAACTTCAAAAAAACCATTTGGTGAGCTTGACACATGACCCCAGTGCTAACTGAGGTAAAGATGAGAGAGTTGGTGAAGAAGACTGGATCAGTAAAGTCAAGGGCCTTTACTGGGAATTAACTGTAGCCTATCAACAGAAAGCCAAAAGTGCAGCTGCCTATCTTTCCTTTGGACAGGACATGGGCCACAGAACAGAGAGTTGGTGTGAAGTCATTATAAATCCTGCCTAAGATGGTTATATGAGGTGGTGAGGATGACTTAGCAGAGGAATACTGAAGTGCACCAGCAGATGCCCACACTACCAGGAAGAAATTGAAAACTACCAGACAAAAGAGTTGCATCAGCAGAAATGAAGTGACTTGCAGGGAGACACGTACGATAATGGGAAGTTCTCCAAAGAACCCACAAATTATTCATTAGAAGGAGAGTCAGCTTTAAACATATGCCAAGTCCAGAGAGTGCCAACTCAGAGTAGCTTACTCATATGAAATCTTTCCTGATCTTTTACATATTTTTCCTCCTCTCTTCCTCCACCACCACTCCTTTGATGTTGAAGTCAGAAACCATGGTTAGCCTATTGTGGGAAGAAGAGAAACACAGACAAGCAGATAGCCTCTCCTTTGGCATCAAACCAGAGCTGGGGAGAGGAAAAGTTTTAACTTTAAACACAGTATTTAATTATTATACTCACTGGACATATTAATTACTGAATATTGTAAGCCAAAATGATTAAAAGATGTTTAATTATTTAATGTAAGCAGCAAACTATGAATTTGCTCTATATTTTACCTAACAACAGAAATTCTAGAGCTCTACTAAATAGTTGTGTAAGAGCTGTTGTAAGTGAGAAATGTCGTTTATGATTGCATCCTATAAATCCTGCTCTATCAACATTTCTCTGCACTTCTCTCATGCAACTTTCTTCATGAAAGTTCTCACTAGTCATCTCATGTAACTCTAACACATTTGTTGGTAATGGTTTGAATGAATTATAAATCTGTTTGACCTGCTGATGGGCAAACTCTTATCCTTCATCAAGTTTCCTTTGCTTGTTTTGTTCCTTTGAACAATACTTTTTATATTAAACATTTACCAGCTGGCATCCATGTACATACATGTTTAAAATATTGATGCTTTTTATTTCTATAAGATATTCCCAGGAATAAATTTTTTATTGAAATATATATACATATATATATATACACATATATATTTCAAATTTCCACAAATAATAAATTAAAATGATTTTTCATTGTATCTGAAACAGGAATATACATTAAAGCTCTTTTCAATGTTTGCCTGTCAAATGGATGCAAAACGATGATCACTGTTTAATACTATGTATTTATTTGAAGAGTAGCAAATATGAACATTCCATGATTTTACAGTACACAGATTCTTAGATTAGAAGAGGTTTTTATAAAGATTTATTAAAATGCTTACTAAGACTTTGTAAATCTGAGACCAAAAGAAGTTTGACTGACTTACCAGTGTCACACCGTTTCTCATCGGCAAACTACAGTTAAATATTGAAAGTGAGGTCTCATCTTTCAAAGCAATGCTCCTTTAATCACAAACCACCCTTATCAGGTACAGATAAGAAGCACCATGAGTTCCAAGAAAGGGGCAAGCAGTCACAATAAACTATAATATGAAACAGTAAATGTTTTGAAGGAATAAAAAGAAAAAGTTATACATTTCGGAGATCAAACCCTTGTCTGATATACCATTGGCAAATATATTTTCCCACATGGTTTGCTCTCTTTTCATTTTGCTGATGTTTTCTTTAGCTGTGCAGAAGCTTTTTAATTTGATGAAGTCCCATTTGTTTATTCTTTCCTTTAGGACCCTTGCTCTAGGGGACAAATAGGTGAAAATATTGCTGCCTGGAATATCTGAGATTTTCATGTCTATGCTCTCCTCTAGGAGTTTTATAGTTTCACAGCCTATATTTAAGTCTTTTATCCACCTTGAGTTTATTTTTGTGTATGGTGAAGTTGGTGGTCAAGTTTAATTTTTTTGCATGTAGCTATCCCAATGTCCCAGCAATTCCACTTTTGGAATTATACGCTAAAATTCTGGAAACATCAATTCAAAAGAACCTATGTACCCCAATACTCATAGCAGCAAAATTTACAATACCCAAGTGTCGGAAGTAACCTAGGTTCCCTCAGTAAATGAGTGGATCAAAAAATTGTGGTACATTTACACAATGGAATACTATGCAGCAGAAAGAAAGAAGGAGCTCTATCATTAGCAATAGCATGGATGGTTCTGGAGAGCATTATGCTAAGTGAAATAAGCCATGTGGTAAAAGACAAACATCATATGATTTCACCTGTAAGTGGAGACTAATCAACAGAACAAACAAGCAAGTTAAATGTAACAGGAGACATTGAAGTGAAGAACAAACTGACAGTGAACAGAGGAGAGGGAGGAGGGGAAGATGGGGGAAACAGGGGAAGGGTGGTCAAGGAACATCTATGGGGGACTCATGGACAAAGTCAAGGGGGGATGGGGTCGAGGGTGGAGGGAGGGTGGACTGGTGGGGGTAAAATGGACAAAACTGCACTTGAACAACAATAAAAAAAAAATTTTTTTAAGTTATATGAGAAAGAGTAAGTCAAAGAGTATGGTATCCATAGAAGTTTTTTTAATGAAAATGGCAAAAGGTAAGATTGTAAAGGCAGGCTTAAAATAGATTTTACTTTTAATACCAGGATAAGGTATTTGTACTTTATTTTATAAACAAAAATGAAGCATTTTGGATGGGAACATTCAATAACAAACAGTATTTTAGAAAAAAAGTGTTGTAGAATGTCCATAGAGAACAGCTTTTATAAAATATTGAAATGTCCTTTGATAAACAATTGGATAAAGATGTAGTACATATACATGCACTGTGGAATACTCAGCCATAAGAAAAGATGAACTACTGCCATTTACAACAACATGGATGGATCTTGACAATATCATGCTAAGTGAAATAAGTTAGACAGAAAAAGTCAAGAATCATATGATTTTACTTATGTGTGGGATATAAAACTGAAAACAATAAATAAGCAAACAAGAAAAATAAACAAATGAAAACTCATATACATGAATAAAAGTATGGTGGTTACCAGAGGGGTAAGGGGGTGGTGGGGGAGGTAGTAAAGGGTAAAGAGGGTCAAATATATGGTGATGGAAGGAGATTTAACTTTTGGTAGTAAACATGCAATGCAATACACAGATGATGTATTACAGAATTGTACACATGAAACCTATATAACTTTATTAACTGATGTCACCCCAGTAAGCTTAAATATACACATCAAAAAATATAAACAATTATTTTTTCACAAAAAGTTATTTTTAGTTTTAATACTTATTGTACATAACATATACATATATACATACATACACATATATTTGTTCTATATCTTTCCAAATAATTACCTGACTATATTCTTTTTTCATAATGTACAGTGGATAAAAAGTCAGTCTTTTTACCTCTAGCCAAGCTAATTAACTTTTTAAGTTTAAATAACTTTAACTCGTTATTATTTTTTCACTCTATATTATTCTCATATAAGCTGCTCTGCATTGGAGAGAACCAGCAACAGAAAATGCCTAATTTCTTAACCTCCCACATTTTAAAAAACTGCACAAGTCAAGTCTTCATACAGTAAGGCTTTAAAAGAAAATGTTTCCTTTTTTAAAAATAATTTTTATGGAAAAGTATCTATATTAAATGACCTTCTATAAATAACACAGATGAGTTTAGCATTTGCTGGGATAGTCAGTAATACATAAGAAAGGAGGCAAATTGTTTTTAAAATGTCTTTAGAAGTACATTAACGCAGGACATAAGCCATTCCTTGGAAAGATGTCGGATATTAAGTAATCTCAAGGAATTAATGAGGTTAAAATCCCTTAGTGAATTACTGGCTTGTGATAACTAATAGTATGCCAATTGAGTCAAAAAATTATGAACATGGCAAAATCTGACTTGCTCCTTTGATACAGGAACAATTTTTATATAATAAAAAGCCATACATATACTTTTTGATAATTATTAAGAATAGTATTAAATGCTATACAATAAATAACATATGGTATTAAACAGAATACAGATAACTCTGTTACCGACTTCAAAACCTTCTTAAATATTGTAGGGAAGTTTACAAAATGCTTTAAAATGGTGAACGGAGAGTAACAGAAACAAAAAGTCAGACTTGGAAAATAAATATTGGAAAGTCTGTAAGATTATGAAAGGAAGCGTGAAGTATGCCTGCAAAATAACAGGACCTCTGAGGATCTTTAACTATAAAATACAAGTAAAAATTAGGTCCGTTTTAATGGTGTGAGATCAATATAAAGCATTTTAGCCCCTAGAGACATTTTTGAAAATAATTTCAGATAATGGTTTGAATTCAAACAAAAGCTATTATGCATCTATTGATAGTATGTGCCAAAGATTTTGATATATATTAGCTAATAAAGCTTATGAAACTTGGTCTTTATTTTCATGTGACAAAGACTTTTAAGATAAATAGACATTTGAGTACTTTACTTATTAATAAGGGCACTTGCTAGTAAAACATCACTTTTGTCACTGTCAGAGGTGTTGAACTTATCATGTGTTATGGTTCACACATTATGATGAACATCTTTTAATATTTCTGGTTATATTTTAATGACTATAAATTTATGGCAGTATCCTACCCTCAACTATATTTTAAGCTCTGTCAGGTCAAATGAATATATATTTATTATGCACATGCTTTTACTATTTAATGCGTCCAACACCTACCTAAGTGGACTGTCTTTAAGAAAGTACAACATCTGGAATCAGACTACTGTGGTTCAAATTCTGGGTCCACAAGTGAGTAACTGTTGGATTTTGAGCAAGTTACTTGACCTGAGCATAATTTCCAAATCTGCCAAATTACAATAGTACAGCACCTACTTCGGAAGGTTGTAATAAATAGTAACTGAGATGATGTGTGGTATGGTGTTTAGTAATTTGGTATATAACACATACCAGTTATTAAAGTAGTTAAAATATTTTTAATCTAACATAAGCCCTTAAATTCAGAATATAGAAATCAGAACAGCCTCAAAAAGCCCAAGCAATAGATAGGAATTTCAGGAAAAAATGAACAAGTCATTTAGCTTCAGAGGAACTTTTTTCTCATTTATAAAACTTTTAAAAATAGATAAACATTTTTCAAAAGTTCATTCATATTCTATTGGTCTTTGATTCTTTCACTGAAAGAGTACTCATGCCTCTAATCACACTCATTGCCCACCACTCTAAGGAGACAGAACACATTTAAATGAAGCTTAGGAAAGAAGGAGATATTGCCAAAAAAATAAGGTATTGTTTATTACTGAAGGCAAAATAATGACTTATTGAAAAGAGATAGGTAACCATCTCACAAACAATTCAACATTATTAATTTGGGAAAAATTTGCTAGACAATGCTTTTATCACAGTGATTCAAGAAAAAGTAACTGCCAAATGTTTTCTCAAACACTTAAAAAAAATAATCCATGGAAGCAGATGTTGGCTAGTGTCTGATTTCTCTTTTCCTTTTACATCTACCCATTAATCACGTATATCACAATTTTTAACTTTACAATGTTAAACCTTTTAACATTTTTACTATGAAGAAAGGATTATAATTCCTTGAATCTCTATATTCTGCAGAAAGTTTTCCCCTAATAAAATGTGTTTGAATCATTTGTATAAAATAAATCTCAATCTAACAGACGGTAAAGGATGATAATAACATTATTATCTGGATCTCATTTCAACTGCTCTGCTCAGCTTAATTGCAACAAATTCCATCATTGTTTCCAATTTGATTGTCCCTATCAAATATTTTTAAATCCCAATCCGTGCCTTGGAGGGAAACCTTATTTATTGGCCTCAATATAATTATCAGCAGTCATCCATGAAGCACAGCATGTATTGTACAAATATTTGGACTGACTGTCTTGTTGTGCCAGGAACTTTAAAACTTGTCTTGCTTCACACATGATTTGTCTTCTAAAACTATTGACAGACACTGTTAACTTGACAAGAAAAAGAAAAAATAATAATTAGATGTGGGTGGGTGAAAGGGAGTCAGTGTTTGAAAGGCAATTTTGGACCATCACTATTTACAGAAAAATAGAAAATGTCAGAAGCAATAGGAATGTCACAATTCAACATTAAAAGAAATAAAGAAACAGGGATTAACAAACAGATGGCCCTCTGATGATTCTTCTCCTCTGGACATTCCTTGGTTCCCTTTTTTCAAAGCTTATTAGTGGCAAAGAAGCAACTTCATTGAGAATCAAAGGAATGAAACTTGTTTGCTTTTTTTTACATTTTTATGGTATTTATTGGGGTGACATTGGTTGATAAAATTATGTAGGTTTCAGAGGCACAATTCTATAATACACCATCTGTATGTTGTGTTGTGTGTTCACCACAGCAAGTCGTCTCCTTCCAGCACCATTAATCCACTGTCTCTCCTCTCCTACCTTCCCCCAAACCCCTTTCCCTATGGTAATCACCATACTGTTGTCTGTCTATAAGATTTTGTCTTTTCCTTTCTTTCCTTTCCTTTTCTTTTCCTGCTTTTCTTTCCTTTTCCTTTCCTTTCCTTTTCTCCCTCTCTTTCTTCTTTTTCTTCTCCTTCTTCTTCCTTTCTCCTTTCTCCTTTCTTCTTCCTTCTTCCTTCTTTCTTCTTTCTTCTTCTTTTTTGCATAATCCCTTCACCTTTTTTTTACCCAGACCCCAATCCCTCCCCTCTGACAACCCTCCAGGTTTGTTAGCTTGACCTTTGTTTTGGCAACTCATGAAAACAGACACAACTTAAGAGTGCAACTTTCAGCAAGTTACTTTATTTACACTTCAGGTTTTTTTAACTGCAAAAATAGTGCTTTGATTAGACTATTGCCCCTATCTATAATAGTTATAATTTAAAGAATATGTTTATGCATGGATAATGGACTGTCAAGAGAATTTAGTCATCTGAACAACAGATTAAGTTAGCTATAGCAACTTCTAAATCAGCAAAGCAATTAGAAAAAAAAAACTTAACTGACTTGGTTTTTTTATTAGTTGAAAAGAATATACATGTAAAAAAGTAGAAACTGATGCAGCCTCAGAGATTTCAGTTAAAAACTTTCCCAAGAAAACCAAATAAAAATATGTTAAATAGGTCCATGATAATGGAATAGTATTCAGAATTTGAAATACAATTTTGAATATGTCAGTGTTTAAAGAAAGAGTATCCATTAAAAAGCAAGAGGGGCCCTGGCTGGTGTGGCTCAGTTGATTAAACACTGGCTTGAGAACCAAAGGGTCACCAGTTTGATTCCCAGTCAGGGCAATGCCTGGATTGTGGGCCAGGTCCCCAGTTGGGGGTGTGCGAGGAGCAACCACATACTGATGTTTCTCTCCTATTCCTTCTCCTTTCCTTCCCCTTTCTCTATAAAATCTTTTAAAAGAAGAAGAAAACATATTTAAAAAGTAAGAGGGTAGACATGATCGTAAAAATCTTTTCTTTTTTTAACAAAATAAATTTCATTAAGTCAGCCAAAATTATATCTCTGAAAGTAAAGTGGAAAAAACCAGGGAAATTTAGAACAGGAAATTAAAACATATGCTCAAAAAATACTTGTTGAATAAATGAATATTAAGTTTTTCTGCTCTCAAGGCGATGAAATAGGATTTTCCTTCTTTGCCTGAGATGTTCCCATGCAGACTTAAGACCTTTAAGGTCATCATGAACACTTCCTCTTGCTGAACTCCTTAACACTCCCATGAGCTATCAGCAATCAATAAATTAATAAAAATGCATTTTGAATCCCTGTTACTAACCCCCTACTCCCTCTCCTACTGTAGAGAACTCTGTGATAAAAACTTACTCCCTTGCTCTCAACCTCAGGTTGCTTCTCTTTGACTCCATGAGAAAGTATTCATGCACCTTCAATCCTGAAACCTACCCAGAAAAGCTAAACGGGTAGAAGTGGTTGACTTAAAGTTATTTTTATTGATTTTCTTATAAATTATAATTTAATATTAGAATGAGGTTGTGGATAAGACAAGTATGAAAATTTGATTTCGTTAGATTGAATGGTAGTTTATCGATCAACACACTTCTATCATGCATCTAACGTAGTACTTGGCTTACTGATTGAAAATATAAGACACAAGACATTGCCTAAGAACTCACAATCTACATTATTTATGGAAATAACATTAACTGTATAAAAAGTTAAGAAAAAAATAATAGTAACTCAAATGTTCTAAATGTATAATTGACCAATAACTACACATATACACAACTTCTCTGAGATGCAAGGAAAAAAGATCTCTCTAGTGTACGAAGAGCTGCTAATGGTTATTGGAGGAAAATAGTCTTGACTTAGAACTTCAAGAATTGATGAAAAAGCTTTGGGAAAAATTAATTTATATAAACCTATTGACATTATTAAATATTTTAAAGAAAATAATATTGATTATAAGATTGGGACTATTTAAAATGATGTCAAGAAAGTAGGTAGAATTTGAGAGAATCATTGTGAAAAAGTAATTGGAATTAAGAGTCATATGTAATAACTTCATCCTCAAGATGACTAGAATAAATGTAACCTTTATTAATTAATGTAAACTGGTTATTTAATTGAAATTAAGTAAATCACTGGATTATTTTAAGTAACTAACAATATATAGAGGGATACAAGCTGTAACAGAAATATAGCCAGTTGATAGATTTAGCAAACAGATAAAGAATTGGATATAATGAAGAGCCCTGTAGGTCAATAGGCTGGAGACCTTTATCTAGCTTCGGCATTGCCACCAACTAATGGAAAAACCTCAGTTTTTCAATAACCATTTGACAACTCTTGGGACTGTGCCTTATTTGCAAAAGGTAGGTATTGCAATAAATGACAATTAAGATCCTTCTCTATTATAAAATTCTGATTTTTTAAATTTTGTGTATAATGAGGATATTGGTTGAACTCTTATTCTGAGAGAGGTTAAATTAGCATTCAGTCCCTTAACATCTGCAGGTACAAATTAAGTATAACATTGAGAGATTTGGACAGGTATGTCCTGAGGCATTCCAGAAGATGATAAGAGTTATGCAACTTGAATTTACTTGATTTATTTCTCATTCATTGTCAGGACATCATTAAACACTATGACCAACTAGTAAGAGAACACAGTTTGTTTATTTGTTTGTTTGTTTATTTGTTTTTACATTGGAGAAGAATTTATTGGTAGAAGAAGTTGCTGTGAAATAACAGACTATATTAGATTTAAACATATTTGAAATTGCTAATATGCTAAAATTTTGACCTGTAAGAATGACCATATTTCACTTATTTTTCACTTGTTTCTATTTTCTTTCATTTCTGTTTTATTATTTAAAAAGGACATTTTTATCATGTCGATAGAATGCTACAAAGGGGGAATAATTGGAGGGGGAAGGTGGCACCAAGTAGGTGGAAGCTGAGTTCATTTGCTTCTGTGCCCAGCACAGATTTTTGGTGGATCTTCTGACAATTGACCTGAACAATCAACAGAGTCTCAGCTGATATAAATTTTTGAAGCCAAGGAGTACAGAGGATGCTTTGTACCATCTGGTAAGAGATTTTATAAGTTGAGAGGGAAATTCTCTGTGAAAGGCACTTGCAGCAAAGTAGGGACCAGATAGAAAACACAGCTTAGTGGTTTTCTCCCCTTCCAGAGTGGAGGGCCTGGTCCTACACCAGGAACCCCCAACCCTAATCAGGAGAGACTTGGAAGGATATATGGAGTCTGGGAGATTCAGGTTGCACCCACAGAGTGAGCAGCACATCCAAAGCTGTTGTACCAACTGGGAGAGCTCCAGGGGGAAACTATTTCCTAAAACACTTAGAGGTACTGGCAGGCTGTGGCCAGTCCTGACCAAGGGAAACTTTTTGCTTTGGGGTAGATGGAGTGTACAGAAAACCATCTGGTGACATGATACTACAGTGTGGATGCCACACAGACTTTTTAAAAGGGGAGCTGAAGCACAGCTGGTTAGGGACCCCGCACATGTATGCACAATGGCTCTGCCAGCAAAGAAACCAGATTGAAAGTGCAGTTCATTCCCACTTAATCCAGCTGCACAGGAAGAGCAGAAAGTGGCACAACGAAGGAATTACAGTACCCAACCAAGCACAGCTGGTGAACAGGAGACTACACAGAACAGAGAGTTCGAATCTGAGTCTCCTGCAAGAACAACAGGCTGGGAGCTATACAGTCAAGAGCTGAGCACCTGAGATTCTTTGTAGGCGGGTATGCTCAAACCCCACCTGTGGAATCTCAGGCTTTGCAGAATAGTGAGGCCAGGCTCAGGAGCCCCTTGCTGGGCACATATCTATAGGAGAAAGGAGGAGAAGATCCAAAAGGGCCCTTTCTGAACTTTTATTAGATGCTATGGGCTATGCTAGTTCCTCACTGAAACCAGCAGAGGAGGGAGATCAGAGATAGGCTCAGCAAAGGGGTGTTCAGTGCCCCACCCAACCTTGGCTCTTATACAGAGCTGCCATCAGCACCAAGCAACAAAGAGCTGACCGTTTTACACAGATTGGCCTTTCACATTAAACATACAGGTAATTCATCAGAAACTATACATTATAGGGAATAATCTGGGACAGATCAAGATGTGTCATGCAGGGGCAAGGAATGTCATGCATTCATTCCTTGAAGAATGAAGAGTGCCTCTTGGACATGACCTAGGAATCCCACCCTCTTGATCACAACAGAGGTCCCATCTGGAGGCAGGTGGAGGTTGTACTTGTGGTGCTGTCAGGCGTTAGATGAACCACCTCTGGGCCTTGTGCTTAGGGAAAGACAGCAGGGTAGAACGGCAAGAACTGGCCAGTCCTGAAGGAGATAGCCACAGACTATGGATCACTTGTAGCCTCAAACAGGCTGCCTAGGGCTAAAGTGGGACACCAGTTGACATTGCCAGGGTTCAATCCAGAAAGAGAAGAAAGTGGCAAATATTAGACACTGCCGAGATGAATTCTATCTCATTCTTTGTCATTATTTGCATTATTTTTTCTCTTGCATGGCTTTTTAACATTTTTCTTTTTCTTCAATTTAGTTCCTATTATTTCACTAATTTTTTATTTTAGTTTTATTTCAAATTTCATATTTTACTCCTCCCTTCTCTTACTCCATTTTGCCTTCTTCCTTTCCTTTTTTATTTTTGTTTTAAATTTTATTTTTCTCTTTCCATACCTTGTTTCTATAACTCACTCGTATTAATTTTCCTTTCTCCAGCTTTTCAAAACCATTTTCCTTCCATTAGTCATCTCACATTCTTTTTCCCTTTTTTATAACATCTTTATTCTCTTTCTGTCTTTATTAATCTTTCCTTTTTTGTAGTTGACATTATCATTGTTGTTGCTTTTCTTCAATTTTATTTCTAGATATTCACTATTTCTGTATTTCAAATCTCAGATTTTACTGTTCTCTGTCCTATTCCATTTTACCTTCCTCCAGCCCCTTTTTATTTTCATTTTAAATTTTATTTTTTCCCTTCTTAGCTTCATTTCTATTCCTTACTCCTCTTATTTCTCCTCTCTCTATCCTCTCAAACTAATTTTTTCCTCCTTTAGACAGCTCAAAATCTTTTTTCTTTCATTTTCCCCTCTTAACATATTCATATTCTCTTTCTAACTTTATTAATCTTTGTTCATTTGTCATTGATATTGTTGTAGTGGTTGTTTTTCTTCAATTTTGTTACTACTTTTTCACTCTTTTTAAAATTTTAAACCTCATATTATGCTCCTCCCTTTTCTATTCCATTTTGCCTTCTTCCCTCCTTTTTTAAATTTATATTATAAATTTTATTTTCTCCCTTTCTTTACTTGTTTCTATTACCTACTCATTATTTTTCCTCCCTCTGCCCTCTCAAGATCATATTTCTTTCCATTATTGTCTCATTTTTTTCCCTTTCTTATAATATTCTTACTCTCCATCTTTATTAAACTTTTCTCGTTTGTTGGTGATTTTGTGATTGTGGTTAGGAGGTATTTTTGCTGTTGTGGGTTTTGTTCACTGGGTTGTTTTGTTTTGTTCAGGCAGCACCCATACAACGGCATACAAGACATAGTGGAGGGTATGACTCTTAGCCAGCTAGAGGGGAGAACCCACCAATGAATGAGTCAACAATAACCAAAAACCAATTCAACAAGGGAGCCTACATAAATGACATAAAGGACTTCCCTAGAGCACCCAGTTCAGGAGATAGAGGAGACTGCACCACTGAGTCCCACAGATCTCTGACCACAGATGATCATACCACAAAGACTGGGAGTCAAAGCAGATCAATCTAATATGTAGAAACAAATAAAAAGAGTCACCTAAAATGGAGAGACAAGAAACAACCCCTAATCAAAAGGAAAGGAGGAATTCCCAGAAAAAAGTGCCATGTGAAATTGAGGTAAGCAATTTATCAGATATAGAGATCAAAGTAACTGTTAAAAGAATGCTCTGGGAACTCAGTGAGAATCCAGGGAACTTTATGGGAGCTATAAGAAACTTAGAGGGAACTACTAGAGGGAGCATGAAAAAGGACATAAGAACTAATAAAGGAACCAGGAGCAAATGAAGAATATAATATCTGAAATGAAGAATATCCTATAAATAATTGAAAGTAGGCTAGATGAAGCAGAGGATCAATCAGCAAGCTGGAATACAAGGTACAGAGAAAGAACCAGTCAGAGTAACAAACAAACAAAAAAACTCAAAAAGAACAAAGAGAGTTCAAGGGAGCTTCAAGACAACATGAAACATAACAATATTTGCATCCTAGAGGTACCAGAAGGAGAAGAAAAGGAGCAAGGGATAGAATAGATGTTTTAAAAAATGACAAAATTTCCCTGACTGGGTGAGGGGAAAAGTCACACAAAATTAGGAAGAATAGAGAGTCCCAATCAAGATGAATCCAAAAAGGCCCACTCCAAGACACATCAAAATTGAAATGGCAAAATAAAAAGACAAAGAAATAGTCTAAGAGGTGGCAAGGGAGAAACAGCTAATAAGATACAAAGGAGCTCCAGTAAAGCTATCAGCTGATTTTTCAACAGAAACACTACAAGCAAGAAGGGAATGGCATGAATTATTCCAAGTAATGAAAAGCAAAGGACTGCAACCAAGGCTACTATATCCAGCAAAGTTGTCCTTTAAAATGGAAGGCAAAATGAGGAGCTTCCAAGGCAAAAAAAAAAAAAAAAAAGTATAAAAATGTACATCTCTACCAACCAGCATTGCAAGAGATGCTAAAAAGCGTGCTTTAAGAAGATGAAGAAATGAAGAGAGAGAGAAGAACACAGGTACAAAGGGAAAAAATGGCAATGAATAAACACCATGAATAACGATCTTAAATGTAAAAAATTAAATACTCCAATCAAAAGACAGGGTAGCTGAAGGGATAAGAAAACATGACCTGCATATATGGGGTCTACAAGGGACCCACTTCAGAAAGAAAGACCTACAAAGTCTAAAAGCAAAGGGATGGAAAAAAATATTCTAAGCAAATGGACATGAACAAAAAATGATGGGTAAAAATACTCAATCAAACAAAACAGACTTCAAAACAAATTCTGTAAATAGAGACAAAGAAGATCATCATATAATACTTAAGGGAGTAGTCCAACAAGAGAATATAACTCTCATAAACATATATACACCTAACAGAGAATCACCTAAATATGTAGGAAAAATCATGGTGGATTTTAAGAAAGAGATCAACAAGACAGTCATCGTAGGAGAATCTAACACCCCACTGTCAACAGTGGATGGATGACCCAAACAAAATATCAACAAGGATATTGTAGCATTGAACAACACTCTACATTAATGGACTTAATTGATATTTACATCTAATTGATATCTAATTGATATTTAGAGCATTAAACCCCCAAGGGCAAAATATACATGTTTTCCAAATCACATAATCATTTTCAAAGATGGACTACATGGTAGAACACAATACAAGCTTCAACAAATTTAAGAAAATTGAAATCATATGAAGCATCTTCTCAGATCACAGTGGCTTGAAACTAGAAACCATCCTCAAGGAAAAAACTCAGAAATGCTCAAATGCATGGAGACTGAAAACATGTTATTAAATAATGAGTGGGTTAACAATGAGATCAAGGAAGAAATCAAAATGTGTCTGGAAATGAATGAAAATGAACACACAACAACCCAAAACTATGGGGCACAGTGAAGGCACTCCTGAGAGGGAAGTTCATAGCAGTACAGGTTTAATAAAGAAAATTAAAAAATCTCAAATAAACAACCTAACTCTACATCTACAAGAACTAGAGAAACAACAACAAACAAAGCCCAAAGCAAGAGGAAGGAAGGAAATAATCAAGATCAGAGCAGAATTAAATGACATAGAGACTAAAAGAACAATTCAAAGGATCAATGAATCCAGAATCTGGTTCTTTGAAAAGATCAACAAAATTGAGAAACTTTAACAAGATTCATCAAGAAAAAAGAGAGAAGATCCAAATAAATAAAATCAGAAACAAAAGAAGAGAAACAGCAACCAATACCACAGAAATACAAAGGACTTTTTTTTAATTATCATGAAAAACTATATAACAGGAAATTAGAAAAGCTGGGCAAAATATATAAATGTCTAGAAACATACAATCTTTCAAAACTGAACCAAGAAGAAGGAGAGAGCCTGAATAGACTGGTAACAAGCAGCAAAATCGAAACAGCTAAAAAAAAAACAAAAAACCTCCCAGCACACAAAAGCCCTGGACCAGATGGTCCAAACATTTTACCAAACATTCAAAGAAGAACTAACTCTTATTATCTCAAATTATTCCAAAAAATTCAAGAGGGAAGACTCCCAACCTCTTTTTACGAAGCCAGTATTATCCTAATTCTATAACCAGGTAAAGCCACAACAAAGAAAGAAAATTATAGTCCAATATATCTGATGAACTTAGACGCTAAAATCCTCAACAAAATATTGGCAATCCAGATCCAGCAATACATGGAAAAGGTCACACACCATGATCAAGTGGGATTTATCCCAGGGATGCAAGGATGGTACAATGTTTGTAAATCAATAAATGTAATACAACACATAAAAAAAATAAAAAATGAAAGTCATATGATCATATCAATAGATGCTGAAAAAGCACTTGATAAAAGCATTTGATCCGGTACCCATTTATGATAAAAACACCCAGCAAAATGGGAATCTAGGGACCATACCTCAACATAATAAAGTCCATGTATGAGAAATCTATGACCAACATCATACTCAATGGGCAAAAACTAAAAGCTTTTCTCTTATGATCAGGAATAAGACAAACATGTCTGCATTCACCAGTCTTATTCAACATAGTACTGGAAGTCCTAGCCACAGTGACAAGAAAAATAAATAAAGACATCCAAATTGGTAAAGAAGAAGTAAAACTGTCATTATTTGTAGACAACATGATGCTGTATATAGAAAACTTTACAATTTCCACCAAGACACCACTCCACCTAATAAGTGAATTTGGCAAAATAGAGGGATACAAAGTCAATGTTCAGTAATCAGTGGTGTTTCTGTACAACAACAATGGACTATCACAAAGATAATCTAGGAAAAAAAATCCCATATACTGTAGCAACAAGAAAGGCAAAGTACCTAGAAATAAATTTAACCAGGGAGGTAAAAACTTGTACCCAGAAAACTGTAGAACACTAAAGAAAGAAATTGGGGGAGATACAAATAAATGGAAGCATATACCATGTTCACAAATAGGAAGAATTAACATCATTAAAACGTCCA
Source organism: Mormoops blainvillei (assembly GCA_004026545.1). Taxonomy (NCBI): domain Eukaryota; kingdom Metazoa; phylum Chordata; class Mammalia; order Chiroptera; family Mormoopidae; genus Mormoops; species Mormoops blainvillei. Next base: position 236,954 of record PVJD01000263.1, read on the forward strand.
TACCTCCCAAAGCAATCTATGCATTCAATGCAACTCCTGTTAAAATATCAATGGCATTGATTGCACTGATTTAGAACAAATATTTCAAAAATTTATGTGCAACCAGAAAAGACCCCAAATAACCTCAGCAATCTTTAGAAAGGAGAATAAAGTTGGAGGGATCACAAAACCTGACATCCAACTATATTACAAGGCCATGGTAATCAAACAGTCTGGTACTGGCATAAGAACAGGCACATAGATCAGTGGAACAGAATAGAGAGCCCAGAAATAGACCCATGTTTCTATGGTCAATTAATATTTGACAAAATGGGCACAGACATACAATGGATTATAAATCACCTCTTCAATAATTGGTATTGGAAGAACTGGATTGGTACAAGCACAAAAATGATACCAGATCACCAATTTATACCATACACCAAAGTAAATGCAAAATGGATAAAAGACTTAAATACGAATTGTGATGCCATAAAAGTCCTAGCAGAAAACATAGGCAGTGAAATCTCAGACATCCCATGTAGCAATATTTTTGCCAATATATCTCCTAGGGCAAGGGAAATAAAGGAAAAAATAAACAAATGGGACTACATCAGATTAAATAAAAAATCTTCTGCATAGCTAAAGAAACCATAGTCAAAATGTAAATGGAACTGACTGTATGGGAGAACATATTTTTCCAACGATACATTGGAAGGGGTTTAATCTCCAAATTATATAAAGAACTCATACGACTCAACACCAGGAAGACAAACAATCTGATTTTTAAAAATGGGCAAAGGACCTGAATATACACTTCTCAAAGGACATACAGATGACCCATAGATATATGAAAAATGCTCAACATCACTAGCCAGCAGAAATGCAAATAAAAACCACAATGAGATATCACCTCACTCTCATCAGAATAGCCATCATTAATAAATCAACAAACAACAAGTGCTGACGAGGATGTGGAGAAAAGGGAACCCTACTGCACTGTCGGTGGGAAAGAGGACTGGTGCAGCCACTGTTGAAAACAGTTTGGAATTTCCTCAAAAATTTAAAAATGGGACTGCCTTTTGACCAAGCAATTCCACTACTGGGAATATACCCTAAGCCTGAAACACCTCTTTAAAAAAACTTATGCACCCCAATGTTTATAGCTTCATTTTTTATAATAGCTAAGTGTTGGAAACAGCCTAAGTGCCCATCAGTAGATGAATGGACTAAAACACTGTGATACATTTACACAATGAAATACTACACAGCAGAAAGAAAGAATTTCTACCTTTGGCGACAGCATGGTTGGAACTGGTGACTATTACGCTAAGTGAAATAAGCCAGTCAGTATAAGACAAGTACATATGATCTCACTTAAAAGAGGAATCTAATGAACAAAATAAACTAATGAAAAAACAAAACCACTGACATGGAAACATGGAACAGACTGACAGTTGCCAGAGGGGAAGGGAGAATAGGGAAATGGTGGACAGAAGGGGAAGGGATTAGTAAAAGAACATATGTGAATAACTCATGGACATGGACAATGTATGTGAAATGACTGTGGGAGCAGGGGGTGGGCTGGGCAGAGGAAGGCAAAGGGAGAAAAATTGGGACAATTGTAATAGAATAAACAAATATAATAAAAAGTGGGAAATAATTAAACTTTAAAGTCTTTTGAAGCTCAGAGGTTTTTTTTTTTTTTTTTGGAAAGGTTACTTTAATAGGAAAAAGAATTGAAATTTGAAAGAAAAGGTAATAAGAATATATCAGATGTTAATAAAAAATAAAAAAAGTTAATATTTTATTAATAGATTTTGTATGTAGTTTAAAGAAAAAATTATATGAAAAAACAACAGAGGCCAGATTTTTTAATGTGTAAGTTATTAGACCCCAAAATCAAGAAAATAAGTTATTGGATCTTCTTGTTTTTGAGACTATACTTTTCAGATGTATTCCACTTTCCTCCTATATAATGGGGTAAATAGTTTTGTTAATTTTCCTAGTTTTCTTCTTCAATTAACCATTATTACTCTAAAAGATTTAAAGACATCTGAAGTGTACAGTTATCTTATATTCACAAAATTTAATACTTCAAAGTATTTACTCACTACACTGTTATTTATCTCAGTGCTTATGCTCCATGACTTATTAGAAACTACTGCCATTAACTAACAAAGTTGAAATAAAAATAGTTTCTACAAATAAGACACATACAATAGATCTTTCCTGTATAAAATGTTCAAACAATAGGAAAATTATTCTTCTTTTTCAGCCTGTATTTACCTCACCAACATATGATGTTCTATCCTTTATGGTGTAATATTTCTGATCTAACATTTCTGGATTTTCCATATGTTCCTAGACATCAACCTTTCTTTTCTTTCATGATCCATTATCACTACAAGACTCATCATTAGGTGGAATTAGCTGGAATTCCAGTCTACACCGACATAAACATATCATTTAATAATACCAATAATAAATTAAACCTATAATGTGTCAATTTTGCATATAATGCCTAAAGGCATGGGAACATGATTTTAAATAATAAAACATATAATATATAATAGATATACTCATTAAGATATAATTATTTTTTACCTGATAGGAGGAAAAAAATAGAAGTTCACAGGGAAAATAAAATAAATCTATCTAGAAAAGAATCAAAATTAATCAAAAAAAGAAAAAATAGTATGAATATTTTCTACATAGGTTGATTTATTTAGCTCCCGGGGTGGGCGGTGGAAATCCCATAATTTATAGTCTCAATCTTGTGATCTTTCCTAGGATGAAAGTCTGTCTACCTTCTAAAAAAAATCTGATACTCTTATCTAGGACCATCTTCCTAATTTTTTTATTCCAAAATTTAGAGTTAAACCCAGCTACTGCTGGGTATCAGTAGGATTTTTGTGTCACAACAAAAGAGATAGCTACCACTGGTGACAGTTGAAAGGATGTGTCTTAATCCTTTATTCATCTCTTCTTTGTAGTGGGAAATAAGTGTTCTAAGAAGAAGAATTGTTGGGCATTAATAACAGTTTGACATTTATGTCTACTTATTTATCAATCATTTATACTACAAAGTATAAATGATATTTTATACTTTATCAGATGCTTTGTTTCTTTCATGAATGTATGCTGCTGTCACACTTATTAGTTTATCTCCTAAAAAACTTCTTGAATTTGAAGCGATCTCTCATCAAAGTATCTTAGAAATCACCCAATCAGATCTCCCATCCAGTATAGTAATCTCATTATTGTTTGCAACATGATTTATTTCTAAAACATATGCTGACTCCATAAAAGAAGAAGGAAAAAAACAGGAATGGTAAAATTAGAAGATAAATAACATGGAATTATAAGAAAGAGCTAACTCTAGCAGAAAAAAAAGTGAGTTTCAAAAGTGACTATGTTTAAGATTCTCAGATCATCTTTGGTCTTTGTGAAATGCTCCAAAAGTGAAACTTGGCTGAGATTTAGACTCCAAAAATATCTATGACACATCCCAAACCAGGACTGGCAACAACATGTAACTTCCTGGCTCTTTATTTTAAATCACACTTCCCAAACTTACAACTTTACTAGTAAATTAAATAATAATTACCTTTATGCCTTAAAATCCACTTATACTAACTAAGGAAAAAATGACTATTTCTCAATAATGAAAGTTAATTTTTAAAAATTTGTTGCCTGGATTTTATATCATGATTATAAAACTTCTTAGAACTCCTTTAATATGTACATTTTAAGTGCCTCTATCTTTTTTTAATCTTAAAAAGATGTTTTAGCCTTTGTCTCTGACTTGCTTTATGTGTTTACGTTCCTGAAATGATCATTTTTTATCTTTTTTAAGTGACAGCGTAACAACTAATGAGTGAAGGCATTTAGAAACAATGTTTTGCCATTGGTCTTAATATAATATAAACACTGGTAATAAATATTTAAATTCATTTTTTTCACATTGAAAGACAGAAAAATAATGAATGGAAGCAAAAATAGTGGAGAATTTTTACAAAATATAGAATATAAGCAGATCTGCTTCATTTGGATATATTGGCTTACTTTTAAAAGCAAAGAAATATCACTCCTGGCTATGATAGAATAAATGGTCTTTGGCTTGTCCTCCAGAAAACAACTAAAAACTGGACAAACTCTATACATAAGCTATTTTCAGATGTTGAACAATAGGAAATTCGTCCTCCAATCTTTGGGGGAAGGGAGACATAAAGTTGAGTTCCATGTTCATTTTAGTTTTCTGCTTGGCTTTTCTAGAGTGGCACAGAGAAATTGAACAAAGGTGAACTTTGAAAAAGCAAAGCAGAGGCCATGAAGAGTGGAGTTCTAAGCTGTTGAAAGTAGTTAGATTTCAATGCAATGTTCCAGACAAAAAGGAGCTGTAGTAGTGGTAGAACTATAACTTATCAAAAACAAGGGAAGCTTGACAACTAAATAACATCTTTAGAGAGGTGAAGAGAAAAAATAAATCTAGTCAACTTAAATGTCTACATCCAGCAAAAATCACATTAATGAATGAGGGTGAAATGAATACATGTTATACAAATGAAAGCTGAAAAAATTCATCAAAAGCAGACTCACATACCTAAAATGATTCTAAACAATTTTTTCAGCCCGAAGTGAAATAACATCAGAAGGAAATTTGGATACAATGGAATGAATAAAGAGCACCAGAAATGGTAAGTATACAAATAAGTATAAATGATTATCTTTTATTTGTTCTCTCATAACTTCTTTGAAAGACAGATTATTGCAGAGAAATATAATGCTATATTATAGAATTTGTTATGCATGTAGATGTAAATTGATGATAAGATGAAGGATGAGAATAATGATTGAAATTTTACATGAATAAGTACAAAATAAACTTTAAACAGCTTATGATAAGTATAAGATGCATATTCTAATTTCTAAACCAACTAATAAATAATAATTAATTAACCCAATAAAAGGCAGAAGAGAAGAAACAAAAATTTAAAAAAACAGTTGGAATGACTAGAAAATAAACAGCAAGGCGACAGACTTAATCCAAACATATTAATAATAACAACATCAGCCTTGGCTGTTATAGCTCAGTGGATTGAATGTCGGCTTGCAAACCAAAGAGTCTCCAGTTCAATTCCCAGTCAGGGCACATGCCAGGGTTGTGGGCCAGGTCCCCAGTAGGGGGCACAAGAGAGACAACCACACATGGATGTTTCTCTCCTCTTTCTCCCTCTCTTCCCCTCTGTCTAAAAATAAAATAAATAAAATCTTTAAAAATAATAATAACAACATCAATGAAATAAACTCCCTAATTAAAATGCAGATATTATCAGACAAGTTAAAAAAGAAAATCCAAACTCTAAGGTGTATGAAAAACAGCAATTAACATAAAACCAGCTATACTGAAATGTAAAAGAATAGAAAAAGATATACATAAACTGTTACAGGAATTAGAGGAGCGAACAGTCTTTTTCTCAGTTTACGATGCCAGCATAATTTTGATACAAAATCTTTTTTAAAAAAGTATTATGCCAAAGAAAATTAAGTGTAAACATATATCATTAATATATCACAAATATGATGTAAAATGTTAGCAGATTGAACTTACCCATATATAAAATGAATACTACACATGATCACATTGAATTGTTCCCAATAATGCAAAATTTAACTTTCAAAATTTTATCAATATAAAAATCTACCAAATTAACCGAATTTAATCAACTAGACAGATGAAGAAAAAACATTTGACAAAATTCAACCTCTAATGCAAAACTCAAAAAACTAAGACTAGAAGAGAAGTTGGTCAGAAAAAGGGCAGAAATTTTCAAATATATCAGTGAAAAAACACAACTACATTCTACCTAATAGTCATTTATTAAGTTATTTTCTGTTAAGTTTAGGATAAAAAACAAGGGTGTATAACCTCATGCCAGAGGAAAAAAGTGGAAGAACTGAAATGATTTATATTCACAAGCAACAACTGTTTTATTTAGAAAACTTAAAGGAATCTACAAAAAAACATTTAATAACTTAATTTAGCAAGGTTGTAAAATACAAGATCAATATGCAAAAATCAATTATTTATATTTATCTCTACTAGCAGTAAACAATTGTAAAATTAAATCTAAAAATTTATTTGCAGTAAAATTTGTACAAAATTATCTATAACACATCTTTAGGTTAAAAAAATTAACAAAAATGTGCAAGAACTTTACACATGCTGAAAATACACATTATAAAACATGTTAAAATAAAGAAATCCCAAATAAATGAAAGTGTATCATGTTAATGGATTAGAAAATTCAATATTGCTGGAATGTCTGTTGTCCACAAACTGTATGTAGAGTCCACATAAACTGAATAAGGTTCCAATGAGCCTTTTTTCTCTCTGTAGGAAATAATAAGTAGATTCTAATGTTAATAATATGGAATGCACAAGTGCTAGAGGAGCCAAGACAATTTTGAAAAAAGAAAAGTAAATTTGGAGTCATATTAATCTGATTTTAAGCCAAATTATAAAGCTACTGTAACCAAGAGAGTCTAGATTTGGCATAACGATAGAAAAACAAATCAGTAAAATAGAATGGGTTTCAGAAATAACCCCATACATTCATGGTCAATTGATTTTTGATGAAAGTCCCATGGTAATTCAATGGTGAAAGGAAAGTCTTTTTAATAAATGGTGTGGAATAACTAGATAAATATGTGGGGAGAGGGGAACTTCTTGTGTCTGAACATTGAAATTGATTTATTGGGATATGAACAATGATTTGAGATGCATTTGGCTACAAGGAGTGGTCAAGTTGTGTTGCTAAATTCGCTACTGCCTCCCTACAGCCCTCTTATGTTATTCCTTGCATTCACAGAAGTTTAAAATTATCATCAAGTAAAAATCAATAACTATCTGCTATATGTTATAAAATAAATGCTATGATACACACTTTTAACAAAAAAAATTGGGAATTTTTTACGTATATTTGGAAAGATTGATCATATTGAATACAAAGAGAATACACACAATAGAATACATAATAGAATGTATTACAGTGTATTTGGTGAACAAATGGTATAGACTTCTAAAATCTGGAGGATTAGTAATTTTTAAAGCAGCTCAGAGGCTATAATCAAAGTTCTAAGTATAGTAGCATTTTGTGAAGTCCAAATTCATCTGCCATCAAGCAAAAATTTTCCAATATTTGCTGTCAGATATTGGCTTCACAGTTTTCAATATCAGAAATATTGCTATTTATGTTCTCATGAACTTGGGGTAACTGAATTATCAAAATCAATGTCTGGGCAAACTGTAATCATAATATAAACCAGATTTTAAAACTAAAATATTAAAATAGGGATTTCTATTTACAATTAATATCAGAAGTTTTTATCACCAAAAATCTTTCTAATTCTTATAAACGGTAACAAAAATTTGAAAGGTAACTGTGTTCCTACAATGAAGTTTAGCCAAAACAGGTGCTCGGTGAATGAGTTAACTAGTAAGTGTTTAAGTAAATTAATTTAATAAAATAATAGTAGAATAAGAATCAGAAAGTTCAGTTCTACTGAAAATCATATTCTTTGATATGATTTTAGTTCTTCACATATAAAATCAGACCGATAAGCTTGCCTTACCTACCTCTCAAGGTTGCTATGAATATCAGAAGAAATATTAGATGGAAAAGCAATTTAAAATTGAGATGTAAATATAAACTAATCCTTTTGAGGCTAATAGGAAAAAAAGTATATTCTTAATTAGTTACAAACAATAAGCCAATAGTAACTTTATTTACTTGAAACACCCAGAGGTCCAGAGGAAATTGTTACTTGGAATGTGTCCACTTTGTAGAGGTGAATGAATACAAGTCTGGAATGTGAGCCTCGCACAGACATTTTTTATCAATTGGACAAAGAGGTGACAATAGTTTCTTTATTTCTTAGATTTATTGTACTAACTTAAATAAGATTGTTTTCTGCATCTGGAGAAGGAAAGGATTCTGCAAGAAATGTGTTTAACCAAACGATGGAATGATCCTTGGTGTTTTTATCCAAACAAACAAAAAACCCAAAGCAATTGTGAAAGGAAACCAAAGAAAATAGCCCCTCTATTATTTTTATTTTAGGTCAAGTTTTTTGGAAACAAGTCCCTGCATTTTGGCTCAAGGCTAATGATCTCACCCACTGGGCTTACCAGAAAGGGAAATGCTAAGGTTTGCATTCTAAATATCCACATTTGCTTTTCTTTTATAAGGCCAATGATCCCTGACCTAGACCATAATCTGGTAGCAAAAGGGATGGAAATAAGCCTAGTTGATAAGTTTATTTAAAATAGGTCGATACCACTGCAGCGACTAATCAAATATTTTTATTTCAACTTTTCTAAGTATTGGAGATTCTTAAAGGAAAACTTTTTAATATCTGTTACCTTAAATTATTAAATTGTTCTAGAACAACCAAAATGGTAGTGCCATTAACCTATCTAAAGAAAAACATCCCCAATACAAGAGACTTAGATTTTTTCCTAGAAAGTTGTATGTATTCCTTTATTTGACAGAAAAAAATTTAATCTGATGGCTGCCTCACCAGTTCTGTATTAACCAGGAATACTACAAACACTTTTCTCTGTGTTTCGTACTAATATAGCACTGAGCATATTAGAGTACACTATACCTATGTTATTACAATGGTGCCTAACAGAAACTCAATAATTATTTATTGAATGAGTGAATAAGGATTTTTAATAAAAATATTTACACAAATATTTTAAAGTCTTTTTTTAGGTTGCATTGAGTCCAGTGTAAATTTAACTTTGATAATTAATTTTGTTGTCTCTCAACATTACCTAGCTTCACATATTTTGCTTGAATTTTCTGTTTGAAAACACAACTTCAGTGGGAGACCTTTGTTATATTGTTTTTACCTCTGCATGTCTCTTCATTTATGTTTATCAACAGTTTTTAAATAATCCTCAAGAAGATAAAAAAGTTTTATTGTGCTTATTTTATTTCTTAATTATTTTTTCTTTTCTGATTTACCACTGATATAAAAGAAACTTATTTTCATTTGTGATTTTAATATATTGACATTTTATTCAATCACAACACTAAAATCTTTTTAAGTTTTAAAAGTTTACCTATAAAATCTTAGGTTTATCAATATAATTCATCATAAAGCAATACTTTTGTTATTTATTTTCCAATTTTTATTTTTTAAAATAATTATTACATTGCCTCAGCTCTCCAACTGAAGAGTCAAAATGTTTTTTTCCTTCTTATTTTAATGGGAATGTGGTATGGTCATATATATTGCTTTTTGTTGAGTTTTTGATAAAGATCTTAATCAGGTTTAAGAATTTATTTTATGTTTTTATGTTGTTGGCTTGTTGTTTTAAGGACTGATTACTAAATTTCATTAACTGCTCTATATCTGTTAAGATGATATTCTTTTTCTTGTTTAATCTGTGTTATAGTGCATCACATTGCTAGATGTTTTTATTTTGAAAACGCTCTCCTCATGAAGCATTATTATTATTTAACACACAACTGAAATAATTTGAAAATAATTTCTTAGGGTTATTGCACCCATATTTATAAATGGTTGGATCTATAATTTCAATTTTATGTCCTCTTTTTGACCAGTTTTGTTACTGAAGTTAAAACATTGTTAGTAAATGAATTAAGGGCTTTCTGGGTTTTTCCTATTCTTTGAAACAATATATATAAGAACTTAATTATTAAAAATAACACTAATAAAATGTTTTGTTTATGTAGCATACAATAAGTGGTAACTCAACCCTCACAACTATACTCTAGATACTATTATTATCTTCATTTAATATACGAAAGAAAATCAAATAGGTTCAGTAACTGGAAATAAATCAGAAATCCATAAAAGAAAGATAACCAGAAAACCTCCAATCAATTAGAAATTAATCAACACTGTTTTAAATAATCTATGCTTCAAAGGGAAGTCTAAAAAGAAATCAAGAAATACATTAAACTCAATGAAAATGAAAGCACAGCACATCAAGTCTGTGAGATCCAGCTAAAGCAGTTTTGAGAAGAAAATTTATGATGCTAGATGCTTATGTTGCAAAAGAAGAAACATCTCTGATCTATTTTTTAAACTCTTACCTCAAGAACCTAGAAAAGAAGAGTGAAATTAACACATATTAAGCCAATGGAAGGAAATAATAATTTTAAGAAAAGACATCAGTGAAACTGAAAACAGCAAAACAATAAAGGATATCAACAAAACAAAAGCTGTCTCTGGGATAAAAGAATAAAATTGACATATCTAGCAAAAATGACAAAGAGAGAAGACATGAATTATCAATATTAGTAGATACCACTATGCACCCTGCAAACATCAAAAGGATAAAAAGAAAGAAAATACTATGAATAACTCTATACATATAAATGTGACAACTTAAATTAAAAAGGACTTTTTATTCAAGAAGTATAAACTACCACAATGGAATTTTTAAGATTAAAACTCACAAGAAAAGAATTACCCAGATCAAGGTGATTTCATTGGAGAATTCTACCAAAAAAAATTAAAAAACAAAACAAAACACCAATTCTATGTAATTTTTTTCAAAAAGATAGAAGAGGGGATAATTCTAAATTTATTTTTTGAAGCTAGTATTATGCTGGTACCATAAAAAGACAAAGACAAAGTATAAAACATGGATGAAACAAGCCAGGCAGTGAAAGAAAAATACCATGTGATCTACCCTGTAAGTAAAACCTAATCAACAAAACAAACAAGAGAGTCAAACAGAGCCAGAGACATGGAAATAAAGAAAACACCGGCAGTCACCAGAGGGGAGAGGGGGAAGGGTAACAGGGGTTGGCTTAAAGAAAGGGAAGGGTCAAGTCAAGGAACATGTATAATGGAACCAGGGACTAGGACAACGAAGGGAGGATTGAATGGGAGAGGAGGAGGGCAGGGCAGGGGAGAGCATTGGGGGAAAAATGGGGACAACTGTAATTGAACAACAATAAAATAATTTTAAAAGAAAGAAAGAGTATAGACCAGTGATTTTCAACCTTTCTCATCTCATGACACATACAAACTAATTACTAAAATTCTATAACACACCAAAAATATATATATTTTGTTGATCTGACAAAAATAGGTAAAGTTTTTATTCTTCCACACTGGTTGTTCTTGTGTTGGCTGCTGTAATTTTTTTTTCAACTTGGCAATCTAAGGAAAAGAGGTCAGTGCCTCTGACTTCATAGTCAGGTGTTGCATGTTTTGAAAATTCTTGAGACACATCAGTGTGCCGTGGCACAGAGGTTGAAAATTGTTGCTATAGGCCAATCAACTTTATGATTACAGAGGCAAAAATCCTTAAGAAAATATTAGCAAACAGAAATTAGCAACAACAAAAAAATGTTATGCACCATGGTGGAGTGGGGGGTTATTATGAGACTGGGTCACTATTTGCAACACAATCAAAATAATCCACTATATTAACAGGCTAAATAGAAAATCTCACCATCATGTCAACTAATGTGAAAGCAGGTGTTGACAAAATTCAACATCCATTCATAATAAAAATTCTCAGAAGAAAATGTGAATAGAAGAAGACTACCTCAACTTGATAAAAGATCACCCACAAAAACCTAGAGCTAACACACTTGATGCTTGAAAATTGAATACTGTCACTCAAAGATTGGAAAAAAGGCAAAGATTTCTGCTCTTACCACCCTTAATCATCAGAGTATACTAGAAGTCCAACTCAGTGAAGACATTCAAAAAGAAAAAATAAAAGACACATAGATTAGAAATGAAAAAATAAAACCACCCTTATTTGTAGATGACCTAATTATCTATATAAAAAATTCCATAGTATCCACAAAAAAAATCCTTGAACTATTAAGTTCAATAAGGTCACAGATTATACTATAAACATATAAAAGGCAATTATATTTTTATGTACTATGAACAAACATGTAGATACCAAAATTTAATTTTAAAATAGTTTAATTTTTTTAAGTCTACTATAAAAGAAGAAAACAGAGAGCTTTTGGTCAAGATGGTGGAATAGAAAAACAGGTGCCATCTTCCTAAACTAAATCAAAATTACAACTCAACTACAGAACAACAATCATTGAAAACTGCCTAAAATCTAGCTGTATAGCTGTTCTATAACTAAGGCTACACAGAAGAAGCCATGTCAAGATTGGTAGGAGGGGTTAGTCCCACACCCACTTATAGCAGTTAAATATCAGGAGGAATATCTTAGCCACACAGGTGTCCCAAGAGTTGGAGGAGTCCTAATATATATCAGACTTCCCAGCCCAGGGTTCTGGTGCTGGCAAGAGAAGTTCCCCATAACTTCTGACTGTGAAAAACAGCAGAGATTGTGGCTGAGTGAGACAAAAGGCTATTGAAGTCCTTGTCATTTCTCTTAATGGACCAGCACAGAAACTTACTTGAACTCAGTCACTCTGAGTTTCAGCCCTGGAGCAGCAGCTCAAAAGGTGCCATGGCTGAGGAGGAACTGAATTTCCTGGTTTTGGGGTGAGGGCTGCAGGGGCAGCTTTCCCTCAGACAGAGGTACAGGCAGAAGCCATAGTTCCTTTGCTGAGCTCTCCTGCTGTAGATACAGATAGCTGTCATATCTGTGTCTCCATCAACTTGGCTAACAGTGTTCATCATACTCTAGTGATTCCAAGACCCTGCCCCACCCAAATCAGGCTTTCAGTGGCTTTTCCATACAAACAGCCTGTGTTGGCTCTTGCTAAAACATTTCCTAATATCTCTCAAAGGCTCACAGACTCTTCAAAAATCTGGCCACAGCATGCTCCATATCTCGTACTAAGCAGCCCCATACCCCACACTATCAGCAGCCAGCCACAGTTTGCACCTTAACTTCCCCAAGGCACCTCCATCCCCAGCACAAGGGGCAACCATCTTCAGATCACTTTGTAGCTCATGCTAATTGGCCCCAAACAGGGCACAGGCAGTGGCTAACATTGGCCTGAACCTCCTAAAAGGCCACAGAACCAACGCACCCAGTGGCCAGCTTCAGACCACACCAGAGCACCACTCAACCACTTTCACAGATGGTACACTTAAAGGGCAGACTCAACAGACACAAGAGTGCTGCTAAAGCAAATCTTGCTCCATAGGGTCAGCCCTCACACAACAGCTTCTCCACTGTAGTCACAGTTAGTCCGCACAGCCAATCGTCTTGAGGGTAAATCCCTCCCATTAACATACCAGTACAATCAAGGTTCAACTACAATAGGAGGGTGTGCACAACCCACAAGAGGGAGTGCATCTGGAGTGCCCAGCTCTGGTGACCAAGGAGGCTGTTCCACTGGGGCCTACAGGACACCTACTGCATAAGGCCACCCTACAAAGACTAAGAGACATAGCAAATCTACCTAGTACACAGAAACAAACACAGAGAGGCAGCAAAACTAGAGAGACAAAGAAAATAAAAGAACAGGAGAAATCTCCATAAAATAACAGCTGGCAAGCAAATTATTGTGTACAGAGTTCAAAGCAATGGTAATGATAATGCTCCAGTAACTTAGTGAGGACTTCAATAGCATGAAAAAGGACACAGAAGCCATAAAAGAGAACCACAAATGAAGAATGCAATAACTGAAATAAAAATAAAATAGAGGAAATCGACAACAGTTACATGAAGCAAAGAATCAAATCAGTGACTAGGCAAACAAGGTAGCAGGAAACACCTAATTAGAGCAGGAAAAAAAATCTGAAAAGTCAGGATTGCTTAAGGGAACTCTGTGACAGCATCAAACATACCAACTTTCACATCATAAGGGTACTGGAAGGAGAAGCAAAAGAACAAGGGATTGAGAACCTATTTGGAGAAATAATGACTGAAAACTTCTCTACCTGATGAAGGAAAAAGATACACACGTCCAAGAAGCAGAGAGAGTCCCAGACAAGATGCATCCAAACAGATCCACACCAAGACAAGATGTATCCAAACAGGGCTACACCAAGACCTTCACCTAAAATGGCAAAGGTAAAAGAGCATTTTAAAAGCAGCAAGAGAAAACAGTTACTTATCTAAAAGGGAGCTTCTGAAAGACTGTCAGCTGATTTCTCAACAGAAACCTGTAGGCCAGTGAGGACTGGCACAAAATATTCAAAGTGATGTAAAACAAGAGCCTACAACCAAGGTTACTCTACCCAGCAAAACTTTCATTTAGATTGGAAGGACAGACAAAGAGCTTCCCAGACAAGAGAATGCTAAAGGAGTTCATGACTATGAAACCAGTATAAAAAATATTAAAGGGATTTCACGAAGAAGAAGAAGAAGAGGAAAAGGAATAAAAAATATGAATAGTAAAATGGGAATAACTACATATCTATCAACAACTACTTTAAATGCAAATAAATTAAATGTTCCCATCAAAAGACATCGTGTGTCTGAATGGATATGAAAACATGACTCTTACATATGCTATCTACAAGAAACTCACTTCGGATTGAAAGAAACACATAGGCTGAAAATAAAGGGATAGAAAAAGATATTTCATTATTATGAAAATAAAAAAATCTAAGTAGCAATGCATATACCAGACAAAATTACTTTAAAACAAAGGCTGTAACAAGAGACAAAGAAGAACCCAGCAATTCCACTGATGTGTATTTATTCAAAGAAAATTGAAACACTAGTTTGAAAGACATATGTCTCCATATGTTTATTGTAGCAATATTTATCATTACCAAGATATGGATGCAAATTAAGTATCTGTCAATGGATAAATGGATAAAGAAGAAGATAACTATATATGTATATTATATATATATATATAAAATGGAATATGACTCAGCCATAGAAAGAGAATAAAATCTTGCCATATGAAACAACATGGTTGGACCTAGAGGGCATTGTGCTGAGTGTAATACATCACACAGAAAAAGACAAATGCCATATAATTTCTCTTTATATATAGAATCTAAAAAAACAAAATTAATGAACGAGCAAACAGAAATAGGTTCACAGATACAGATGACAATTGCCAGGTGGAAAGGGGGTTGGGGAAGAGCTGAAAAATGTGAAGGAATTAAGAAATACACGTTGGTAGTTATGGAATCTACATGGGGAGTAAAGTAGAAGGTAGGAATGTGGTCAATATCATTCTAGTAACTATGTATAGTGTAGATAGGTACTAATATTTTGGCATGATCAATTCATATGTTATATAAATGTGTAATAACTGGGTTGTATACCTGAAACTAATATAATATTGAATGCCAAATAAAATTTAAAATTAAAACACATTTAATAATAATAAAGGAATCTTTATTAGAAAGATGTCATGGAAACAATAGGTATTTTCTTGATCTTTAATCTCATTTATAAAATTGAACTAAGGTCAAGTAATACAGTATTGCCAAAACTAACTAAATAAATAAATAAACAGATTATTCCACCCAGGAACCCTACCTCGCCTTTCAAGTAAAAATAATTCTTATATTCATGTAGCTAAAATTTCCTGAGTCATGGAGTTAAAGGGAGAGGTTTTGTTTCATTTTTTAAAGTTAGCATGAATTTGCTGCCAAAACTTGAACCAGAAATCATTTTCACTATGAATAACACCAAAATCTTAAAATAACAGGATGTGATTATTTTAATTACTTCCAAGAATACTGAGATGATTTAAAATTAAGGAATTGATTCCTTGAAATGAATGGGGCAAGGTTTCCAGTGAAAATAACTGAGTAGGTAAATACTGCACTCACCTCCACCCACAACCAAATCAAAATTACAGCTAAACTACAGAACAGTCATTGAAAACCAACTGAAGTCTAGCTGAACAGATGTCTAAGAATGAAGGACATACCGAAAAAGCCACGTTGAGCTGGCGTGGAGGGCAGAGACGCAGCAGCAACCTGGTCCCATACCCAGCTGTGGCAGTTAAGAATTGAGAGAGAGAGCTTGGCAATGGAGGTCACACCTGAGAATCCAGGGGTCCCAGCCCCAAACCAAACTCTCCAGTCCCTGGGTCTAGTGCTTGGAATAAAAGTTCCCATAATTTGTGGTTGTGAAAATGAGTGAAGATTATGTCTGAGTGACACAGAGGGCTTCTGGAGTCCCAGGTCTTCATTTTCTAGGACCAGCGCATGGACTTAGCCACTGCCTGACTCATTCAGAGCTCCAGTACTGGGATTGCAGCTCGAAATGTACCAGGGACATACAGGGAGGAACTAAATTATCTGATCTCAGGGTGAGGTCTAGAGGGGTAGCTTTCTCCCCACAGAAGTGCTGGCAAAAGCCATTGTCCCTTTATTGATCCCTTACCCAACTCAGCCTGCAGGTACTGCAGCCATATCTGAGTCTCCATCACCTAACTAACACCATTAGCCCTGCCCTGGTGATTTCCAGACCCTACCGCACCCAACTGTCAAGGCTTCCCAAGCCATTTCTAATGTCCTTTATATACAAACAGCCTGTATTGTATCATACTGAGCACTTTCTTAAAATCTCTCAAAGGTTCACAAACCTCAAATAAGCAGCATCTGGACTCCGCATGCCTCATACCTCCTGCTGAGCAGATCCAAGTCTAATACTATTGGCTGCTAGACACAGTTTGTGGCTTAACCTCTCCCAGGCTTCCTAGACAAGAAAAAGCTAAAGGAGTTCTTTACCACCAAACCAGTGTCACAAAAGTGTTAAAGGGGACTTTTTAAGAAGAAAAAAGGTTAACATTATGAATAATAAAATGGCAATAACTACATATCTATCAAAATTACTTTAAATGTAAATGGATTAAATACTCTCATCAAAAGACATTGGGTGGCTACCAAACGAAATAGAAACAGACTTATAGACACAGAAAACAGACTGACAGAGGGAGGGGTTTGGGGGACTTGGTGGGAAAGATGAAGGAATTATGAAGTATAAATTGGTAGTTACCAAATAATCACAAAGATCTAAATTATAACATAATGGATATAGTCAATAATCATAATTATGTATGGGACCATGTGGGTACTTAAAATATTGGGAGGACCACTCTATAAAGTATGACTATCTAACCACTATGTTGTGAAGCTAAAAACTAATACAGAATAATATTGAATGTAAATGGCAACTTTAAAATTTTTTGAAAAGTAAAAAAAAAATTTAAAAGACATGGGTGGCTGAATGGAACAAAAAGCAAGACCCTTACATATGCTGCCTAGAAGAGGCTCACTTCAGATCAAGAGACACACACAGACTAAAAGTAAAAGGAGAAAAAAGATATTTCATGAAAATAGAAACAAACAAACAAACAAATGGCTTATGTAACAATACATGTACCAGACAAAATAGACTTTAAAACAGAGGCTATGGCAACAAACAAAGAAGGGCCCAGAAATTCCACTTCTAGGTATTTATCTGAAGAAACCCAAAACAATAATTCAGAAGACATATGCACCCATATGTTTATTGCAGCATTATTTACCATAGCAAACATATGGAAGTAATTTAAGTGTCCATCAATAGGTGAATTAATAAAGAAGAAGTGGTACATGTATACAATGGAATATTACTCAGCCATAGAATAGAGTGAACTCTTTTCATCTGTAACATGGATAGACCTAGAAGGTATTATGTTAAGTGAAATAAGTCAGACAAAAAGAAATACCATATGATTTCATTTATATATAGAATCCTATAAATGAATAAGTGAACAAATGAAACAAACAACCTCATAGATACAGAGAACATTTTGATGGTTGCCAGATAGGATGTATGTTGGCAGATGGGTGAAAAGGGGGAAGGAATTAAGAAATACAAATTGGTAATTATAAAATAGCCATTGGGATATAAAGTACAGAATAAAGAATATAGTCAATAATATTGTAATTATGTATTGTGTCAAATAGGTACTAGATTTATTGGTGTAATAAATTCATAAGATATAAATGTCTGATCACTACGTTGTACACATGAAACTAATATAATATTTTGTCTTTTATAATTGAAAATTTTAAAATTATGTTAAAGAAGCATTTGATTTCTTGAATTTATCCCATTTATAGATCAAAGAAAAACAGTCATTTTGATTAACCAGAAAAAGCAATTCTTATAAATACTCATAAAAAATGTGAGTAAATATTCCTTATTACTATGTTAAGCAGTATCTTTCTGAAACTACCTGCCAACATCACACTGAGTAAGGAAACACTAGGATTACTTCTACCAAAAATTAAGTAAAATAACCACTTTTGCTTTTATTATTATCATTTAATCCTCATGTCTTCAATCAAGGATAAAAATACCTGAAATATATTTGAAAAAGAATGAGACCTCCGTTGTGAAAGAAATATGATGTAGATGGATTTTTTTGTTCCTTCAATGCAAAGCTTTATATAGTAAATGTGCATTTGTTCACCAAACTAATCTAAGTATATAAAACAAATCCTTTTTTTGCAAATTTAATAAAATATTTCCGAAAGAAAAATTCTCTACTTTTTATTAGAACTTAATTATCCATTAACTCCTGCACTAAAATAGCCTCTACTATATGCCGAGCACTGTGCTAGGCAAAGAGATTTTTGAACAAATTACAAAATATGTATTTAATGCCTATTTTTATAAAACACATATTCAGCCCTGGCTGGTGTGGCTCAGTGGACTGAGCACTGGTCTGTGAACCAAAGAGTCATTGGTTTTATTCCCAGTCAGTGCACAGGCCTGGGTTGTGGGCCAGGTCCCCAGTAGGGGGCGCATAGAGGCAACCACACATTGATGTTTCTCTCCCTCTCATTCTCCCTCCCTTCCCCTCTCTAAAAATAAATAAATAAAATCTTTTAAAAAATAAAATGTATATTCATATAAAAATGGAAGTATACACACCTAACTGTACGGAGCAAGTTATCTCAGGGTGCAAGAACTGTGGAGATAATTTCCTCAAGTGTGCTAATCTTTACTGTCATTTTTTAAAATTAATCACCTCTAATATTTCTTAACAAAGAAAATAATCACTTATAAAAGTAAAGATGCTCACTGCTTTTCATTTGACTCAGATAATTTATTTAAGAATGCTAGAGATAAGACAGATACTTTTTAAATTGCTAAAATTACATTTACATATTTGCATTGTACATGGTGTTTTAATACAAAACATTTTTATCTTATTTTCTTCTTGAATAAAGATATTCTTTAAATGGTTACACAAATACTCATGGTTATAAACATAATAGAAAGATTCTCTTATATATATAGGTATAGTTATATAGATATTTAGATATGTATATATAATCAAACATGTTTCTTTTTCTTTCCCAGACTTGTAATATACATAAATTACAAGATTAATACATTAAAATTTTTTTAAAGTGTACTAAGTTATTTTAAAATATCCCCTGGCTGGTGTGGCTCAGTGGACTGAGCACAGCCCTGTCAACTGAAAGGTTGCTGGTTTGATTCCCAGTCAGGACACATGCCTGGATTACAGACCAGGCCCCCTGTTGGGAGCGTGAGAGAGGCAACCAATTGATGTTTCTCTCCCTTTCTCCCACCCTTCCTTTCTCTCTAAAAATAAATAAATAAAATCTTTTAAAATAATTTTTAAAATGTAATTAACCTCCTTACCATAATAATGTATTTTTATGTCTTACCTTTTTTTTTTTTTCCTGATGCTTAGGTTCCATAAATGTTATAATTTTTCTCACCAATAAATGTAATTTAGGCCAGGCATTAGTATTGTTCCCTTTTACCAGGTAAAAAAATAAAAGCTCAGAAAATTTATTCAGCTTTCCCAAGACCACACAGATAGCAAGTTTTAGAGTTGAGGTTTGAACCCAAGCATTCTGCTTCCAGAATCCATTTGCCTAACCACCTACTTATTTTTTAAAGTCTCTGATTATCAAGCATCATGATAGATAGGTATTATGTCAACTGTTAACTGATTATGTTAGTCACATTACACAAAAGGAAAAGCTATTTCCCACATGGTCTACAGGCATATTCAGGATGACCCAGAGACTCAAAATAAATATCCTAAGTAATTCAAGTTAGAAAAAAAAAGGAAGGAAGAAAGACCTAAAGTGAGAAGGTCAATCATATTTCTACTGGAAAGATTATTCATCGAGGGGAAAAAATGTAGTTTAGAGAAATAATGACTCATGACGCTCCTGATGTGGATGAGAAATGGTCTGGAAACAAATCACAGTTCTGCAATGAAAAGCCTCCGATATTACTATAAAGGTTTTTAATTTACGTTTCCTTTTTTCTACATAAGGTATTTGTATTTATACATGGAAAGTTCTTATATTGTGGATTAAATTCATTCTTTTGAAAATAAAAAATAATCATTGACTATTCAGTAATAAACTTGAACTTAATGATGAACTCTAAATCCTTCAGCGATCATTTCTATTTCTCTTTCCAATTTTGATTCAGTTGTGATGCTGGTCTTCTCACTAAGGGTTTGTGTTGTTTTTGTTATTTTGCCAAGTTTAATGAAGTGTTTCCATCTAATTGTACATGTATAACTTTGGCAGTTAGCTGGCCAAGTATTAAACTCAACTTCCGTTTGAATTTAGTAAACATAATCTAGGATATTTTTGCTAAATGATTAGCTATTTAAGTAGATGGATAAACTATAAACTAATTGTATTATGAAATAAAATTGACTATGAAAATGTTTTAGTGATTAATCGAAGAATTATGTACCAGGTATATAAATTAGAATTGATTGTTCTACTTTAAAAGAGAGAAGTTACATGTAAAACAGTGTGGGAGGGTAATAGAAATTGAAAATATTTTACTCAGTCTGTTGTCTACCTCTACAAATCCTACAAATATCATCTATTAATTCTAACAGATATTTTTAAGTATTTAGTTCAGTGATCATAAAGATGAAAAGCTTAGTCCCAAAAAACTTGAAAATACTTTTAAAAGATGTTTTCATGACCATGAGTCAATAGGAGAGTCTAATAACAATACTCTCTTATTGAACTGAATTGTTTCCCCCCTCCCATGGATTCCCTTAGAAGAAATAGCATTGTTTGCTCATATACATAAATATGATAAAGAGGAATAGTGTCATTAAGCCTTCAATTATCACTTAATTGGTTTTTTAGTCCTTTGAAGTGTGATACAGAAGTATTTGGTTGTTACTACTGAGAGGAGAACTGTCTGGCTCTTATAAAGGAAATTGAATTAGAAATAATGTATACCTTTCCTAGACACTAATGTTTGTAAGGTTTGTATAAGAGTGACAATTTGCCTTACAAAATAATTAGTAATTGTAACACATCATGTATTTCCAGGTGCCAAGCAACTGTTGCTGGTTTTATTATAAATTCACTCACTGCCAGTTTATTGTGTTTCAAACAATAGATGATGTGGACCATGGGAACCTTCAGTTAAATGTATTCCCTAACTGTATCCGGATGTCATACATATATCTCTGGTGGGAAAATAAGGTAGATAAAGTGGTGTCATTGACCTGAACAAATAATATTTAAAGTTACTTAATTAGCATGAGGAAGCTTATGCTAAATTAGGAAGCATGTTTGTTTAGGGTAGGAAATGCTATAAATATTTCGAACATAAAAGAAAAAAGAACAATTTCTTCTGTCTGGAAATTTATTAAACAAAATGCTTGGATTTTCCAGGTGTTTGTCCGAGTCAAATTGGTTTTCCATTCTTCTATTCTAATAGTGTTAATTTCATTTATCTCATTCTAAGGGTTGACTATAAAACATTTTTTAATGTCTATGTATTTTTTATGCTACAAGAGGTGCTAGTTAAACTTACCTGTATTTTTACCTCAACATATTTTTCAAAGAAAGAGAAAAAAATTTTACTTCATTCTATGAAATCTTATTAAATACAAAAATGAAGGACTTAAAAAAGAGGTTAAATTATCAAGAGTAAGTGCACCTAATTTTTCACTTTCTTATGTATTGTTATAGAAAGAACCCTGGACAGCTATATTTGGCTAACATAATGCAAGGGATTAAAATTCTCATGTAGAAGAAAAAAGTAAACAACTTTATTTCAGATTAAATTAAGTTTTCTACATAAAAGGTGATTGAAGTAAGTATTTACAAAATTCATTCATACAAAGGAAAACTTCATGGTGTAACATTTAACTTTAAGGTATTTATTGTTTCTTAAGATGATCTTTTTTTTTAATTTTTATATTGCTTGTTGCCTTAATTCCTTATGAAGCACATAACCATATCCACTTTATATCAGTATACTCTGTGTACCCAAAATAAATATGTGCCAACTGGGCTCATTCATGTAGTCACTTCACTGAATTTCCAGAAAGAAACTATTTAATGAAAGTTGGGTAATCAAAATAAAATTTCTCTCAATCTCCATTAGGTCACATGACTTTTTTCTTTAAACGTTCTTCGTTAGGTTTGTCTGGGCTTGATTATATGATGGAGGCAGACGTCCCAATACACAAGGTGACAATATGTAAGGGACAGTGGCATCTCTGCTACATACTATTTGTAAAAGCAAATCACAGGGCCAGCTGAGGAGAAGCTATAAAGTTACTTTGCAAAGGGCATGCAAACAAGAAGGGGTAGAAAACTTTGACCTTTTTTGCTATCAACCACACAACGTGTTTAATATTGAAGTGGAGAGGAGAATAATACTAATAATAATAGCATGCACTGAATATTTATTATGTACCAGGTATATAAATTTATGCTTCACAAAATGTTTATGATGCAGGTATATTATTCCCATTTTACCAATGTTTGTGTTACACCAAAAATTTTGAGGAGAATCTTTTTATGACCAAAATTAAATAACACTGAGTTATTCTGAGCCATAAGAATCAATTGTTAGGAGAAATAAATAAAATAATCACCTTTACACATAGGTGATTCAAATAGCTAAAACAGAAGTGCTATCACCTATTTCTGTCATTCAGAAAAATATCTTCATGGACAAATACCTCTGCCCATGATTTATTAATGGGCTATTATATTAATGAACTATTATAGTAGTGGGTGAAGCTAATCATATTTAAATGTTTTCCTGACTTCCAGTCAAGATGGTGGGTAGGCAGACATGGCTCACATCTTGGCACAACCACATCAAAATTACAATTAAAATACAGAACAACCATCACTCAGAACCATCAGAAATCAAGCTGAATGGAACTCTGACAACTACAGAATTAAAGAAACTGTATCCACGCAGACTCGTAGGCAGAGTGCAGATGTGAAATGGGCTGGTCGTAGCAAATATGCCATGGTTAAAATTTTAGGAGGGATAGCTCAGGAGTGAGGAGTCTTACCCCACAACAAGGCCTGCCAGCCCAGGATTCCATTGCCAAGAATATAAGCCCCCAAAATTTCTTGCTGCAAAAATGAGCAGGGATTGAGTCAGTCGAAGAAATTGCTGAGGCCCCAAGCTGTTCCTCTTCAAGAGCCCACACACGGGCTTACCTAAGCAGACTCCCTCCCTCTGAGCTACAACACTGGGGTGGCAGCTTGAAAGGCACCGGTGGTATACAGGAAGAAACTGAAGTGTCTGGCATCAAGATGAGCAGAGACTATTGTCCCTTTGCTAAACCCTCCCCAACAGAGCCAGCAAGCTAGTGCCATATCTGCGACTCCACCAACCTGGTTAACACTGTTTGACTCGCCTTGGAGATCCCCGGAGATTCTGCCCCACCCAAATTATGGTCCCACCCTGGCTTCTTTTCCATATGAATGGCTATTCTTGGCTCATGCTTCACAACTTCTTAAATCCTATCAAACAAGGAATGTCTGGCCTCAGTGAGTCCCAGGCCTGGCACTAGCAGCAGCCAGCCTAGATTCACAGCTTGGCTTCTCCTGGGAATCTCCAAGCCCAGCATAAGTAGCAGCTATCTCAGATTGCTTTATAGCTCAGACAGGGTGGCCCTGGGCAGAACACAGGTGGAGGCTGACATTACCTGCACCACCCTGGAAACCCCAGGGCCAGCACACCAAGTCAACAGCTACAGACCACATCAGATCACCACCACCACCCTTCTCCTACACAGGGAACTTTCCATGGAGGGTGGAGATTGGTGGTAAGTGGTCACAGCCAATCCTTGCAGCTGACTGACTGGGTAAATCCCTCCCATTGAACTGCCAACAGTAACCAAGTTTTAACTCCAAGAGGAGGGTATACTCAGCCCACATAAAGGGTGCACCTCAAGTACCCAGCTTGGGTAATAGGGGAGGCTGTGCCATTTTACCCTACAGGACACCTAATACCTTAGACCATACTACCAAGACATGGAGTCAAAGCATCTCTACCTGATATACAGAAGCAAACACAGGGAGACTGCCAAGAGGAGGAGACAATGGAACATGGCTCAAATGAAACAGATCAAAACTCCAGAAAAAGAGTTAAATGAAAATGGAGATAAGCAATCTATCAGATGCTGAGTTCAAAACCCTGGTTCTAAGGAAGCTCAAGGAACATAGTGAGCTCAACTGCATGAAAAAAAAGACCCAGGTAAAAATGAAGGATACACTAATTGAAATGAAGAACAATTTACAGGGAGACAATGGTGGAGTCTAGAAAGCCAAGAATCAAATAAATGATTTGGAACATAAAGAAAAAAAAAATCAGAATAAGAAGAAGAAAAAAGAATCCAATAAAAATGAGGATACTATAAGCAACCTCTGGGACAACTTCAAGAATTACAACATTCACATCTTAATTGTGCCAGAAGGAAAAGAGAAACAGCAAAAAAGTTGAAATCTATTTGAAAAAAATAATGAAAGAAAACTTCCCTAATTTGGTAAAGGAAGTAGACATACAAATCCAGGAAGCACAGAGAATCCCACAGAAAATGGATGCATAGAGGCCCACTCGAAGACACATCATAATTAAATGCCCATGGTTTAACACAAAGAGAGAATCTTAAAACCAGCAACAGAATAGCAGTTAGTTGCCTACAAGGGAGCTCCCATAAGACTGTCAGCTAATGTGTCAACAGCAACTTTGCAGGAATTGGCAAAGAATAGTCCAAGTGATGAAAAGTAAGGACCTACAAACAAGATTACACCAAAAGCTATCATTTAGAATCAAAGGACATACAAAGAGCTTCCCAGACAATGAAAAACTAAAGGAGTTTATTACCACAAAACTAGTATTACATGAAATGTTGAAAGGTCTTCTTTGAAAATAAGAAATAAAGATTAAATATATTAACATTATAATGGATATAAATACATATATATATCAATAATCAAATCTAAAAATCAAAATAAACAACAAAACCAAAATCATAGATACAGAGAACATTTTGACAGTTGCCAGATGGAAGGGAGCTGGGGGGATGGGTGAAAAAGATGAAGGGTGTTAGAAGTTCAAATTGGTAGTTACAGAGTAGTCATAGGGATGTAAAATACAGCACAGTGAACACATTCAATAATATTCTAATAACCATGTATGGTGTCAGATGCTATGAGATTTATTGGGGTGATAAAGTTATATAATGTCTAATGATTGGAGTATACATGTGAAACTAATACATTATTGTGTGTTGGTTGTAATTGAAAAATAAAAAATGATTTGAAAATAATTTAAAATTTAAAATAATTCAATTCTGGTGTTTAGTAAACATAATTAATTTTACCATACAGTTCGTGAATATTATGAATTAGGGATAGTAGATTAAAATATCTTTAATTAGAAGTCAGAAGACTATTGAATGTGACTCTCTATTATATTTATGCAAGTTAATTTTTGAGAACCCTAGGTTCATCTTTTGTAATATTGAAATAATGATACCTGCTTTCCTGACTGGGTTTTGTGATATTTAAAGTTGATGACATGCTGATGGTAAACTGTAAACTGTAAAGCAATAGGTAGACATCAGAAATGATCAATAAAGATAATGTGACATGTACTGGTACTTTTGCTTCACTGATCATGAGTTACAGAATTTTATAAGAATTTCTTCTTCAGAATGTGCACTCAACCTGTTTCTAATTTAGAGAATACTGTATCATATATATGGTAATAAGACAGAGAAACAGATCAAAACATTTATATTATTAGAAGTTAATAAAAAATAAAGCTCCCATCTGTGGGGGACTGTGCTATACAAATGAAACAGTTTTAAATCCCAAAAAGTAAAAAATAACTGCCAATTTTTCTATTCTCGTGTAACAATCTGATGATAAGACAACATGGCAGATTTTATGATTTAAGCAAAGAAGAATCTCAGCAATTTGAGAAAAGCAAGGAATGCAATGTGTGATAAAACCTGGGAAAAACAATCATGCCCAGGGAGTCATCTAAAGCTTCAGAGCTCTCACTTTGCATAATTAAATGTAAGTTTTAGCTAAGAAAAAGTAGTCCAACATAGATGATAATAGCAATAGTAGATATGGTGTATTGAGCAAATTCTCCATATCACTTAATTACACGTATTATTGTATTTAGCCTTAACATCAATATGGAGCATTATTCTCCCTTTACAACTAACAAAATTGGCTTATAAAGGTTATATGTTCTGGTCAGTGCCACATAACTACTCAGCAGAAGACTTAGTCCTTGAACCCAGATCTAACTGCTACAAAAGTACAAGAGAGCCTGAAAAAAAATTTGAGGTGCCATATTATTATTTTGGAACCATCATATTTTTTTGACTAGTTCAACCTGATGTTACATTGAGCTATATTATACATATGTCAAGAAAAGAAAATTATTTCTCCACTTAGAGAAGGTAATTGCTTATAAAGGACATTAAAAAGTTCAACATGTTGAAAACTATTTCTTAACCTCATTAAATTTGCATAGAATTGGCAATAAGGTCAAAGATTTACTTGAGCACCTATTCAGTTTTTTCACCAGAAGCTACAGAAATGGAAAAATGAACCATATAATTACTGATTCTCAAGGAACTTATGGTTCTCTGAGCAAGGAGACATGCATAAATAATAATGATACAAAATTTACATAGTAAGCTTTTAAAAGTAACAATTTAAAATAAAAAGTAATGTTAAAAGTAATGTCAATAATAAAATGTTTTGGCTTAATAAAAGTAAAAATGAGAAAGGGCATTTCCAGTGAAAGATCAGAGAGAAGAGGTAAATAGGGAAAAAAGGGGATTCTGAAAGCTTGGATGTTTCCATAGCTTCATACTTAAACTCTCACAGATAAGGATGTAGGAAAATTACTCCATTTTAAGGATTTGCATGGACAGAACTGGGAATGAGTTGGTGAAAAATCCTCACTTTTCAGGTGGAAGAAAAACAAGAGGTAAGGATGAAAAATGTAATAGAAGTGATTAAAAGCTATGTTAGGACATTGTGAATGCATTATTTTACAATAATTTTAAAAGAGTTTAAAAGTAGATTTATAAAGAACAGAGCTGTGCTTTAAAAAGATGGTTGGCATACATAAAGAAGATGGCACTGAGTATGAGGACGCAGGGAGGAAATTCTTGTAAGGGATCAGTCAAGAGGTAATTAGAATTCTATTTCAGAATTGCAGGAGAGAAATAAAGAAGAAGAGAAGCCCAAAAATGTGATATGGAGAAATTGCTGAGTGAATGGATATAGCTTCAAGAAAATAAATCTAAATAAATACTAAGTCCTACTTAAGTAAGGAAAAAGCTGTAATACCTTTCAGGGTGAAAGATAAGAGGATCAGTTAAATTTAAAATAATGTAGAGGCTTCCAAATGGAGGTACTAAGCAGACATTGAACATCTGGGATGTGGTGCTCAGCACAGTAATTGGAAATGATGGAGATGGAATTGGAAGCTACATATAGAGTTGACTTTTGAGTTCTTGGAAGTGTATCATGAACACACAAAAATGGAAATAGATAAAGATTTAAGAGTGAACTATTTGAAATGCATTTGGGATGTGAGACAAAAAAACAAAGCTTAAGATTCTGCATCCCAATGGTTATAGCAAAAAATCATATTGAGAGATAAACTTAATTGTTGTAAAGTACAATAGAAGTGGCATAAAAAATAAGATTAGAGACTGGATTTCATGTTTAGAATTGGAAACTTTTGAAGGAATATTTATAATGGAACATCAGAGCCAATGTGTATTTTTAGATATTAAAGAGTGAGGAGAGAAAAGAAAAGAAGAACTTCATATAGAGAGAGCCAATCCAGGTAATTCAGTCCACTAATTGGACATGTTGTAAGAGTTTATCATATTGATAAAATCAAATGAATTATTTCCAAGACATTTTTCTTTAAACCATGTATATACAGCCTAAGACTTCAAACCTAGCTCAGTCAGATTTGAATTAATAAAAATGATTATTCTGACTTCTGGCCCAGATGGAGGCATAGGTTGATATACTTTGCCACCTCACACAACTGAAAGAAGGACAACAAATTTAAAGATGCAAAACAGTCAGAACTTCAAGAAAATCAAACTGTTTGAAGTCCAACAACCAAGGAGTTAAAGAAGAAACAGTCATCCAGACTGGTAGGAGGGGCAGAGACAGAGACGGGAAGCTAGGGCAGAGGGGATGCCACAAGGTTGTTGGCTGGAGGACTAGGAGGGCAAGATGGCAGCTTATGGTCCTTTATTTGCGTATGGATACACTGGGAGAAACAACAGGGAAGCGAGACAGACCACACAATCCAGGGCTCCAGTGAGGTAAAAAAAATGAAAGCCTCAATGAAAAACCTCTGGCTGTAAAAACCTGTGGGGGTTACAGCAGTGAGGGACACTCCTAGCCTCACAGGAGAATTTGTTGGAGGAACCCTCAAGGTTCTAGAACGTACACAAACCCACCCACCCAAGAACCAGCACCAAAAGGGTCCAAATTGCTTATGGACAGCAGGGGAAGTGGCTAAAAGCCTCTGAGAGCTGACTAACTGGCATTGTTCCCTCTCAGACCCCTTCCCCACATACAGCACCAAAAAACAGCACATAGGTCACCCCACACTGTCAAATACCTAAGGCTCTGCCCCTTATAATATAACACGTGGGTCAGAGACAAAAAAATATGGCCCAAATGAAAGAACAAATCAAAGCTCCAAAAATTGAACTGAGCAATAAAGAGGTAGCCAACCTAACAGATGCAGAGTTCAAAACACTGGTAATCTGGATGCCCCCCAGAAATGCTTGAGTATGGTGCAAAATAGAGGAAAAAGTGAAGGCAATGCAAAATGAAATAAAGAAAAATATACAGGGAACCAACAGTGAAGGGTAGGAAATTGGGGCTCAAATCAATGATTTGGAGAAGAAAGAAAGAAACATTCTACCAGAACAGAATGAAGAAACAAGAATTCAAAAAAATGAGGAGAGGCTTAGGAACTTCTGCAACAACTTTAACCATTCCAATGTCTGAATCATAGGGGTGCCAGGAGGAGAAGAGGAAGGGCAAGAAATTGAAAACTACTTATTTGAAAAAATAATGAAGGAGAACTTCCCCAGTCTAGCAAAGGAAATAGACCTCCTGGAAGTCTAGGAAGCTCAGAGAGTTCCAAAGAAGTTGGACCCAAGGAAGCACACACCAAGGCACATCAAAATTGCATTACCCAAGATTAAATATAAAATCTTAAGAGCAGCAAGAGAAAAAGGAGAGAGTTACCTACAAAGGAGTTCCCATAAGACTAGCAGCTGATTTCTCAAAAGAAACCTTGCAGGCAAGAAGGGGTTGGAAAGAAGTATTCAAGGTCAT
Source organism: Mormoops blainvillei (assembly GCA_004026545.1). NCBI lineage: Eukaryota > Metazoa > Chordata > Mammalia > Chiroptera > Mormoopidae > Mormoops > Mormoops blainvillei. Next base: position 266,546 of record PVJD01000263.1, read on the forward strand.
GAAAGGCAAGGACCTACATCAAAGATTACTCTATCCAGCAAAGTTATTATTTAGATTAGAAGGACAGATAAAGTTCTTCCCAGAAAAGGTCAAGTTAAAGGGGTTCATCATCACCAAACCCTTATATGAAATGTTAAAGGCATTTATCTAAGAAAAAGAAGATCAAAACTATGAACAGTAAAATGACAACAAACTCACAACTGTCAACAACTGAACTTAAACAATATAAAAATGAAAACAAACTAAGCAAACAATTAGAATAGCAACAGAATCACAGAAATGGAGATCACATGGAGGATTATCAGCAGGGAGGGGGTGGGGAGAAAATGGGGGAAAAGGTCCCCGGAATGAGAAGCATAAGTTGTTGGTACAAAATAGACAGGGGGTGGTTAAGAATAGCATAGGAAATGGAGAAGCCAAAGAACTTATATGTGCTATCCATGGACATAAACTAAGGCGTGGGGGGGGGAGCAGGGAAGATGCTGGTGGGAAGTGGGGTGAAGGGTGAAGGGAAATAAAGGGGAGGAAAAAAATGACACAACTGTAATAGCATAATCAATAAAATATATTTAAGAAAATTTTAAAAATAAAAATGCTTATTCTTTGAAAAATTACATGTAAAGTTGCAGTGTTTCAAAATAGAAACAAAAGAAGAATACTCAAACTAAAGGAGTTTCTAAAATTGACTTTTTAAAAATGGCTTACCATAGGGAAGGAACAAAACAAAGAGCCAGTCTTGCAAAGTGGAAATAAAGGTGAAAAGAAACTTGCCTGGTAGGGGTGGATGTCATGGGATATCCTACATAGGTATGGTAAGGTTTATTGGAGGAAAAGATAGATTATAACTTAGTGTTTATTATAGAACATAAGTATAGCATTTATCTGAAACAAATTTTTTAAAGAAATTCCTCTTGCTCATTTGAAGTGCAAAGGCCAGGGGAAATTATAGTAAATTGGGGAAATTGCAGGCAGCTGCCATTGTTGATCCCCTAGCTAGGAGTGCCCAAATGTGAACAAAAAGGAACATGCCAGCATTTCTTATCCTTTTAAGGACATCAAGGGAGTCTATGAGCACCATAACTTAAACCTCTAAAACAGGCTTGCATAGTGTCCAAGAAATTCACAGTGTAAAACAATCAGTTATGTTCAGCATCAAAAAAGCACTGGACTTGAAAGTGGCATTTCCTCTATGGTCTAAAGGTCAGAAACAAGCATCTGCTTGTTACACGGTTCACATCTGATCCATGTTCCACTCTTCACTTGTTTGTGCTTCCCAATCACAAGAACCACACCACACACACACACCTGTTGAGTGATGTTTTCCTGATGATCAAATTTACCCTTTAATAAAGAAAAATAATTTTGATGAATAAGCTTTCACTTCTTTATCAGTTGAGTAACAGTTCTTTGTGGATCATCAGCAAGTGTCAGAAAATCTAAATTAAATCAACTTAAATATAAAGTAAATCTATTCATTAGTAATTTATGAGTCTAGGTATATGCAGTTAATTTGAGGTAAAGTTTGATCCAGTGGCTCAAATGATATGACCAAAGGGCCAATTTTCTCCATCTCTCTGCTTTCACTTTACAGCAATAATGTATCTGAAACTTCAACTTTGTCCTTTTGGCAAGTTGTTCCCACCCCTTTGGGCAGGTAGCATGGTTTCAGCAGGTCTTGACTTGAACTCTTCATGTCATGCCCCAGAGAGGAATAAAAGCTAATTTTTTTTTCCCCACCAGCCTTGGTAAACATTATCTCTCATCACATGAACTCTGATTGGATAACAAACCAATCGCTGTGCCAGTCACTGTGGCTGAATGTTGGGATTAGCCAGCAGTTTAACCAAGTCCTACTCCCAGAATATAGAACAGAATGGAGAGAAGAATCAATCTCACACATCACTTACCGAGAAAACAGAAAAGAATGATTTCTCAGAGGAATGCTGTAGTGTTATTTTACTTCTCTCTCCTCCAAATAAAAATAAAATAGGGAACATCAAATAGTGCTGAGTAACAAAAATACCAACTTACTACAAACTTTCCTAGACTCATTAGTTGAGGAAAGATCTAAATCAGATAGATTAACCAGAAACTATTAATAGCTTCACATATTATGCAAAGTGGAGATTAGCACAAATTGCTGGCTCATTTAATATACCAATTTAATATAAATATTGAATGAGAAGGAAAAAATATAGTTTGGAAAATAAGGTATCATTTTGTTACATTCACCTAAGAGAAAAGCTCCTACTGGCCAGGATAGGCTCCAGTAGGTCTGTCCTTCTAGGCAGATATGATTTTTCTGATTCCATGTATTTTTTTCTGGTTTAGTCATTTTATTTTAGATACTGTCATATATATTTCAAAATAACACATTCAATCATTTGTAAAGTCCAAACTGTTTATTACATAATGAGAAGAGAGTGTATTTAGAAATTCTCTTCTCTGCTGATAGCTGATTCCAAAATAACACTTGGTACAAATTAAAATAATGGAGTTCAAACATTGCACTATAGTTTTCACAGAATGAAAAACATACTGAAGATGATAATTTGACAGTTCTAGGCATATTTTCTTCATAGATTTAAGCAATGTACAGATTACAATTGAAGTAATAAAGTGCACTTGCATTTCTTAGAATACACTTCTATGTATTAAAGAATATGTTGCTGACTATAGTGGACAGAAGGCTTTTTGTTTTCAAAAATCATTATAATATAATGTCATTTACAGTTTTAGAATTGTAACTCACATAGCTTTTTTAGTAACTTTATAAAATTGGTCATTACTTACTTACACTCTTTGGAAAACCGAGTTTGCATTGGTTTACAAGACCATACTTAAGAAAACTGATGCTAACTCTATTTTTACTTCAAAACAAACACCAATTTCTATACTCCTCACAACTCTAACGCTAACACCTTTAATACAAAACTCTAAAAAAATATTACATCAAAATATAACAATTGTCAATGCAGTACTTGTAAATCTTACCATACTATTCATCCCAATATTAACTTAAATGCAACCATGAGCTTAAGAATAACCACAGTTCTGAAGTTATAAAGAAAAGTAACAGTAAGCGAAGTATAACACAATAGTTAATCTTCGTGGTCATCTAAAGCTTACATTTTAAACGAAGTCTGTCTCTACCCTTGTCTATTAACTTTCACATGTGTGGAACTAACCTGCATTTTAACTTCCAATCAATTCTCAATCTTATGTTCTGCCATTAAACTCACCCTAAATAAAGGCTTTACCCAAACATAGCACCTGTTTTATCATATTTTAGTTTAGAGACTATAAATTATTTTTCAAAATAACACATTTTTAATCATTTTTAATGTTATTCTATTATAGTTGTCCTGACTTCTCTCTTTCCCCTCCTCCATCCATCCCACCCCCCACTCCCACAGTCAGTTCCCGCACTGGTGCCCATGTCCGTGGGTCATTCATACATGTTCTTTTTCTATTCCCTTCCCCTTCTGTCCACCATTATCCCCCTCCTCCCTCTTTTCTGGTAACTATACTTTTCAGTGCAGCCCTATCAGTATAATTCTAGGTTCAGTTGAATCTTTGTTTCTGAGATAGATATCCTCAGTAGGAAAAACATTTATTTCAGTGTAGGTTATTAAATTTGTTCCCTGGCATAAATCAATCTCTGGAAAGGCTGCCTGGCATAGGTGTTCACAAGGACTAATCAAATCTTCATTCTCCATAAATAAGCAGAAGGTGTTATTGAATACTCAATACGGTTTATGCTGTCCATCAGAATTTGAGATCTGCATGACGAGAAGTTGGACTCTGTAAAACTCAGATGAAAAAGAAAACACGGTGTCTTTTCTGACTTTAAATCTGCGTGCAGTACTGCAGTAAGAAATGTTCCACCTCTACAATAAGAAATATGCTAGAAATTTCAGAAAACAGGAGGGTTTGTATTTCTAAACCAAATTTACTCACCCACTTGTGAATTCAGCAAATACTTGTGAGGAGAAGGAATGGCTAGTTGATAAGTGATGGTAACACAATTCCGAAGTGAAATGAATCTTTAAGTATTTATTTTAATTGTAAATATTGCTGGAGAAGAATTAAGGAAGGTAAAAATCTTTCTACCATTATGATAACCTGAGCAGAACACTTAACTTTGAAAAAAATATTGATTCTTATTAAACCCTAGGTAATAGAATACATAGAGGATTATAGAGGTTTTTTATGTCTTCATTGGTAGAAAAAAATTTTATAATTTTAATATCTGTTATCTTCCTTCAATGATGATACAATAATAAAGACTTCTGATATACATATAAAATTTAACCATGAGTACGGATAGATAGATAGAAAGATAGGTAGATAGATAGATAGATGATAGATAGATGATAGATAGATAGATAGAGGAAAATAATATTTAATGGTAAAAATCAAGGATCAAGATCAATGCTATTCTAAAGTAAGTTTTTTTAAGATTTAAAGAAACAGAATTTTAGGGTTTATTATTTCTAAACTGGACAGCATTTATAATATAATACCAAAGAAAGGCAAGAGAAGCTTGGTTACATTTTGACAAAACCTGTGTAGAAAAGACTGAATAAAAATCCTTTTTCTATTATGACAAAAGGAAATGGTTGTATGTAATTGCCAACATCTCCAAGTTTTAATAATAGTGATTATATTTTATATTTTGTTTAAACAGTTACTTACTAACCATATTGGACATTGTTTTAACAGTTTACACCATACATTTCAGAATATTCTCTTTTAAATTAGTTACAGGTTTAGCTCTTACACTGTGGTCAGTGATTGATTTTTCATTAATTTGTATATATTGTATAAGTGTTACCAGTAGATAGTCTGTCTAGAATACTGCAGAGTCTCCCCCATTGACCTAGATGGTGGCAGTAGAGGTCCTTACATTGAGTGTGTGGAAACCTAGAAATATCAATGGATAGGACCATGGCATGTGAAAAGCTAGCAAGATAGTTGGATAGAGAAAAAAATCCTCTCCTCTACCTTCCAGTATGAGATTGGGGGTGGGACCAGGGGAAGGCAGGCACAGCCCCATAGAAATCAAAATGGCACCAATGGAGGTGCAAGACCAAAGAGGCCTATCTTTGTCAGTCTATCCCAGGGAAGGAAAGGATTGGGTGGGAGTAGGACCCATTCACAGTGGGCAAAAGTTTGAGAAGTTGATTGGTCATTTTGAGAAAGCACCTGGCTTATCTCACATACAAGCTAATATAATCCCAGGAGAATAAAAAATTTAGCTCTGATTCATGGCTCACTCTGGCTTGTGACCTGGACTTACACAGTGTACTCACCTGTTCTCTCCATGGGTCACATGGCATTAGCCAACACGTGCGTCATGGCCTTGGGAGTGAGTATCTCTTTTTCTCTCTTGCCCGCCCGGTGACATCCTGGCTGCAGTGTTTGCACACTCTCCTAGGAGTATGGAACCTTGCAGCTCTAGCTGCTGCTGGCCCATGGCCATTTGGGCTCTGGAGACAGGCTTTAGGAGGGAATTTTTAATGACAGCAGCCAGGAACAAGCTGTGCAAATTGGATGGGGACTACGACAACTTAGCAACCACCTGCAGGCTTCAAAGGGCCGTAGTTTAAAATGGAGAAAGAACTCTAGGCACTGGATTTTGTCTTGGTCTTGCTGAGGAGATGGTTTTTGAGACAGAAGTCCACCATTCTCCCAGGTTGTGCAACACCTGAATAAAATCCCTTTCCTTGTGCATCATCATCTGCCTCAGGAGTGTGGCTTCTGTGGCAGCAGGTAGCTGAACTCCTGTTTTTGTTCAGTTTACATAAGGAGGGGGGCCAGCTTCATTCTTTTACGTGTGGATGTTTGGTTGTTCCAGCATCATGTGTTGTAAAGACCAGTCTTTCCCCAGTGAATTATCTTGACACTCTTGTCAAAAATGAATTAACCATAAATGTAAGAGTTTATTTCTAGACCCTCAATTACATTCCATTGACCTATAAGTCTATTATTAAGCTAATATCAACACTGCTTTGATTACTGCAATTGTGTAATAAGTTTAGAAATCGAGAAATGTGAGTTCTTCAATTGTGTTCTCTTTGTCTTTCAACATTTTGTGTATGATTTGTGTGAGTAAGCATATCTTTGAATTAACCTATTTAAAGTTCTTGGATGTATAAATTAATGTTTTCCATCAGATTTGAGACATTATCAGCCATTATTTCTTTATTACATTATTTCACCCATTATTTCTGCTCCTTTATTTTTCTTCCTTCTCATACTACCATTATGCATATTTTGGTGCACTTCATGGAATTCAAAATTTCTCTGAGGCTCCATTTATTTTTTTCTTCCTTTTTTTCTTCTTTGCATTCAAATTTCATAATCTCTATTGATTTATGTTCAAATTTGCCAATTCTTTTTCCGCCAACTCAAATCTATTAGTTGAGCCTCTCCCGTGAGTTTGTTATTTTGGCCATTTGATGTTCAACTCCAATTTTTTTTTTTTTTGGTCCTTTAAAAGTTATTTCTGTATCTTTATTGATACCTTCTATTTGATGAAACATGGTTCTCACACCTTCCTTTAATTATTTATTCATGGTTTCCGTTAGTCCCTTGCATACTACGGCTGCTCTGGGACATGCCTCTCCCTGAAAATAGAGACTCTGTAGCACTGGTTGCTTTGAAGGCTTTTCCTGCTAAGTTCCACATCTGAACCCCTTAAAAGCAAATTTAGTTGCCTGCTTTTTTTCCTGTGTGTGAGTCACCCTTTTCTATTTCTTTGCATGTCTCCTGGTTTTTGGATGAAAATTGAAAACCTTATATACCTTTCTAGCAAATTGGATACTGATACCCTCCTGGATGGGTTAATGTTGCTACTGTTGGTTTAGGCATTTATTTATTTGTTTAGTGAATGACTGATCTGACTCTGTGAAGACTATCTCCCCTAAGTGTTCTCCCTGTAATCTCCCTGTCAGATACTATTTCTTGTTTTCATCTTTTATCCTGACTACTCAGAGACTGCCTTTATAATGGCATAACCACTTATTGTTCAAAATGTAGTTAGCTATTTAGCCGGTTAGATTCTCACACTTTACCCTCGCATGTATTTGTTGCTTGGAGATTGTTTTCCCAGTTGAAGGAGTTTATGTTTTTATCTCATGCTCAACCAGAAATTAGTAGCTTCTGTTTTACCTCTCTGATAACTTCTGAAAAGGCACAGCCTTGAATGCATAATCTTCACACTGTGAAGGATGCATGGGATTTCTTTTTAAGCCTAGCTTCCTAGGATTTGCCCCTAGGTAGGAGTAGTTTTATTATTCCATCAGTGGTTGTCAGAGGTTATGCTTAAGATCCTGCTTCTAGGGAGGCTTCCGTCCTTTGCCGGTTGATCTGCACACTGCTTGGGGGCACTGTTGCTTCCACCCTACTCACTTCTCTGGTTGGCGCTGAGCGAGTCACGGCTAGAGCTTGCAGGCTACATTCTCTAACAGCAGGGTTGACTGTGATCCTATGAGAGAGCTTCTTGGTGTCCCTATTTTGGTTCTCTCTATTAAGAAGAGCCCTTTTAATTACATTACACCAAAATGGAAAGAAAACAAGAAAAGTGATTTTTCCCTAGCACCTCAAAAAACAACAAAACAAAAGAAAAAAACATCCAGGCCTGCTGATATTATTTTAACCCAGTGAGACCCGTCTCAGGCTTATGACCTCCAGAACTGTGAGATAATAAATTTATATTATTTAAACACTAAGTTTGTGGTAATTTGTTATAGCAGCAATAGGAAACAAGAACAAGGTCACTGAGCTCTCATTTTACAAATGAGATACAAGGCTCTGAAAAGTGAGGTAACTAACTACAAATCCTACAGGCAAAAGAGGCAGAACTCATGAATTCCAATTGTCTACACACCTCAGACGCCTACCAGCACATTCATCTGTGACCCTGATAAAAATGGAATGACAACACAGGGCTTCCACAATAAGCCATGGGTGAAAAGATCTAATCCCACGACTGGAAAAGACCTCATAACCATCAAATATTAGCTCAGGCATCCACAACTCACGTCTTGCCTTTTTTTTCTTTTTCCCCTGCCACTGCTCTTCTAGCAAAACATTTACTTACATCAAATCATTATTTGTCTCTCATAGTTTGTGTCCATTATTCTTAAATTTACCCTTTGTGTAGTAAAGGAAGTGTTTATACCTGCAAGAATTTGATACTGAAATAATCCTGCATCTCTTTCTTCAGGAAAAATATCCTAGATTTTATTCTTTACCTGGCATGATTAAAATCCTTGCTTCCTTACTTCTCTTCCACAAAATAAGCACTACTTTCCTCAGTGACTTCCTTCCTGAAAGTGACATCTAGATTCATATGCAATATCCATTTATCTGCTGACAAGGGCAGAGTTGAGCCGGACAATTTTCTATGCAGATCTATTAACAGTTCCTAGATCTCACCCTGGGATCCACCTCCCCCCACCCCCACACATGGGTAACTTTGTAGTCAGCTTGAAGTCCTCAATTCCTCAACGTATTATGCAGCATTTGTTTTGTTAAAAATTCATCTTGTAAAGTCTGGCCCATCTTTCCAAACTATTAAGGTTTTTGTAGATTTTCACCTGTCATTCTTATAATTTGAAGCTCCATCTACCTACCAGCCTGATGCAATCTTAAATGTAACACAACACAGATAAACATGTAAAATAAGACAGAGGTGAGCATTAGAAACTCTAGATAGCTTCCAATACTGTGAAGCCATATTTTTTAATTAAAAAAACTGAAATAAAATTTTGGTGACTGACTAAAGTTAATGACCTTTTATTTTGACGAAAGACTTATTCAAGAAAAATTTTAAAAACCTGATACATGCTTTTACCATAGTATCATGATTTTAATATTAAAAAAGTAGAAAGAACAGAAATGTCAAAATAAAATTAGTCCCTTTAAAAAAGGACAGCAGACATTTATGTACATATGCACCTAGCTACAAATAAAAATATATATTCCATATACTATAATTGTCTATAATTTTTTCATTTATCCACAGGTTGATGAAACTTTTTCAAAGCTGGCATTTGTTCTTGGAAGCATTTAGCAACCACTCTTGTAAATTTGTCTTTATATCCAGCAACCTAGATATATTTTATTTATTCATTCATTCAAATATTTATTAAGTACTTTGATGATTATTAATGTTTTCCTCATACTCTGGGATGTGATGTACCCAGGCAGGAAAGCTCGAAACTCTGTAGGACCAAGTGTTTCTGAAAATTTCTCTGCCATATTGTACTTCAATTTTCTCTTTCCAACATTCATTTCATTTTCTTTAATAGAATAATACTTTTCATTGACAGGGAGGTATAAGCAAATACTACTATGTGGTCATGTCTTTTATGTATCACTTGCATGTCTATAAAACACACAGGCTCTAGGTCACTTAATTTACTAAAATAGTACAAAAGAGGGGGAGATATACTGATTTACTATTTAAGGGCACTGTTTGGGATTGAAAGATCAAATACACAATTTCTGCCCTTGAATAACTTACAGATTGTATTTGAACACTTAAAAATTAAAAATTCAGTGATTTCACTTTATACAGCATCTCTTGAGAATGTAGAGAACCTGTTATCCCAGAACCTAGATCCTCTGAAACAACACTCACATAGAGCTGAGTAACTGCCCCACCCTTGGATGGGACAAACTTTCTCCATTTTGTTCCAATCCCTGCCATTCCTGAGGACCATCTGCATGTTGAGGCTAAGTGTTAGTTGCATCACTCATGCAATACACCCATGTCTCTACTATAAGTGGGGGAAGTAATATTGACTGACTTTTCTTAAACTTGACCTCACTTCACTCACTCTCCTCATCTAGAGGGTAAACAGATAAGCCAAGAGGAGATTGCAATATCAGGAAAAAATCTTCAGTAATTGAAGTGAGCATCATACCATATACATGAAGTGTACCAACCAAATGTAGCCACATCTTATAATCTACTTTAGTGTAGCTGCGTTTAAGAGTTCAAGCAATGCTCTGAATTCTAAGTGCCTGGAAAACTGCCTCCTGACCATGGCTGCAGTGCCAACGAAAATGTGGCCTTTTCCTAGCTCAACCTCGATGAAACAGGGTTTTTTTTGTCTCACCCAGGGGCTGAATATTTTAATGGATTTCTTTCTCACAGGTGCTAGTTTCTGGCCCAGTGGTGTATGTCATATTCTGGCAGGGGGCACTACATGAAAATTTTCAAGGCTGAAAATATAGATTAGAAAAACATGCAAACAATGTGCTGTTGTGGATTTGGATTTCTTCTTCTTCTTCTGGAAAGAATTCTAACATTTCTACCACATTCCCAGTAGGAAAGATTTTTTTTTTCTTTCTTTCTTTCCACTCACTGACATGGAATGTCAAGCACTCAGGGGAACTAATCACATCAGTCTGCCAATTTCAGAACCACCATCATTTGTAGTTTCTCTGGTTGTTAAGGTGTGATTGACTAGTATGGCAAAAGAGAAGATAATTCTCCTTAGAGTTTTACCTTTTCCAATGTGCTTTAAGGAAGCACAGGTGCAAAACTTTTGCAGTCAAGAAAAACAAGATTTATACATACTTGAAGCCAAGCCTATCCACTCATAAAATGAGGTTATCTTCTCTAAAGTATGAACTAACTTATATGTTGATAGAACAAAGCTGAGACCCTCATGATTTTTTCTGAATCATAGCTAACAGTTAAAAGGTATCTCTCAGTCATAACTCTCTTCTAAGCTCTGTTCAAATGACTGAAATATTAGCTACTTAAAGTATGTCTATTAAATATATACCCATCAAGTAAGCAGGGGAAAGGGTTCTCTCTCTCTTCTGCGGCTCACTGTTTGGGAAGTTGAGATCTTTTATTCAACTCACACTGACCATTTAATATGACAAACCAAGAATAAGGAAAGATGAAACTTAATCAGTCCTAGATCTCCACTTCAGCACAGTGCAGTCAGTGTCTCTTTTCACATCCCAGTACTTAAAATGATCACGTGCCAACTCTGATCTGCTCATCTAGGTGTAGGAATGGCCAAGTGTGTCCTGGTCGAGAGGCAGAGGCTATCATTATGCTGGCTATCCTTACTCCACAGAGATTGTGAGATTTCAAGGAAACTGTCTTGTTTTCCTCACAAGGTCTGTGACATTGGCTGCTTTTCTCAGACACCTGTACCAGTTCTTCCAGCAAGGTCTTTAATGTCTATACCTCATACTAACCTCTAGCTTTTGTACCTCAAGTTGAAAATAGCGCTTGCTGCACCATCTTCAATTTCTGGTTCTTTATTCTCTTTCATCTTTCTTAAAATAGGTTGCAAATTTGTAAAATCTTCTTCCAGGTTTCAATATTAGCAGTTCCTCATCGAATTCCAATTAATCCACACATCTTGAATAGCAAGTTTAGCAAAACTAAGAACTCATTTGTTGAAAATTTACCAGCTTGACACTGAATAGAGCCTTGCATAAGGAGGATTACATAAAATTATACAAAAGATTAAAGCATTTCTTACTAAGTTTCTCAACAATAATATTATGTTACTTGTGATGTATCTCAAACCCAATTGTTTCTTTTCCAACAATTTTAAAGCATACAAGATACATGCATGACTGTTGAACCAAATACCTGGAGAGACAAAAGAAAAAATTGAAAGGAGAGGTGACATCAGCACAAGAGTGGAATAGAAATCCCTCCCTCACAAATGGATACAACGATTCAACAATACATGGACCAATTTCATTTGTGAGAAATCCAGAAACCAGTTAAGGATCACCCACATCCCAGCTGCATGCAAAACCAGGCACACTGAGGCCAGTGGGAAAATCGGACATACCCTCTCACCCTAATCCTTCTTCTGGCTCAGCATCATGGAATTGGGAGAAATCCACCTTCACCTTCTCTATATGGAGGGAAGGAAAGGACTGAAAGTATATCAACCATTGTGATCTTTCTGGGGGCTACCTGAAGGACTGGTTTCTGTCTTGCCTGAATCAGAGGACTAACGAAAAATGATTCCAGGCTGGGAGCCACTGAGAACAAAGACAACAGTTGAGACTAGCATGCAAGCCCTTGCCGTAGCCTAGCCCACTGTTTCAGAGCAGAGGGAGCAGGTTAAACAAAAATACCTCAAATTCCAAGCTTCTGCTGGAGAAGGAAAGATTTGAACCATGCATCATCCAATGTTCCAACTTTTCCGGGGGCCACTGAAGCATTGGCTTCTGTCTCTCATGTCTTGGAGAACAGATGTTCCAAGAATACTCTGAATCTACTAGATGTCCAAGGGAGACTTGGACTAGTCTGCACTCATACACCAAAGCCCCTTCCCCAGCTCAGTGCAACTCAACTGGCAACATTTCTAGTCCTTGGTTTGGGTCTGGGAGTGGAAAGAGAAGACAGATATATGCCCAAGCTTTCCCTCTAAGATCAGGAACAAGGCAGGGACACTCAATCTCTCCACTATTGCTCAATATAGTTCTGCAAGTCCTAGCCAGAAAAATCAGGCAAGAAAAAAAATAAATAAAAGGCATGCTATTCAGAAGAAGTAAAATGATCTCTCCAGGTGACATGGTCTTAATATGTAGAAAACACTAAGGACTCTATTGAAAAAAACAACTGTTAGAACAAAGAAGCAAATCAAGTAAAGGCATAGAATACAAAATTAACAAAAAAATCAGTTATGTTTTCATACACTAACAATGAATTATCTGAAAGAAAAATATTTTAATCCCATTTGTAATAGCATCAGAAAAAAATAAAATGCTTAAAAATAAACAACTAAGGAGGTGAAAAACTTGTACACTGAACAATAAAACCTTTATGAAAGAAATTAAATAAGACACAGATAAATTGAATAAATAAATATCATGTGTTCATGGACTGGAAGACTTATTATTAAAATGTTCATATTACTCAAAATGACTTACGAATAGAATGTAATCCTTATCAAAAATTCTAATGACATTTTAAAAACAATACCAAAATTTGTAAGAAACCACAAAGGACTCCAAATAGCCAAAATAATATTTTGAAAGAAGAAAAAATCTGGATATATCACACATCCTGATCTCAAAGTATAACACAAAGTTACAGTGATTAAAACAACATGGTACTGGCCCAGAGACAGACACATAGACTGACGGAACTGAGTACAGAGACCAGAAATAAGTATATCTATATGGAAAACTGGTCTATAACTAAGTCACCAAGAATACACAATAGGAAACTGGAGGTCCATATAGAAAAGGGTAAAATGGGACCTTTACCTTATACCATACAGAAAAATCAACTCAAAATGGATTAAAGACATAAAATGAGAAGTGAAACTATAAAACTCCATATAGGAAACAACCTTATTGGTATTTATCTTGACCCTGACACCAAAAGCACAGGCAACAAAAGCAAAATTAGACAAGTAGGACCACATCAAACTAAAAAGGAGCACATCTGCACAGCAAAGGAGCCAGTGGAGTGAAAGGACAACCTACGGAATAGGGGAAAATGTATACAAACTATGTATCTTATAAGAGGTTTATTTCCAAAATACACAGGTAACTCCTATCTAGCAAAAATAATAACAAAAACCACTACCAACATCAACAAATAATCCCAATTTTAAAATGGGCCAAGGACTTGAATAGGTATTTCTCTAAGGAAGTAATACAAAAAGCCAATAGTTATTAGAAAAGATACCCAATGTCATTAATCATTAAGAAAAATGTAAAATCTAAATTACAATGAGATATCATTTCACATCTGTTAGGATGACCATTATTAAATAAATAAATAACAAATGTTGGTAAGGATGTGGAGAAATTGGAACCCTTTATACACTTCTGGTAGGAATGTAAGATGATATAACTGCTATAAAAAACAACATGGAGTAACCTGGAAAAAATTAAAAATTCACCTACTGTATGATCTAACAATCCTACTTCTGGGTATTTGCCCAAAAGAATTAAAATCAGGATCTCAAAGAGATAGCTGAACTTCCATGTTCAGTTCAGCATTATTCACAATAACTGAGAGGTGGAAACAATCTGAATATCAATTGGCAGATAAATGGATAAAGAAAACATGGGATATATATGCAATATTATATACATTTTTAGAAAAAGAAAACCCTGCCATGTGTGAGAGCATGCATGAAACTTGAGGACATTATGTTAAGTGAAATAAGCTAGTCACAGAAAAACAAATACTACATGATTCCACTTATGTGAAGTATCTAAACAGTCAAATAGAAGCAGAGTTGCATGGTGGTTATCAGGGGCTGGGAGAAAGGGAAATGAAGAATAATTGTCAATCGGTATAAAGTTTCAGTTTTGCAAGACAAATAAGCCTGGAGGTCTGCTCTACAGAGTTTTTATCTATACTCAACAATACAGCTTTGTGCGCTTAAATATTTGTTAGTATAGATCTCACGTTAAGTTTTCTGACCATGATTTGAAAAATAAATAATTGAGAAGAAACTCAATCTTAAAATAAAAACTTAGAATAAGTGTAAGATAACATAATGTTTATTATTTTATGTAAACTATATTTATAGTTTTGGAATATTTCACCCAAGGAGATTTTTGCACACACATTAAATGAAAGTTTAACCATTTCTGTTACACAATAGGTATTATAACAATTTATACAAATACATTGATAGGCTATAGGGTTATAAAGATGAAGGAGAAAAATTCCTGACATGGAGAAACAATTGGAAGGAGATACAGGACACCAAGAAGTGTGAAAATAAAATGTATCTTGCACTTTATTTGCACCAAGGATGGTCCCAGTTATATGAACCCTACCATAAAGGTACAGAGTTTAACAGAAAATCTTTGTCAAATGAAACTTGAAAGAATAGGATTCACAATTCTTTGGGATTTTGAAAAACTAAAGTAAACAGTTATGGACATGAAACATAAAAAACATTCTTTAATTGAGGAAATATAACTAAGGTGGGCAGTTCATTCCCTTTCTTCCTCTCTTCTACCCCTTCTTAACCTATCACACCCTTTCCACGGACACAGATATATACTCATATCTAACTATGTGTGGAATGAATATTTGGAGTTCCTTGCCTGAAAATATTATGCAGCCTCAGGTTTTTTGATCGTAAAAATATTCAAAGTTGTTTCCTTTTTCTTTCTCCTAGTCTTGCATTTGATTCTTTGCAGCTTATCTTAAGAATTCTAAGACCTTGGTAAAATTCCGAGTAAAGAATGATGGTTGCCTAGGAAATGTCCATGAGTTAACTAGATATCTCCTTTCAGCTAATTTGATAACAAATGGCGTGGAATGCGGCTGTGTGATTTGGTCTGTTTTCATTTGTTTCCTTTTGTGATAATGGCAATCAGCTATGTATGTACAAGAAGCAGCTTTTTTTTTTTTTAACAATGACCATGAAATAGTAAAGTAATTCTGAATATGTGCAGTCCATGTGATTTTTGAAGTTCTCTAGATACAAAATGAAAAATTGAACATTCTTTATCTGGCATAAGGAATAATACTATATCACATTTAGGGGTATTTTAAGGCAAGTATAGTGACAGAGCTATTTACTTTGCCTTCAATAGATGACTGAACATTCTGAATGAAATGCTTGGAAAATGTATTAGCTCTCCCATGTGGGGTCATTCATGCTCAAGTTATTAACCTTCAATGGCAGGGTTGCAAACGTAGTTCTCATATGCTACAAAATGTAATAGTTGCTTGCTTACTGTTTGCATATTCTAATCTAAATTTGAAACCATCCTTCCTGGATCATATTTTTCCAGCTCTTAGTGTATGGAAAGGCATAGTTACTCAGTCCAATGGCCTTTTATGATGATATGTCTCAGAAACCATATGTGTTAAGTCCTTTCTTTACTCTCTGGTTGTGGCTCAAGGGTATCCACAATCATTTGCCCTAGCTATTTGTACTTCAATGAAAATGGCCTGTGGAGTGTAAAAGCTTATTCTGCCCAAATCTGAATCTTTTTCATCTTATCTCCTATCGAGAGTTGAGTATTTAATTTGACTTGGAGATAGTGATTACTTTTTGTCTTCAAGGGATATGCCAGAATCACAATATTTAGTTGATTCACTTTTGTTTATCTTGCCAAGCAAAGGCTTCTTATCAGCCTCAGATTAACATACCATGCTGGCCTCACAACCCTGCTCAGATAACCTTTGACACCCTCCGAAAGCAGGTGATGTCCAAGTCTTCTTTCTTCCTGGTGCTTGTTTTCCTGTTGGTCAGCTGTTAAGGTGCACTACAGACATTTTCTATTCATTGTTCAGAGTTCCCCTCCATCACTACAAAATAATTTTAAATTTGAGTCAAGATTGTTTATGATTTTGTGAGACACTCAAATAACCCTAAGTTAACATACAGGGAACCAAACAGAATTGATTTTCTTAACTTTTTCCTGCCAATAGAAGACTTAAAATTTTAAACCATTAATTACTGACACTTTCCACTATTAGGGAACAGAGAATACCAAAAAACATAAGACCATGGAAAGTCAAGATTGAATTTGGTAGATAAAGTATATATGGAATTTGTGCCTGTATTATACAGGGTACATATATATTAACAATAATGTTGCATGCCCCCCCAAACTGGTATTAAATTATAGGTCACAATAATTAGAGAATAGAAGGAAGGAGAAAAGAAAACAGAGACAAAAGTTGGAGTGGACCAGTGACATCTAATGCAAAATTAGGACACATGCTTGGATATAAAAAAGTTTGTTGACTTAGAAATGTGGAGTGTGAAGTAAGGAGATAGGATCACATCCCTTAAAAATAACAATGCAAGTTCAATGGGCCTGTGGGAGCACTGACTCATATTTTCAGTATGTATTTCAGTCAGCTACGGACTGTGGTGACAACTGCAGGCAAATACGCATATGTGTTAAATGGTATATTAAGGAATATGTTGAGCAAAGTATTGTGTTAAATACTGAAAGAAAAAAATACACTGCGTTTACTAAGACATACATTTGTGTGAACTTTCAGCTTTGCTGCATAAAAGTAATTGGACAAACCCATGACGTTATCCTGGACAAAAATAGAACAAACAAAAATTTAAAACTATATTGAATTATAGGAGATACCTTTAGCACGTTCCTTGTCAGAGAAAATAAAAACAACAAAGGGGAGTAAACTATCTTTCCCCTCTTCTCTGTTTTAGCCAGCTGTTGGAGTATGTTTGTAAAAATTCAAGAAAGAAGATGGGGGATGGGAAAGCTGTGGGAGAGAGATGAGAGAGAAAGGGACCCAAGGACTCTCTAGGGGCCACAGTAACAAGATTGGCAAGAGCACCAGTAGATATCACACCATACCTGAAATAAATCTATTCTGCCATTATTTGAATTTCCTTTACACATTACACTCAATTTTTGTTGATTTCCAATGAGTCACTGTACAATTTTATTATAGCTTTTGTTTAATCCTCTTAGACATTTTAACCAAAAGGAAAATATAATTCTAAGTATCCAGGTTCAGAAATTGTTAAGCAATTTTTCCAAAGATAGAATAAATCAAAAGCATAACAGGAAATATATTTCCTAGAAAAAAATAAGACATATGAGACTTGCAATAAATTTTGTTTTCACCGTATTTTAGATGGAAACAAGAAGGGTTTCCAGAAGAAAAATGACTCCAGTAGCAATGTGTCAAATGTTTTAATCAATTGCCTAAATCTATGGATACATTTTGAACTCTCATACCTATTTTTTAAAACAGAAATAATTTAATTTGTTCCCAATACATTGCAAAATCTTCTAAGTGTTCAATGGCTGGATTAAAATGCAGAACCAAAAAAAAAGTGCTAAGTGTGCTTTGAAATAGCGGCATCAAAGAGTAAAGAAAAAAAACAACTTTCCCTTTCTGTTGGCTCTACTTCCATACACATTTTCATCTGTCACATTGAAATAAATAAGAGGGCCAAGGGCTTCTTTCTCCCACAGCACTGTCTGTGGTTAAGGAAACAATAAAGGAGATTGTTACAAATAGGTAGGCAATAAAATGAGAAAAAGAAGGGGCCTATGGTCATAGTTGCAGCTGTGCAGGCAGGGCATAAACTTTTCAAGGGTGTAAGAAAGCAGCTAGAAATACCCATTAAAGAATAAAGACTTTTGACTATTGAGTGCAGTAAGATTATTTGGAACATATTAGGCACGTCTAAGTTTAAAAGTCTGACCATAGGCTTTAAAGTTTATGAGTGTTTTTTTCATTTACCTTTTCTGGAGTGTTTTTGCTTTACTATGTTTTCCTACTCCCCATGCTTTTCAGTCTACAGCCATACCACCCTGAACGTGCCTGATCTCATCTGATCTCGGAAGCTAAGCAGAGTTGGGCCTGCTTAGTGCTTGGATGGGAGACCCATGTGTTTCAGACATATTCAGAAACTGCATTTTATATAAATAGCTTGACAGAGGAAGCACGACTGTGTGATCCTTATAGAAACTTGACCCCCATGAGAGGTGGCAAAATATGTACCAGTGCAGGGAGCTAGGATAGCAGTTTTTCTTCAGAAACCTGAAATGACTACAAAATTCAACATCTCAGTTTGCAATTAATGAACTTAAAACTTAACCATGAGAACCAATTGAAATGAATCAAAACTGGAATTTGTAGTCATGGCCATGGGTATTGGTTGTACAGCATTCTGAAATTAGGAAATGAATAGTGCCCAGCCTCGATTTCTTAAGAAATATCACTGCAACACAAAAGGGACACCCCCTCAACAATATGACTAGAGCCTTGGAAGGTAGAATTATCAACTAAACTAAGGTTATAAATACTATAGTACTTCTTCTATTTTTTAATTGAATTTATTGGGGTGATATTGGTTAATAAAATTATATAGGTTCAGGTATACAATTCTGTAATATGTCATCTATATGCTGTATTGCGTGTTCACCACCTACACCCTTTTCTACCTCCCCGCACCACCAGCCCCCCTTTCCCTCCGGTTATATGAGTTCCTGATCATTGGAATCATTAGCCAAAGAATATTAGGTAAGAGTGCACGAACCAGAGTGAGATGCTCGTATTTACTGCGAGTATCTTGGTGCTCAAACTGTCTGTACTTTGGATTCTTACTTATAGAATGGGGTTAACAAGGGCACTTATATCATAGGTTTGTTTTGAGGTTTAGACAAATACATTTTTAATAAAATACTCTTAAAATAATTTTAGATACAGAGAAAAATTGGAGTACATAAAGTTCCCATATAACCCTCACCCAGTTTCCTCTAATGTTATCCCCTTACATTTCCATGGTACATTTGGCAAAACTAGGGAACCAATATTGCCATGTTGCAATGAACCAAACTCCAGACTTTATTCAGATATCACTAGTTTTTCCACTAATGTCCTTTTTCCAGTCCAAGATTCAATTCAGAATTCAGTACATTGCACTTATGAAAATATGTATATTATTTTTCAAAAACATTAAAACATTTAGAGCAGGGTCTGGCTCATACTAAGCACCTGCTGTATTATTTTGTCCTTATTAGATTATTTTCATGTAGGTGAAATGGAATGTTTCTAACACTGTTCTATATTAACAAAATTTTACTCCCAATTTCTTATATTGAGGTTCACATGTAAGAAAATAAACAGAATTACTTTACTAAGACATAGCAAAGAAGTTATTAATACAAAGCAAGGAGTAAATTATGTTTGTACTAAGAACAATTACAGGTTAGTTCTTCTAAAAGCAACAATTCATTTGCAGGATGTCGTCTAAAGGTCAGAAAAACAGATCATGTCTCACTTTTTAACTCCGTTAACTGACTTGTTCATTCAACAAATAAAAGCCTACAATACTCAAGGCAGTGTGTCAAGGCTGAAGTATTGTGAATAAATCATACCCAGTCTGTATTTTGTGTGAAGCTTACATTTTATGAAACTAACATAGCATATATAGTCTTAAATAAGCAACTGATGTGGAATCACTGTGAAAAAGAAAACATTAGAACCCCCATCTAACCACACTGGTAGCATTTATTCTGACGTGGTTCTGGATATATTAGGTGAAGGAGGGAAAGGGGCACAGTTCACTTTAGTTCCAATTATTGAGGTACATGGATTTAAGGGGAGTTTAGACAAAGATACAGAGCAGGGGAAGTCTGCACCTGACTCCAGATGCATCCATTGCTTCCCGAAAGGATCAGCCTTGCTCATGGTTGATAATATTCGCTAAATGCTTTCAGGTGCTCACTCTACACCAGACAATGTTCCAAGTGCTCTGAAAATATGAATAAAGGCCAAAAGTATCTTTTTGAATTGTTATAACTTTAAATTCAGAATACCACAATATAGAATACAAAAGCAGAAATTGCCCCCAGGCGTAAATAGTAAAATCAGCTTTATTTCCATTTCATTAAAAAAAAGGAGCATCTGAGATCTTGCTGCCCTGCATATGTCATCAATTTGGCTCAAATAAACTGGATATCTATTTGAAAAAAATAATTAAGGAAAACTTCCCTAATCTGATGAAGAAAATAGACATGCGAATCCAGGAAGCACAGAGAGTCCCAAACAAAATGGATGCAAAGAGGTCCACTCCAAGACATATCATAATTAAAATGCCAAAGCTTAAAGATAAGGAAATGGGAGGGGGGCTGTGGGAGAAGGAGCGAGAGGTGAGGGGATTAAGAAGGACAAATAAGTAGTTACAAAATAGCCATGGGAATGTAAAGTACAGTATAGGAAAGGGAGTAGCCAAAGAACTTACACACATGACCTGTGGACATGAACAAGGGTAGGGGGATTGCCTGAGGGAGTGGGGGGTGCTGGGTAAAGGGGAGCAAAGGGGTAAAAATCAGGATGACTATAATAGCATAATCAATAAAATATAGTTAAAAAAAGAAAAACAAAAAAATTTTTTAAAGAATTGAAATGGATCATCTTGACTTCTAAATGCAGAAATAAAATACTCGTTAGGACTAAAATCTTGGAATATTTCCTAAGCTATCTCAACTAGCTGCTGAGCAGATTTAAGCCGAAGAGTGCATGTACTGAAAGCTACCGGCATCTTCTCACAAAAAGCATAGGCCCCCTTCTCTCACTCATCTTATACAGAAATACATGCATTTTATCGTATGTCACATAAGAGTATCTAAAAATGTGTTGAACTGAAATACATTCTTAAATAGCTAAAGTGCAAAGTGGAACAAGGTAGCTTCCACTAGAAACACACAAACACAATGCCATATAAACAAATACAAAAAAAGAAGTGGAAAGAGCCTCACCTAGCCAGGGGGTAGGACTGGAGCATTTGAAGACTAAGTGGAATTTTAACAAGTTGAGATAGATGACAAGATAAGATATCCTTCATGAAAAGAACAATGTTGATGAAGCCAAAAAGGTAGGAATACGTTTATCCTAAGAATACCAGCCACTCCTGTTTGATGGGGTGCATATTCTTGTGAGAGGATGAGGGGTTGGCAGGACCATATTTAGGTAGACTTGAGCACCAGGATGAGGATTTGGTACTTAACACAACCGAAAATGGTAAATTCTTACAGATTTTTGGTAGAAAATAAATATAATAAAAACCGCTCTTTAGGAAGATGAATTTGTAAATGTAGAGGATAGAATTCAGAGTCGGGAGAGATAAGATGCAAGAATACCACACACACACACACACACACACACACACACACACACACAAGGCCCATCCAGTACATGGATATGTATCCAACCATGTACTATGAAAAACAGAGACATTTATTGAAAAAGATACAAGATACAAGAAACATTGTGCATAGGACAATGATGCCTCAGTCCTCTTCAAAGTAGGTACTTTAGGACCTCACATTATTCTCCCAATTGCCAACAGCTGCCCCATCATATTTTTCCAAATCCCATCGATGGTCTGAAATCTCTTCCCTTCAAAAGTGATTTTAGTTTTGGGAAAAGCCAGGAGTTGCAGGCCACCAAATCTGGGCTATAGTGGGGCTCAGTCACCTGGATGATTTGATGTTTTGCCAAAAAATTTTGCACAAGACATGATGCAAGGGTGGGCATGTTGTTATGATGAAGCTGCCAATCACCAGTTGCCAATAGCTGTGGGCATCTGAATCATCCAGTTTCTGTGGAGAAATGTTTAAGCTTAATGCAAAATTTAATGCAGATTTGTTGTTCAACTGATATAGTCATTTTGAATGCGACAGCCACACAGTACACATTGTCACTCAATGATGTCTACCACTCCCACTGACTATTACAGTGAAGTTGTCATTGTTCACACATAGCATTTCAAGTCCACTATCCCTGGCTGCCAGGTTACATATGTGTTGCTCAAACCATTGTCATTATATTAAAAATGGCTGGACTTTTTCCGGACAGACCTCATATATCTTCACCCAAGGATATTTTCTCATTGCTTTTAGAGAGAAATGAGGAAAGGAATAGGGAGAGAGAGACAGGAAGGAGGGGAGGGAGGGAGGGAGGGAGGATGGAAGGAAGGAAGGAAAGAAGGGAGGGAAGGAGGGAGGGAGATAAAACACCTATTGGCCACCTCCTGTGCATGCACAGGGGTTGAACCACAACCTAGGTATGTGCCCTGGCCAGGAATCAAACCCACAACCTTTTGGTTACCAGACAATGTTCTACCCAACTGAGCCACACCAGCCAGAACAGTGTACCAAAAATATTTTGTTATACTAACCAGAAGCAAAATAATGACTGCTTGGAACAAGGGTCAGACAGAAGAAATGGAAGGGAGAGAACAATCATGGCAATACAGTGACTGATTTAGAAACTAGAAGAAAGTAACTAACATTTGAGATGCTTAAAGAGACTGGATGAAGAAATGGTGCTGTTGTTAACAGAATCTGGAAAGTCATGAGGAAAATTAAGGATGCTTTTAAAGAAAATCTGACCAGTTTGTTTTTTAATATGTTAAGTGTATAGTGCTTGCGGAAAAGATAAATGAAGATTTTTAATCAGACACGGGAAAAATGCAGAAAAGAGACTGGGACTAGACACAGGGCTTGAAATCATCTTTGCAGAGGTGGTAATTAAAGCTGTAGAATGAAGAGAGAGAAGTTCAAAACAGAGAAGAGAGAATACTGTGGGAACGACTACATTTAGACATTAGGAACAGGATGTAGACAAAGGAGGCAAAAACAATCACACAAAATCAAAAACAAAAACAAAAACAAAATGGGAAGACCAGAGAAATAGTAGGAAAACCAAAGAAGAGCTGTATTGTGAAAATCAAGGAAGCCAGAATTTCAAGAAAGCAAAATTAGTTTGTAATATAAGCTTCATAAATATAAAGGCTGGTTTCCTTATTTAAAATATCAATTTGTTTTATTCTGCTATGCTTCATGAAATACTGGTTCATTTAAATAATTCTCAGGTAAAAATTCATAATAAATCACTTTTAAAAATCTAAAAATAAATTCATTAAATGATATTTATCTACCTATAAAACTCTATTAAGCATCAATCTGATAAAAACACATAGGTCACACACACACAAAAGACACATAGGTCACACAGGTATTTGAAAGCTTCTTTTAATAATAAAATATTTTGTTGGAAAAACTATTTAGTCTCTTTGGATTTTGGAGAAAATATGTTTGCAATTATTTCATTGCAATACCTAACTGCAATTTGTCTTCATCCTGGGGGCTGGAAAGAATAATTTTTTAATTAAAACATTTCAATTTCAGTATGGTTCTTTGTTTGGTAGTTTTCTCTATTTCCCCCACTTTAAAATTCTAAAACGGAAAAGGTTAGGCCTTCTTGCAACCAAAAACATAAGAATTAAAAGAACAAATAATATAAACTATAAAAAATAAGTTAACTAGATGGATGGACAGTGGGTGAATGGCAAGAGACTGAGGCTGATCAACTTAAAATCTCCCATACTGTGGTACAGTTTACTTTCAAATGTTTACTGTCCATTCCAATTTAGAATGCTGAAGAGGAACTTGTCTAGCAATTTGCTTTTGGTTATGCAAACAGGGAGATGGCCCACACACACAGGAATTTCTTCATCTTCAGTGTTCACCTACCTCCACCCTACTCAGCCTTTTGAGCTGTTAACACTACCAGGAGTAAGTCAATAAACAAAACATGTTACTATATCTTAAGTTTAAACTAAAAAGACTGTATTTTTCATCAAGTAGTTATAGATCAAAGGGCACCATTAATATTTCTTTTTATGGACCCTTTGGATTAAATAAGCTTTGATATAATAATATTCTAGAATCAAATGGCAATCATAAAATACTATCTATGAAAAAATACACCCTAAACTCAAAATGATAAAACTACAGAAACCTTCTAAAATATGGTATATTTAGTTATAAGCTATAAGTTGAACATTTAAAGACATATATGTATACATATAAATATACATAAATTAATAAATTTTTTATAATAGCAAATACTAGCACATTTATATCTTTCTTATATAGCTATTGAAATCAGTGGTTATTAAATAAATACATTTTATGAGACTGACATAAATTCTCTGGAGACTGATACATGGTATTCAGAACTTTGTCAAAATTAAGAATACTGTGTTTTAGGAAACTAAATCTTGAAAAACAATGAAGCAACAAGGCAAATCCAGTAAATGCCCTTTTGTTTTATCATCATTGAAACCAAGAACCGGAAGACTAATTTAGTTTTATTTTCTATATACAGTAGCTTTAAAAGGACAAACAAACAAAAAAACACCCTCAACAGCCTGAAGTTATTTTCTGATACTTATACAACAGTTTCTCCAATTTTATTTGACCCCTGCTTTGGTCCAGTTCATACACTGACTCCTTTGGAACTTTGTGTCTATCCTTTTTTACTAAGACGTTGTCCTGAATATGCATAGCATTGATAAGTTTCATAAGAGAAAGCTCAGAGAAACAAGAAATGGAGATCCAGGTTTTTCCAGTAGCTTTTTGTGACACTCTAGACTTCTGTGTGAGGTGAAACATTTCCTCGTGGAACAAAAGACTACATTGAGTAAAGCAGGTCTTATAAAGACTATGGTCATCCTTAAAGTGTAGTACAGAAAAAATTCTTTCCATAAAGCAGAACCCCAAACCCTCATGGGTGACTAATAAAGATTTAAGTATAAATATTTATTTTAATGGCTCTCTGTTATTATTTACTACCCTAGTATATAAGACAAGCATTACAGAAATACTAATCAGAGACTAGTAATAGAATACAGCTCAAACAGGTAAATACCACAATCAGGTTTCCTGATAGGAAGGGATGGAATTCATTTGTAAGGATTTTCCAGATCACATAAATCCTACCTCCTCAAACCATATGCCCTTCAGACCTACACACATACACACACACACACACACACACACGCACGCACACACGCAATTTTACTAAATAACAGTGGTCTGTTTAAAATGAACTACAATTTGAAGTTGCATTATATAATCCCTGCATTTATTTCACATGTTTAAACCATGTTTCCCTCCCCCTAGCCTGTGATCCAAAGCAGGAAGGTGATTGATGACTATGGAATCCATTAGCCTTTCTAATTCCATGTGCTTACATTTTAGATTAGCTATGGTTGTAACTTCCATTTTTAATAGAAACCACTGACTAGTTTGGTTGCGTAGTGCATGCATGAGTGTGTATATGGTCCTTCAGAGAAAATTTTATAAATTCTTATAAATTGGTTAAAAACAACAATACTTTTCCATTTTGTTGTTGTTTTTATACATTTTTCCACATCACAATTCCTCCCTTACCTCTCTGGGTCATCGATCTTTCCCCGCACCCGTTTAACCAAGACTACCAAATTCATTTAACCTTGGAAATTCAAGAAAGTTCTTCCTAATATTTATTTTTTCCTATAACTTGGATGAAAAAAATAAAAGGAGAGAAATTTAGGGCAATTAGTCTGTATTATAGTGTGGCTTCTCTTTTTATTACAAGCTAATTTTAATAAAAAAGGAAGTTTGTGACCAATAACCATTAAACAAAGCCACTAAGGCTCACCTTTATTTCCCAAAATTATGTGCATTCCTTAATTAATCGGTGAACATGTTGGTTTGTAGTACCTGTTTTCACATGCACTGAATCAAAAACAGTTCTAAAGTTGATTCAAGGTACTTTGAAAGGTAAGAGTGCAGTAAATTTATAAGCAATATTTTACGATTTGTCTTATCTTCTTTCAGGCTCCCATCTTCACAGTGATTTGTGAGAGAACGTAAAACATTTCAAAGCAGATTTTTCCTGGTCTGATATGCTGATCCACAAAGATTTAAGCTCCATTTTACACTAAGTGGTTTGTCACCTTTTGCAGTGAATCGGTAGTAAGTATAACAAATGTCTTGCTTTGAAACCTATCCATGCTTCCTTTCCCAAATTAAACATATTCATCTTCAGTTAAAAAAAATGAATCAGAAAATATTGTATTTTTAATGCCCATTGGTCTTCCTAAAATGTAAGCTTCTCTCTATCATTTGTGCATTTTGCTGTGCAGCTCATCTCCCTTTCCCCTCCATCACAGCCACATAGGTCAGCCAGACATAAAATGGGGTTTGATCAGAAAAGTGGGAGGACAGATTGGACATGAAAGTAACTGGTGATATATTAGTGCTCTTACTTTAAAGGGAAGAGTAAGCTGAAGAGAAAAGCTAACAAAAATCAGAAAATAGTTTTTTTTAAAAGCTATGACATTTCACTTTGCAGTTTCATAGATTTGCCACATAAGCTATAGAAGCACAGCTTTTTCTATTTATTTATTGCAGAGGAAACTAGAATAGGAGGGACATATGGGTGGTATCTGGGCGCTAAAGAGAAACTGTTCATACAAGAGAAAAACAAAAAAAAATTTACACTGCAATATAATTATGTGAAATCAATGATATAAATTGAAAAATGTGCTATGGTTTTATTTTTTTTGCATTTGTGTAAACCTTAAATATTTTTCAAGTGAGTTTTCAAACAATTTAAACCATGAACCCCTTTTTCCCAGAAAAAAAAACACCAGAAGTATAAAAAAATAGAATTAATCACAGACAGATCTCCCTCTGTGTGTGTCAGCCCCCACGGGCTTCCTCACACTCATAACTTTTTCTAGGTACATGGTGTCACTTGTGCTGAGATTCCAAATAAAATCAGAGCGAGACCTAGCTCTAGAATATTCCTTCAGTGAAGCATGCCATATCAATTTTACCATTTGAGGAAAATCTAACTGTAGCCCCACAACTAAACTTACTCCAATATTTTAACCACATTAAGACTATGGAAACAAACATTCAAAGATGTAAGGTGGTCATCTATTTTGCATATTATTAATTCAACATTTTAAAAATATTTATTTAACATTTATTTGAAGGAGAAACTATGAGCCATATGGAGGCAGAGTGAAGAAGGTTAAAGTCAGTGATTGGGCATAGCTGAGTTCTGTACAACCTACAGAACAAATTAAATCACTCCTTTAAACTGAACTAAGTTGAGCCAATCCTCCCAGGGAGTCGGGCTTAATGACCATCTGTTTTTACTCAAAACACTCTTTGGGGAAGGATGCAGCTCACCTCACACTCCATTTAGCTTATCAAAATTATTTCCTTCCAACCACAGAGAAGCATGTTCTCTGAGAAGAGAGCTGGTAAATATTTTATTCTTCATTATTTTAAAAGTCCTAGGATGGTTTGGACACCTAACAGTGTCTAATCATTCCTGTGGACACTTCCTTCAGGTCCTGCCCTTGATCAGGATCTATGGGAAGACCTCGAGTGTACAGAGCTCTCAGATTAACATTTCTGCAAAACCTAAATTATTTAACCCCAATTCTATTCTGCAAAAGAAAAAGTATTTACCCATTTCATAGGTGAGAAACCTGGGTTTTAGAAGTTAAGATATGAAAGCTGAGGTCACATAATTCATAAATTATAAAGACCAGACTCAAAACCATGGCTTTAAAATAGCATGATTTGCTTGCCCATGGCCTTTTTCTACTGTACTGTGAGAAATACTACACCAGGTAATACCAACTCTTGATTCTGGCACCTAAAAATCAAAACCAGTGAAAGGACACCAGGCAGGGGGATTTGGATTTACAGACAGAAGGACCTGTTTTGCTTTACTTCATTTTTTTCCTTCTGGAAGCAAGGTGTATATGGTGAAGAGAGTAAAGAAAGGGGGGAACTGAGTGGAGAAAAATTTAAATGAGAGAATTTAAGTTGGGTTTTGAAGAATATGAATTAATAAACATGTATTTTGTTGTTACTGTCATATAACAGATGTTGAACATTTACCGCCCAACCTATGGACTGGTACTATTTTAGTCACCATTTCTAAGGCAACTGGATCATCAAAGGCTCTTCTCTTAGACCCTTAGACATGGAAGGAGAAGCTTGGGAAGGTCCATTAGCACAGAGAATATGTGCAAAGTTTTACCTATAAATTTATTTCTCTGAGAAGAGGATTGATAGTTTTATCAGACTATTAAAAGATTATTAATGGTTAAGAAAAACAAAATTTCTATACCTTCTCATTGTACCCCATAAGGAATTTTATCTTTTCTCTCAGTTGTAACAACCCTATATTCTGTTCAGTCCCAAGCCCGTTCTCTCTTTAGGGTTTCAGAACTGAATGTGTGATCTCCTAGTGAATATCAGCCTCCTCAAGGTTGTCCTATAGCAACTTAAGCTCTACAGGCCTAACTGCATACGTCCACGTTCCCCTGCTGCATATCATATCTCATTTGGTGACACCACCCTTCTCTCACCCATCCTGGAAAGCTGGTAGTCATCTGAATATTCTCCCCCGCTCCCTACTAAGACAAGACCTGCAACTTTGACCTATGACTTTCCCTCTGTTCCCTTATTTTTCCTCCACATCTACACTTTATATGCCATTTTCAGAACTTCAATTTTTATAGGACAAGTGCCTCCATACTTTTTTAAAACTGCTCACTTTTTGCAGAACGTGCATTCCAGTTTTCTCCTCCTGACATATCCCTATCCAAATTAATGACTTTACCTTTCAGAAGCTGTCTCTGGCTGCCCAAGGATGAATTCAATGCCCCTCCTCTGTACTTCAGAGTCTGGAGCTCTGATTCTCAAACTTGAGCATCATGAGAATCACCAGGGGATGGGGAGGGAGGACTTGTTATAACACAGATGGCTGATTCGGTCTCTCATTCAGCAGGTCAGGGGTGGAGCTAGAATGGTAGACCTGGTTAGACAGTCACTAGCTAGGACTGAGCCCCATCCCTACTGAACCAACTCAACTTCTAGGTCCCCTCTGGCTCAGGTAAAGCCCTCGCCAAGATGGTGGGTAAGCATATTTCCAAGTAGACATCTATGAATAAGGTTCATTTTGCATTAGCCACTCTTCTCAGAAGTTGTCCTAGAACTGGCAGGCACACGAAGGCACCACTGCCTATCAAGCACATGGATCCCAGGAGTGTTGGTCTATGTTGCTCTTTTTATTGAGATATCAGCATTTCATTTCCTATAACTAAGGTCACTAGTCTCATGAATAGTTTCACTGACTTGATCTTCAAAATTTTCAACTGACTTACTTTAAGGAGAAAATTACCAAGGCTATCAGAGTTGTAACTTTTTAGAACTATAATGACCTTGATTAAAACTTTGGTTTCCTAGGTTTAAGAAACAGTATCAAACTGAAGAATTATTTGATTCTGCAAATAATTATAAGAGTAGCACAATGAAATAATAGTTTTACAGTTATTTGGAGAACTAATATATTTGCAAAGGTGAAGCAGCCCACTTAAACTGCTGAGAAATATGTCTGTATAAAAAGAAATGATTCAGGACTTTTTTGTACCTTCATGAAATAAATCCCTCTAAGGAAAGTCAGGCAATTTGCCTGTTTGAAAAATAAATACACCAACAGGTTTCTTCACAAAGGTGTCTTCTCCGGTGCTGTCTTTATCAGGCTCATACTATAAGTTGCATTATATTGTTGGATGAAATAGCCATAAAAATCACCTTATTTTGGTAGCCCATTCTCTGCTTTGAGCCTCTTTGAAGGCCATTTTGCCATCTTAGTTTAAGGAGCAGAAAAAGTTACACTGTATTCCTTTAAAAGATGACTTTTCTGTGACCCTGGAGAAACATAGGAACACGAAGAAAAATCTACCTTCTTTCTCTGCCCTTCCCCCAGTTGAAGATACTCCCTTTTTGTTAGCATTTATTAAATCAAACATTCTTTCAAAAACTATCTCCAACATGTTTCAAATTATGAAGCATGTTTAAGACATTACCTACCTCATTCACATGGATAAATACACATCTCTCACATGATCTGTTCAGTATCTGGTGCCTGATGAATGTTAAACATCCTGGACTCTATCGGAGGACGTGCTTGTCATTTGCCCTCTCAAACATGGATTAGAAAAGTCTCAGCAGCTCCTTTGCTAGCAGTCGTTTCTGCCAGATTGCTTTTGATCAGCACCAGAGTCCCTAACTGGCAGTCTCTCCAGGCAATCCTTCTAACTTTACAGGATACAGTAATGCACTTCCTGAGTCCCCTCATATATTGGGCACACCTGAACAGGCAGGCTCCTGTGAACTTACTGTATTCATCAATGACTTTATAAAAATATCCTGGAATTGTACATGTGTAACTGGACCTTTTTGTTTAGTTGTCTTTGTATAATGTCACACACAGATGTTTACTCCATGCTTTCTCATGATCAGAAGCAAACTAACAATTTACAGTTTTTCAAAGTGTATTAGTGCCTGCATTGATGGTTTTAACGTGTTTTTTTAAACTATTGGGATACTGACCCAAATTTCTAACAGCTTATCTTTTTAAATATTTTCTCCCCGCCATCCTCCCCCAAGCCCCAACCTCCTTTCCATGGCGAGGAGGACCTCAGTAATTCATCACAATAGTCAGGGAGAAAGGGATGAAGATAAAATACAAATCCTGGGGTATGATATGTCCTTGGTTTCAGCTCAACTTCATATTGTGATTCTAGTCATCAAAAGACTGTTATAATAACTATGCCATTTTTCTTTTTTTCTCTTATTTTATTTAAAAAAAATTTAAATTACTGTTGACATGCAATATTATATTAGTCGCAGGTGTACAACATAGTGATTAGACATTTGTATAACTTACAAAGTGATCACCACAATAAGTCTAGGGCCCACCTTGGCATTTCTTAGGTGATGGAAAGGAAACTTCTCTTTCCTCTGTACACTTCAAAGCATTTTTTACCTACAAACATTCATCGTATCTCCATAGTTCGAGGTCTAAAATAATCCATATCTACTTTTAAATTTACTTTATAAATAAAATCATGAGTCCCCTCAAAATTCTTTGTCTATTTTAGATTATAAGTAGTTCTAGATTAAAAGCAAAATCTAGGCTATCTATCAAAAAGTTGAGGAGGAATACTTTATGGAAAATTATAAAAGACATTGATTATTTGATTTTATCAGCATGAAAAAAATATTAAATTTTTATTTTAAATTATATTCTTGACAATTTGCTGAATTAGAAGCAAGGTAAGCCAACAGGTTTATAAGTCTCATTTTTTAGCATTTATGGACATTGCCTACTACATCTCAATCAATACATTTAATATTTGGATAATTATTATTTCACTGAATATCCACAATAACACTGAAATAGATGTTATTATTGCCACATTTTAGATACAAAACTAATGCCTAGAAATGTTAAGTGATTATCCAAAGTTTCACAGTAACCTTGCAAATAGTACTGATAGATCATATAGGAATGAATGAATTCCTTAATAGTAGCACCATTAACATGATATATTCTAGAGAGTAAGTTATTTGTTTTTTGCTAAAGCATTTGGGACCTGATAGTAGATTATACTTATAGTTAAATTTCTCGATTATTTTCCTCATTATGCCTTCATTAAGTTTAAGGTCATCCTCCAATCACTCATTTACTGGAGTCAAAAGTTTGACTCTTGGCATTACAAAGGAGCCAGTTTTTGTATGAATTTCTCATTGATATCTATGAATAAGGAAGGAATAGCACTGTTAGCATTTAAGGGATGTTTTTGAAAAGAAAACAAAAAAAAATTCTTCACAAATCACAGCATAGCAGACATAATGTTTGAGACCATCAAAAATTACTTCCAGCAACGAAGCACTTCTTCCTTGTTCTTTCTGTGCTCCTTTATTTTTTTTTTTCTCTTACAGCAAACATAGATTCAAGGTCTGCTGAGTCATTCCATTGTTTCTTCACGTATTCTTGTACAGATCACCTTAAAAATAATAATTGCTGCCAGTTTTCTTTTGTTTTGTTTTCATCTGTTTTAGGGTGCTCGATTCCTCACAAAAACTCCCATGAACTAGATGTTATTAACCCCCCATGCTCATCTCAGCAATAGCTATTGAAGTAACTGAAACATGAAGAGATCTCCAGTAAAGGAGATAACTGGGATTTGGAACATAGGATTCAAAAATCATGATTTCCAATCTACAGTGGGAAAATCTCAAGCTGCCTCTTGTAGCTGACAGAATAGAAGACTTCAATACTACTATTTCACCTGCCGAGAATTTCAAAGGAAAGAATGTTTGCAAGTTGTTTTTAGACTAGCTTAGTTAAAAGTTATGGCCATAAGTTTGGAAGTCTTCCCCTAAGCAGTCAATGGCTGGATATATACAAAGTCTGGCACAAATAATGGCCCTTCTTGTAATTACAAAATCATAAGCATGTAATTCTGTGACATAACAGTATCACACTCAAGCACACCATATGGCATTTCAGGTAAAATATTCAAATTAAAACTATAAATTATTACATCCATATTATTACCCTATCAACCACACTAAAGTAGGTATTATTTCTGCAGGACCCAGTATGTGCTGCTTACAAACCAAATTTCATGCATCCATCTGTAAAACCCAGCACGCTTTTTCTCACACACACACATCCCCCCGCCCCCGATCTTCTCATTAGTATATGTGTTCTTGTATCATCTACTCATTTTCTTCGAGTATTGAGTATCATTACGTTTCTTCTGTAATAAAATGAACTTCTGTATGCACACATGTTTATATTTATGTGTATCCCATTAAAGAGTAAATGTGAATGTAGTTTGTGTTTGAGAGGGGGGATGACAAAAATTATTTTTGTTTGTTTTATTTGTTTTCAAATATAAAATTCCAGAGTTGATTGCCTCTCCTGTTCTGGATGTTGAGAGAGGGCCTCTCTTATGTTGCCTTCAGAGAAATGTGATTGAGTGACAGAGAAAGAAACTGAGCAGTAGGCAAGGCAAAAAGGTTTCAATAAGGTTTCAAAGTAGGAAAGGATGAAAGATTTTCTCTGACCAACAGCTGATGTTTGATATCATCACTCATTTTCAGTATTAATTGATTCTTTTTTTTTAAATTTCCTTCAGGGCTTGCTTCTGTCATTTTATTTAAGAGATAGCCTTTTACCAGTGGTTGATGTTCACACATGCATCTTCTAGTGGGGAATCTTTCTGCTTCCACTGCCATTCCTTACACTGCCTTCAATCCCACCTTCAAGAAATCAGCCGGGATACCTATGGTAATGATAAGTAGCAATCACTTTCTTCCCCAGTAGGCTGGCACTTTGTCAGCTTGTCCCTTACATGCTCAGAGTTCAAAACACTTTTTATTGACACATTATTTTTCAAATCCAATTAAAATGGAAAATAGTGATATTTCTGTGCTCCTTTATTTCAGTGATATTTTACTGTCTTGAAATAAGAGTAAACTTACAAATCTTATAGTAAACAGCCTTGAATGAATGAAAGGCTATGTGGAATAGTACATTGACTTTTAAATCAGCCAAGTGACCCTGGATTTGTATCCCACTAGGAAAACAAGAAAAATCCATTTAAACTAGCTGATCTCATTTTTTTAGTGATAAAATAATGATAAAAATGAAAACTCCCTTAAAGTTGTGAGTATTCAAGATGAGTTGCCCAGCACTCAATCAAGCACAGAGTAGCACCTTAATTTTTAAAAAAACACTTTTTTATTGTGTTTTTTCCATTGCAATTTATTCCCCTTTTACTCCTGCCCTTGCAGTCACCACACTGTTGTCCATGTTAGTGAGTCCTTTTTCCTTATTCCTTTTTTCCCTCCACCCCCTAATCCCCCCAACATACTTGTCATCCTGCTCTGTGTCTATAAGTTTGTCTCTATTTTCCTTGTTAGTTCAGTTTGTTTAGTAGATATCACACATGAGTGAAATCATATAGTATTTACCTTTCTCTGACTGGCTTATTTCACTTACCATAATGTTCTTCAGGTCCATCCATGCTATTGCAAAGGATAGCATTTTCTTCTTTTTTATGGCTGAGCAATATTTCATAGTGTAAATGTCCCATAGCTGTTTCATCCACTCATCTACTGATGGACACTTGGGCTGTTTCCATATCTTCGCCATTGTAAATAATGCTGTAGTGAATATAGGGGTGCTTATGCTCTTTCAAATTAGTGTTTTAGGTTTCTTTGGATATATTCCCAGAGTGGGATTGCTGGGTCAAAGGCAGATCCATTTTAATTTTTTGAAGTATTTCCACATTGCTTTCTACAGTGGCTGCACCAGTCTGCATTCCTACCAACAGTATATAAGTGTTCTCCTTTCTCTACATCCTCGCCAGCACTTGTTGTTTGTTGATTTACTGAGGATAGCTATTCTGACAGGTGTGAGGTGATATCTCACTGTCATTTTAATTTTCATTCTCTCTGATGATTAGTGATATTGAGCATCTTTTCATATGACTGTTGGCCATCTGTGTGTCCTCTTTGGAGAAGTGTCTATTCAGGTCCTTTGCCCATTTTTTAATAAATGGTGTTGGGGAAATTGGACAGATAGGTGCAAAAAAAATGAAGCTAGACCACTTTCTTATACCACACACAAGAATAAATTAAAAATGGATTGAAGACTTAAATGTTAAACCTGAACCATAAAAATCCTAGGAGAAAACGTAGGCAGTAAAATCTCAGACGTTGCTTATAGCAATATTTTATCAGATATATCTCCTCGGGCAAGGGAAACAAAAGAAGAAATAGACAAATGGGACTACATCAATCTAAAATTTTTTGCACAGCAAAGGAAACCATCAACAAAATAAAAAGATAACCCATGGAATGGGAGAACAATATATCTGATAAAGGGTTAATATCCAAAAATTTATTAAAAACCTACATAATTCAACACCAAA
Organism: Mormoops blainvillei; assembly: GCA_004026545.1. Classification (NCBI taxonomy): domain Eukaryota; kingdom Metazoa; phylum Chordata; class Mammalia; order Chiroptera; family Mormoopidae; genus Mormoops; species Mormoops blainvillei. The sequence continues at coordinate 301,699 of PVJD01000263.1, forward strand.
AAAAAAGTCCAATTAAAGAAAAACTATTATTATTAAATTATTTGATCTACATAGCAATCATATAAAGGGAAATATCAAATTTTTATTTTTTACCTTTTTCACCTGGGACCTAAAACTCTCCTTCTCAGTGCAGTTAATCACTCCTACCCCCACACTTTCTGTGCACTCACATTGCTCTACTCAGCACCTTGCATTGAAATTTTGTATTTACATGTTTGGCTGCCTTCTCTAGACTATGAGCTTATAAAGAACAGGGCACCCATTGTTAACATGGCATTTCCAGGGGCTATGCTGTGCTAGAACATATTTGTGGTGATTAATTTTGTCGGTTAATGTGACTGGGTCACAGGGTTCCCAGACATTAATCCAAACTTATTCTGTGTGTCTGTCAGGGTGTTTTAGGATGGTGTTCATATTTGAATCCATAGACTGAATGAAGTAGATTATCCTTGCTAATACAGGTATGCCTCATCCCATCAGTTGAACACCTGACTAGAACAAAAATGTTAAATAAGTGGGAACTTTTCCTCCCTCCCAGAGCTGGGACATTGGTCTTTCTGAACCTTCATATTTGGACTGAAACAACAGTTTTTCTTTGATCTCTAGCTTGATAGCTTTCAGACTGGAACTTACTATCGACTCCTATGGTTCTCAGAACTTCACATTTGGACTAGAACTACAAATTGGCTTTCCGGGGTCTCCAGCTTGCAGACTGAGTATCTTGAGATTTCTCAGCATCCCTAATACCATGAATCAATTATTTAAAATAAATATCTTTATATATAAAGATACATATCCTACTGGTTCTGTTTCTTTGAGGAATCCTGACAAATACAATGTTATAGTGCTTAATGAGAATTTGGTGAACTAAGTTCATTTCTCAGAATGGAATAGCATTATAACAGCACTTAGTTTCGCCTTTGTCTCATTGCCTTTTGAAAAACAGAACATTTTTGACATTTCAAATGTCCCCAAATGAAAGTTGTCCCAAATCCTATTGTTGAACAGACTTAAATGAGCAAAATGTCTCCCCATGTTATGAGTTCTCTAAGAGGGACAGCTCTTTGGACAGATTTTAAACATTCACCTCAGAAGAATAGATTTAAAGTTTCAAATTGAATTTCAGTCTTTGATCCTCAAATCAATTTCTGATGGAGAAATGAAGCTCTGGTTTTGACTAGAGGAAGCTAAAATATCAAAACGACTGTTTTGACATTAAACAGCTGTTTTTAAAAATTCCATGATTTCACTGTAAGTGAATAGGACACATGTGGCTTAAATTTTCTTAGGACACACAAGGTTTGAAAAATTAAGGGAACCTGGTTTGGGTTTGATTGACTGAAAAGCATTTGCAGTCCAATGCTATCTCCTTCCATGTCTCTGACAGAGTTTTCTTCTTACAAAGTGCTTTGCCCTCATGAACTCAACATATAGAAGAGTGATCTCAGACGTGTGCAAGATGCTAAAACTCAGCCCTGGGATAAGTTGTTTCTGAAAGTTAATGAACCCAAACCCATCACTATGCACAACTCCTGAAAGTTTCCTTCTGAGAATTTCATGCCTTCAAAAAATGTGCTATTTTCAAATTCCTTTTAAATTGTGCTTCTAAACACTGTATCATTAAAGATTGGCTCTTTATTCCTAAATCTAATATTATTTTTAGATTTACGAATTGTTTGATCCTTTATTTTTGAGGGTAGTATTTCACATTGTTAGAAAGAAACTCAGCATTTTTCTTTCTACCATAAGATAAACTCTAGGAGAGAAAAAAATACTGTTGTTATGTTCCAGAAAAAAGTAATGAATGTGTGCTCAAATAGTTTTCTCTGAAATGATGACATTACTGCAAAAATTATAAATTCTGATTTTGGAAAACAGAAGGTTGACTTGATGTTGAGTTCAGAGGCAAGATTCACACTGTAAACATTTAGTGTACACTTTTCCTCATTGTTATTTACGTTGTTAAACTGTGTGTCTTTCTTTATGACACAGCAATTATTAAATATGAAGGGTTTATTTTGGAGGGGTGGGTATTATATTTCTTTTAAGGGCTCAAAAATTACAAAAAACAAAGGCTCTATTTCACCATTGATCAAGTCGGCAATGCGTTGGTGAAAGGTCACATGGGGTAACTGGAAGATCTGGAGGGTCCCAGGGTATACATGTCTATGCAAGCTCACCACCAGACCACTGTGGTCTGCTCTCTGCACAGACATCCTGTGGTTTGCTGAGTCAATCACTGAAGCTCCCAGAGCTTCTTCCCCAACAAAATAATATGGGTTTTAATAAAATTGTACTGACTTTGTTCTGTAGAGGGTGAGAAAGAAAAAGAGAATCAGTTCAAGAGCAATTCAGACTTACCACATCACTGCCATCCACAGCAAACAATTGTTAATCACCTACCATGTGCAAGACAATGACAATGCACTAAACATGTTGGATGCTGACAATTTCTTTGTCACAGCTAGAATTCCTTTCTAGCTGTGACAAAGGAAAACAGGAAGATGACAATTTTACTAAGAATTCCTTTTTTGTTGTATCTCAGTTTGCCAGTCCAGAGCCCAACAAACTGCAGTCCTGCTACTCTGGCCCATCCTATGTGTATTCCCTTTTGCATCACTTCAGAATCACCATTTTCTTTGACAAATTGATAATCCAAAATGAGCAATCTGATACCCTTTGGTATAAACGCTTTAAATGGTACTTTTCATCTGTCATCAACAAAGGCATACTCTTAGATTGTAATTAACTTTGAGGCCAGGAAAGTAATAATTATGGTCTCTTTGCATTGAAAGCAAATGGGTTCATTTATCAGCATCAGAGTGGCAAAGGATCAATTTTCTAAAACTAGAGCAAGCAATGACCTTAAGCTATACTTCTTTAGGTTTGAGAGCACCCAGATTTTACTAAGGAAGGTCAGTCCAAAATGCATGCATACAGACTTCTCATCAATATGGAGGAGTAGGCAGACATGGCTTACCTCTTTATACAACCAAATCAAAATTGAAGATAAAATATAAAACAACCATCACTCAGAAATGTCAGAAATCAAGTTGAATGGAAGTGTGACAACTATCGAATTAAATAAACCACATCCATCTAGACTTGTAGGAGTAGAATAGGCTGGTACTATACCCAAATGTGGTAGATAAACATTAGGGAGGGATATCTTGGGAGTGAGGAGCCCCACCCCCATACCAGGAGCTCCAGCCCAGGGTCCCAGTGCAGGAAGATAAGTGTCCACAACTTCTGACTGCAAAAATATGGGGTGATCGTTTCAGTGGAAGAAACTTCCAGAGCCCCAAGCAGTTCCTCTTAAACAACCCACATACATAGTCACCTACTCAGACTTGTTTGCTGTGAGCTCCAGCATGGGGGTGGCAGCTTAAGGGACACCAGTGGTGTACTGGGAGAGGCTGAGGTATCTGGCATCAAGGTAAACAGAGGCCATTGTCCCTTTTCTGGGCCCTACAGGGCCACAGAGCCAACAAGTTAGAACCATATCTGAGATTCTATCAACCTGGCTAACACTGTTTGGCCCTCCTTGGAGATCCCCAGAGACTCCACCCCACCCAGCTAAGGGTCACCCAAACTGCTTTTCCATATGAATGGCTGGTCTTGACTCATGCTTCACAACTTCCTAAATCCTATCAAACAAGCAACAGCTGGCCTCAGTGAATCCTAGGCCTGGCACTAGCTTCAGCCAGCCTAGATTCATAGCTTGACTTCACCTGGGAATCTCCAAGCCCAACACAAGTAGCAGCCATTTCAGATTGCTTTATAGCTCATGCAGTGTGGCCCCAGGAAGAACACAGGTGGGGGACTGACCTAGCCTGCACCACCCAGGAAACCCCAGGGCCAGGGAACCCAGTGGACAGCTACGGACCACATTGGAGCACCACCACCATGGCCCTGCAAAATCGATCCTCCATGGAGGGCAGAGGTTGATGGCAAGTGGTCATAGCCAATCCTCACAGTTGACAGCCCGGGTAAATCCCTCCCATTGATCTCCCAATAGCAACCAAATATCAACTACAAGAGGAGGGTACTCAGCCCACCTGGAGGGCACACCTTGAGTACCCAGCATAGGTAATAGAGGAGTTTGTGCCACTGGGTCCTACAGGACACCTACTACATTGGGTCATGATAGCAAGTCAGGGAGTCAAAACAGCTCTACCTAATACATAGAAGGAAATGCAGGGAGGCTGCTAAAATGAGGAGACAAAGAAACACGACCCGACTGAAAAAACAGATCAAAACTCCAGAAAAAGAGCTAAATGAAATGGAGATAACAATCTATCAGATACAGAGTTCAAAACATTGGGCATAAGGTTGCTCAAGGAACTTAGTGAGGCCTCAGTAAGAAATGAAGGATTCACTAACAGAAGTAAAGAACAATTTATAGGGAAACAACAGCATATCAATGAAGCCAAGAATCATATCAATGATTTGGACCACAAAGAAGAAAAAAACAACCATTCAGAACAAGAAGAAAAAGGAATCCAAAAAAGCGAGGATAGTATAAGCAACCTCCGGGACAACTTCAACAGGTCCAACGTTCACATCATAGGGCTGCCAGAAAGAGAAGAGAAAGTGCAAGAAATTAGAAATCTATTTGAAAAAATAATTAAAGAAAACTTCCTTAACTTGGTGAAAGATATAGACTTACAAGTCCAGAAAGCACAGAGAGTCCCAAGAAACATGGATGCAAAGAGACCTACCTAAGACACATCTTAATTAAAATGCCAAAGCTTGAAGATATAGAGAGAATCTTAAAAATAGCAAGAGAAAAGAACTTAGTTACCTACAGGGGAGTTCCCATAAGACTGTCAGCTGATTTCTCAGGAGAAACTTTGCAGGCTGGAAGAGACTTGCAAGAAATATTCAAAGTTATGAAAAACAGGGACCTAAAGCCAAGATTACTCTTTCCAGCAAAGCTATCACTTAGAATTGAAGGGTGAACAAAGAGTTTTCCAGATCAGAAAAAACTAAAGGAGTTCATCATCACCAAACTGCTTTTCATGAAATGTTAAATGAACTTATTTAAGAAAAAGAAGAAGATGAAACCTGTGAACAATAAAATGGCAAAACTATATATCTATTAACAATTGAATTTAAAAAACAAACTAAGCAAACAAGTAGAACAGAGATAGAATCATGGATACGAGAGTGTTTTGATGGTTGCCAGATGGGAAGGTGATGTGGGAGAATGGGAGAAGAGGTCAGGGATTAAGATGTACAAATAGATAGACACAGAATGGCCATGGGGATATAAAATACAATATAGGAAATGGAGTAGCCTAAGAACTTATATGTATGATCCATGGACAAAAACAATGGTGGGGGAATTCCCTCAGGGAGTGGTGGGTGCTGAGTGGAGGGAGGTAAAAGAGGAAAAATCAAGACAACTGTAATAGCATAATCAATAAAATATATTTAAAAAACAAAATGCATGTATCCCATTAGGGGTAGGAAATAGATGGGTAATATTAAAGAAGGGAGATAATTTTTTTTCATAAAAAAGGATTTTACCTGAAAAGCACTAAAATCACACAAACCGTTAGAATCAAAGTAGGTAAAAGAGGGTAAAATTTTAAAGTCATGTCATCAGACTCATTAACACCTAGAGCTGAAATGTAAGAAAACTATATATGGCTTAGAAAGACGAGTGTGTGTGTGTGTGTGTGTACATATGTATAAAAACACATATGTAAAACCTCAACAAATGAAGCCGTCATGTAAGAAATATCCAGAAGGTGATACAAATGATAATCATTCCAGAATTTTAGAGAGATATGGGTCTGTTCTCTCCCCCTAGCCTCCTCCATACCCCAGAGAGGACACAGAAAAAGAAACAAAAAATGAGAAGAAGAAAAATTTCCCCTTCTCCGTATGCTTTTACTGATGTCCATGTTACAGGTTATGAGAGTCTGAACCAAAGTAATGACTATGAGGATCAATACAAAAAAGCATTAATTTTGAAGATATTTGAGAAGTAGGAGACTGCAGTTCTCATTCTTTATTGTCCGTCCTTAGAGAATTTTCTCGACCACTCATCTATAGAAATGCTTCTAAAGTGGTGAGACTAAATTTATTTCTCACAATCCATCTTGAATTAATAGTTCTATAAAATGCAATAACAATTAATCAAAAACTAAATAGGAAATAAACACTCTCAAAATAAAGTCCAACTATGCTATACAAAATCCATTTAACATAGAACACATTTTAGTACATATAAGAAGAACAAAACCAATATGAAAATATAACAAAATAAAATAAACACCATAACTATAGTTCATTTAAAGTATGCATATAGTTAATAAATATAGAGAATTGCTATGCCACTTATAACTTTTTATTGATTTGTAATTATGACTAAATGATGTTAGTGAAGTATGACTTCTAATAATGAAACCCTATTTGCACACTTTAAGCATAGTGTATATCAATATATAAAGTTTTTAACATGTCAAGTTTACTCGTTTCCTGCTTGTTAATTTATCTATTTAGGTTGATGACAACTCTATTGCAAGGTTTGACATGGTTTCATTGTATATAAGACTTCTGCACAGCTCACACCATGTGTGATATGAGTGTGATTGTCTATACACTGTTTAACCAATCCCTAGTCATAAACTTGATTATTGCAGCCATGTAAAATTGCTATAAAAGTTACCAAACACAGTGTCTGCATTTTTCTTGTTACAGGCAGAAAATAAATGATTTTTAGATGGTACCATTCCACAAATCACAGTTTTCATAGCCCTGATGTAGAGTAGTAACCTACAGGAACTGGGGTGAGGTTACTTGTATATTTATTCATTATATTTATTCATTATATATTTATTCATTATCTTGTATATTTATTCAATTTCTTGTATAATTTATTCATTATCTTTATTATGTTTTGCCTGGTAATAAGTATTTGATTGTTTACTTTTTCTACAACAGTTTTCTCCATTAAAATGTACCCCCATTAGAGCAAAGACAATGTTTATCTTGTCTCAATTCTGTTCTCCATACATTGTTTAGCACATGAGGGGCTAAATTAATATTTGTTTGATTAATTAATTAGGAATTTATTTAAAGGCACAAACTTAATCACCGAAAGTCGACGATGGTGTGGGATAAAAGAGTGAAGGAAGGAAACTAACATTTAGTGAGTTTTATGCCAGACACTTTACTTACTTTATCTCATTTTTCCATCACACTAAATCTGTGAAGCAGATGTTATTATTTCTGTTTTAAAGATGAGGGAATTGTGGTTCAGAGAGGTTAAGAAACTTGCATGAGGTCACATAGCTAGTAAATGATAGAGTTGGGATTTGAAGAATTTGGCTCCAACACTGACAGGATTTGTTGAGTGATTACATGTGTAAGAGACTGAAAAAGGGAGTATATGATCATACACTAATACAAATAAATAAAAAACATGAATGAGGAATATTTTGGCACAGTAGAAGAAGTAAATATGAGCTCAGTTTTGGCAGGTTGAGTTTTTGATGGAATCATTTGCATATGAACCTGAAGTTGGGATAAAAGTTCTGAGATGAAGATAAAGGCCTGAAATTGGAGTTGCTATCATGTCTATAATTGACTTTAGAACACTTCCACATATGCAGTATGATATATTATAAAGGATGTTTAGGTCAAAATATTAGCCAGCTTTCATTCAACTCTAAACAAGCATGCACAGTCCAAGAGAAGTAGCTGAACTTCTACTCAACAACTCCATTATGTTTAGTGAAATAAGCCAGACAGAGAAAGGTAAATACAGTATGTGAAATCTAAAAAAATTAAACTCATAGAAACAGGGAGTAGAATGTCGGTTGTCAGGGTCTGGGAGCTGGGGAAAGGGTACGTGTTGGTCAAAGTGCACAAAATTTCAGTTGTAAAATGAGTAAGTTCTGGGAACCTAAGGTACAGCATGGTGGCTGTAGTTAATAATACTGTATTGTGCACTTGAAATTTGCTGAGAGAGTAGATCTTAAGCCTTCTCATACACAACACCCACACACAATATGGTAACCATATAAGATTATTGATGTGTTAATTAACTTGGTCATGATAACAATTTTAAAACATATATGTATATCAATCGTCATCTTGTGCATATTCAATATATTCAATTCTGTCAATTATACCTCCAAAAAGCTGGGGAGCAGAAAGAACCACACAGAAGCGTCTCTTATTAGTATAGGTAGTTTTGTTATCTGGATCTCTATCAAAACCACTGCTTTGCTAATTAACATAGTAATTGTTAGAAATGATTTTTATTGGTGAAATGAGTGACTTTTAAATCATTTTAATAAAACGCGCTTTCAAGGAAAGTAATATTAACAATACATGGATTGGCTAAAATATTACAGAAATATTCTCTACCCATCCATATGCATGCATGAACACAGAATAAGAAACAAGCAAGGCCGCTAGGTGCACTCTCGCTTATGCCGTTGGTGAGTGAGTGTCGGCCATGAACTTGGGAGGATCTGATTGTCAGATGCTGATGGTAGAAACCACTACCTCTGGAATCTTGGTATTTTGTCAGGTTTGAAGAACAGATTGCACAAATGTGTGAGTGCATGATTATTTTCTAATAAATATTTAGATAAATGGTTTATATGTGTTGCTGAATTTGCTTTGAGAATTGTTTTCATTATTATTTGGTAGTAACAGTGGGGTAGAGTTTACTCCTACTGTCCTCAAAAATTTCTTCTGTGTCTATCATTATCTACCAAAAAGAACTTAAGTTTTGCTCAGGTCAGCTGATAAGAGATGTCCACATATAGGTGATAGTTGAGATCATTCAGAGAGAATCTAAAGAATGGGCCCACAAGACAGTACTTGAGGATGGTCAGTATTTAGAAGTGTTGGAAAAAGGGGAGTCCATAAAGACATTGAAAAGAAATCCAAGTTAGGGGAAGAGGAGACCCAAAAGTAAGTTGTCACCAAAACCAAAGGACTTAGAATTTTTAAGAAAGGGTGATGACCACCTTCAAATGCTTAGGAAATGTCTATTAACACCCAGACTGAAAAAAAAAATGCTGATTTTAACCTGATACTTTACTGATGAGCTCAATTAGAGATGAACCAAAGTAAAGGCAGATGTAAGGGCTGAAACTAGATTTCAGTCCACTGGTTGGAGCATGGACAATAAGAAAGTAGAAACAATGAGTGTGACTTAAGGCCTGGCTATTAAAAGATGAAGAGGGAGCTGGGTAAACGGATCATATGAAATATAAGTGGTTGCTGTTAGTATTTTTCTTTTAAGCTCAGAGAATCTTGAATATAAGTTAGGCATGCATTTAAATAAGAAGCTAATCAACAGAGCAAGAATTGAAAGCAGAAAGAACATGGCTCAGGAGGGCAGGCGGAGGAATCGATCAAAAATATGAGTGGAGACAGGTAAGATGGGACTGGGGTGGAGCTGTGGGTTCCTTCTGATTGCAGTTTCACTGAAAGGAGGCAACGAGAGGTATGTGTGTATACGGTGTCAGGGCTGAGGGAAGTTTGCTGTGAGAAAATGCAAAGAAGGGAAAGAGAAAGCCTAAAAAGAGTAATAATGACTTGGGGAGCTGGATATGTGGAAGCACTTCTTCGGAAAGTTCGTTTCCTTGCTCCCTTCCTCATCACACAAATTCTGCTTCTTCAAAGAATTAAGAGAGACCACAACTGGTTATTAGTTATTAATAAGGATATTATAAACAATATGTATATTTCCTAAAACATCTTCCATTGGCTTCCCCTGGCAGGCAATTATTCATGTATTGCCTAGCTTCTATCTTTCCAAAGTGACTGAAAAGGTCAACAGTTATAAGCATAATGGTTACAGCAATATACATCTTACTAAATAGTAAATGCTTACACATTGTCATAATTATGTAACAACCCCTGTAAAATTAATGAAGAGAAAAAGTTTGCATTTAAATCAATCAAAAAGCTGTTTCTATATACTGCATGGGATTATAAACTTATTGTCTTTGATCTAAAGAGAATTCAGGAATAACTAGATCAAAACTCTTTTTGTTTTACTTTTTAATTTATCATCATAAAATGAAGCACTTCAAAAAAAGAATTTTATGTGTGCTGTGCTTAGAATGCTTAAAGGACATTCTACAATTTTGTTAATGTCCATAGCCTAAGACAGGATTTTGTGTTTGGAACATACATAGAGCATATAAAAGATATTTTGAAAAGAAATTGACTATGTTTTTATCTTTACTCCAGCAGAAGTTTGCCATTAATACTTTCAAACCTTTTCTTCCTCCAAGGAGAGAGAGGCACTGTGTCCATAGCTGTTGCTGAGCATCCTGTTTACAGCTGATATCCTTAACAAACCTGGAAGTACTGTACTTCCCACATCACAGCAGCAGACACGTGCGCATGCACAAACATCCTGTGTGGAAAGCATTTGATTTTCTAACATCACAACACTGTGTTCTGCGGCTGGTGGGAGAATTCTTTCATAAGAGTTCAAACAATTGGCCATTACACCTTTTTGAAGATCATAAAAATCTTTTTGGTTTTCAAAGAAGTTCCCAATAAGGGAACAATAAAGGCTAGAATTTTTACACAATCATTTGATTGTTAGAGGTAGACAAACACAATAGCTGTTTTGTCATAAATTAACATTTATGGCATTTAAAAACCTTTGATGGAGATTAAAAGAAAATGCCAAAAAAAAAAAAAAAAGGAGGAGCATTGATCTAGTTTTATTGTTCTTCATTGTCTTCAAGCCAAGCAGTAGAAACCCCATGTTAATTTAAGCCGGGAACAAGAGAAAGGGAGATGAATATAAATGTCTTTGAAAATGTTCTTTTTATTTACACAATTCAAGCTTTATATTAAAAAAGTAATAAAATCAATGAAAACCATTCACGTGATATTCCTTCTACTGAACAAGTTGAAATGCAACAGACATAATGTGTAAGATTATCCCTGTTATAAATAAGCAAAACTATGAGAAATTTGATGAGAGAACTTACTGTAAATGTTTTTCTAATACAAATTTTAGAAGTATGCCCAAATACTACATTACTAGGTGCACAAACTTTCTCATTTTCCCTCTACTGACTTAAAAGTAAGGGTCAGGTATTCCAAAAGCACACTTTTGTTCACTCCTTCAGTAAATTACAACCTACTTAGGAAAGAGTTCGGGCTCAGTAAGCCAGGAGACTGAGTGAGACTGTGACTCCAATTAGAAGTGTTACTGAACGTCTTTTTGTTCAAAGCTCAGTTGCAATGCCTTCCCACTAAATGCAATGAGAGGAAATAAGTCATCATTAGTCTAGCTAAAATTAAAGCACCTATTCCTGCTTTGCACTTTATCAGATGTTCGGTCCGGATGCTGATTGTTTTAAAAATCTGTCTAAAATAGAATATTTCCTACAGGAATGTTAGCAAACTAAATACTTGCTTCTAGTGACAACATCCTAAATTTTGCTAACTAGCTAAGATAAACAAGTAAACAGATGCAGTGCTAGTCAGCATGCATATTTCCCAGGAAAGCTAAGCTCATGACAAAATGCAATTTATATTTTTTACTGTACTTTATTAGCAGCTCAAAGATTTATCTAGTGCTAAATTCTTGGAAGTGGGAAACATTAAACTTCATTAACTTTCTTTTCCTAGTTTCTGATAACATTATTCATGTAACAGTACACAAAAATCAATGAACTTGATCAAACAAATATGTTGTCCCCTATCACTCCTTAAACATACTTGTGGCTTTATTTTCTTAGTGAAGAACAGTTTTTAAGTGATGGAAACTTGTGTAAGCCATGCCATTTATTTTCTCAAGGTTGTTTTTATGCTGTATATTGAAAAGGAATCCACTTTTCTGGATTGAAATTTTTGCCTTTGGGGATTACAACAGCTTTGCTCTAAATTTTCCCCTTTATTTTTTAAGCTCCTCATACTTTAAACTTCTTCCTGAATGAAGAATAATTACTTGGATGAAATTTATTTTCAGCACATGACTAAAAAATCTTTTGAAGAAGCCCAAAATAACATAGAAAATACTGAAGAGTTCATGGTTCTTACTTCTACAGTCATTTACCCTTATGGAAGAAAATTAAATAAATTAGTGTGTGTGGTAGGTCTCTTCAGATATTTTTAATGAAACAGAAATTAGTCAATCCAGCAGGTAAATACATCGTGCTAAAGTGCACTTTGGAGAAATATTTTAATTACATGGACCAGCAAAACACCATTTACTAGTTCTTTGGAACTGTTTTAAGGAACTGGATTTTTCAAAGCATCAGTTGTGCAATGCTTCTGAGTCACTTAGGAAATTATGAGCCTGAATCTTGTAAGCTACCATGGGGGCCAATAAATATTGTGTTTTCTTCTTCCATTTCTTTCAACACATCTGTATAGTCTTCTTGGTTTGAAGGTCTTCCAGTTGCCATACATGGTGGAACAAAAAAAGGTTTATGGTTGTGAGTACGTGAAACAGTTTATTTTGTATTATTATTTATTGATTACAGTATTATTTTCCATACGAAAATCTGTAAACTTACTTTTACCCCACTATGTATGAGTAGCCATTGCTAATCTTTTCTATGGTTGATTTTAGTTTTTCTCTTTCTATTTCATTCATAATCCATGTGGAATTCTGGCCTTTGATTCACTCCGGTTTACTGTAAGATCTGATAAGGCGTTAATCACACAACTTACAATTTAGGAGGGTTGCCTTTCATTCAATTAGCCTGGCTGCTAAAATAAACTACACGTAGCTCCAAGAGCTGCTGGAGGCAGAAGGCGATCTTTACCTAGAAAGGTATTACTGAGTTACGGATGACTTTTGAAGTGTCATTAAATAGTTAGCAAGAGACATATATAAATGGGGTTATATACAGGAGCCAAATGTTTTTTAAATGCTTAAAAATTATTAGGACTAATGTTCTAGTGTGGAAAAAAAAAGCCCAAAATGTTAGGCAAAATAAGAGTAAAATGTCTATAGAAATGTTAACATATAATCCTTAAACCGCTTGGAAAATGCCTGTGACTAGTTCATGTCTGAAGTGCCTTTTTTTAATTAACTAGACTTTAGGTTAAAATTTTTTTAAAAGACAAGAAGACCTATTTTAATATTCCTTGTTTTTTCTGATTCATTAATAATAATATTGGTATTTGATACTAGGCTCTAAGTCCTTCATCTAAACATTGGAGATACTGCTAACAGATAAAATGTTGATTCTTATGCAAGTCATTTGGTCATAAAGTTAGCCAGCAATTATTAAATACCAGTTGTATGCACTGCACTGATGCCTTGGAAGTTGGGTTCACAGGAGGTAAATGACACTATTCTGTCTTGGAGGAATTACTAAGCTCTTTAGCATATAAGTGTGAATGACTCTCATAGCTCTTCCTGAGCTGACCATTTCTTAAATACTGCTCACATTTTCTCTTTTGCTTAGCATCTTCCATGATCTTAGTCCAGGGCCCAGGCCTGCAACATACCGCACATCAGGTAATGTGTCCAAAATTTCTATTTTTGTTCCTAACCCTTGCTCAAGCTTCAGGGTTGTGTTTTCCTTCACCTTCTACATGCATCTGTCCCACAGACTCTTCAAAAACTGCAAGCCGATATATATTATCTATCCCTTCCAAGCTCCTCCTTCTACCTTCCCTAAGTCTGTTAGCGGTTCACAAAATCAGGATACTTTAAATCCTCCTTACTCACATTTCATCATTAAGACCTGTCTAGTCTCCCTCCAAATATCCCTCTAAGGCAAGTTCCAGGGATCTAGAATAGATTTCACCAACTTTCATTTAATTTAACAGAGTAGCCTACCTGGTCTTGCCACCTCTAGTAGCTACCCTCTCCTACCCACCTAAACACATTCTGAGTTATTTTTCTGAAATTTAGATATAATCACTCATGCAGCTCCCATGGTTAAAAGCCTTGTATGACTCCCATGCCCACAGACTAAATTTTAAAACCTTTATCTTGTTATAAAGGCTTGTTCTTGTCTAGCAATAGCCTATATTTTTCATGTTTTTGCTTTTCCCATAAACTATACCTGTTTCTATGCCACAGAATCTGAACTTTTGGAGCACATTAAAATTATCTGTGGGGCTTTATAAACATACAAATTGCAGGACCCCTGAACCAAAATCTTTCTGGTGGAGCCAGGGAATCACTCCTTTTCACCATTACCCTGTCCTGGAGTGCCCTTTCAGGGGCCCCCAAACTTCTTGTCCTTTTAGCAAATTTTCATTTATCTTTTAAGATCTTGCGCTAATAATCTCCTCAAGGTCTTTCCTGCACACCCACAGAGGAGAAACCGTTTTCAGTCATTGTACCTATGATAGACACTTTAAATATTATTTAAATATTTTTCAGTGTTAGGAAACCTAAAAATAAATATCAAGCAAATAGATTTATAAATTGTTTGTGTTAAAATTACCACTCTCATCCCCTTCTTCTTTTGATTCCCCATAGCATTTATCATCATCTGACATATTATGTATTTTGCTTATTTATTCCCTTATGTCTGTCTCTTCCCTCTCCCCAACAGAATATATGCTGCACTGAGCAATTTGAATGTGTTTTTACTATTGAAGAAGGTTGTTATACCTTAAGAGAATTGTTTCCCTGACACATTGACATTTCTCCTCTAATTATGTTAATATGTATATTTTAAGAATAAGGTATTTATATAACCACAATAATCAATAAACCTAGAAAATTAACAATAATCCCCGTACATCAGTTAATATCCAATCCATTTTCAAATTCTCTAATTGTCAGCAGCTAGTATTTTTGGGTTTTCTTCACTGTTGTGTCTCCAGGAAACTGAACAGGGTTAGTACACAGTAGGCCCTCAATAAATTATTTTTAAATGGATGAATCTATATCCCTAATTAAACTGTGTTTCTTGAAAGCAGAGCTTTGTATTATTTAACTTTTTATCCTAAGTTCCTAAGACAGTTTTTGAGACATTGTTAAAGCATCATTAAAATGTTTGTACATTGCATAAATTATAGTTTTGAGAGTTGAAGTGACAGAGTTAAGGCACAATCACAGACGAAATATTTAATTCAGGAAAGGCAAGGAAAACTAATGTGTTTGAAGATTGACGTCTTAAACAAAATGGTGTCAGTATGGCACAGATAAAATCCCTGTTTCATAGATACAGATAATCTTTTTGGATCTTAGGCAGTTATCTCAGAAATCTAAGATCTGATGAAGAGGAAAACCTGTGAGAGATAAAGAAAGCTTAATTTCTGTCATCACTGTTGAAGAAAGCTACTCAAAACCATGCCATAAGTTGGAGAAATAACTAACGTCTTCATGGACAAAAGACGGCAACATTTTCAGAATATTTTTTATCAGACAAAGCACATAATCTGAAATTAACATATATTATCAATTTTGGCTTTGTTACTTTAATTGATTTCCAGTTACATCCAGTTATGTAAGGTCGCTTTCTTCTGGTGCTGTAGACTTCACCCCGACCTGGGAAGTAGTAAATCTGAGATCAAGCGCTGGTCCTGTCTGCAGAAAGCTGTGTGCCTCTAGAGAGAACCACACTCCAGGTCCTGTTTTCTCCTTCTTTGAAATAAAGATGCTAAATTAGAATGAGTAGTTTATAAATTGTGTTAATAGTAAACACTTTTTTATTCTTTTATTTTTGTGGTTAATATTGCCAAAATCTAAAACATAAAGACAAAAGGGAAATGTTTTATCCCATCCTGACCCTCACAATCCATCTCCCACCATTACAGCACTAAGGTTCCCAGTTTCCTGTTAATCTTTCTGGGGTATTCAAAGTATAAATTTGAAATGTATTTATAAAATGTACATATTATATAAAATAAATGTAAAACATATATGCATACTTTAATAAAAATGGGAGATATATTATTTGCACTGTTCTAAGCCCTTCATTTTATACTTAATTTTATCTTAGAAATCCTATCAATACATAGATCACTTATCTTCTTTCACAGCTGCAGGATAGTACATTGTATGGATGTACCATCATTCATTCACCAGTTCCCTCTAAATGATGACTCAGTTTGTTACAATCTGTTATAATTACAGAAAATGCTTCAATTAATACATTTTTATTTAAATCATTTACATTGTGTAGTTTTAGAATGAAGCCCCAGATGTGGAATTTTCATACAAAGAATATGCACATTTGTGATTTTTATAGATCTTGCCAGAAAGAAGACCTGCCAATTTATATTCACGGTAACAATGCATAGAAAAGCACAAGAGCTGATGTTTCCTTATCCTCACACTTACGCTCATAGAGTATATCACAAGCATTTTATATTTGAAATTTGCTAAGTAAAACATGAGATCTCAGTGTCATTTTAGTTTTCATTTCACTTAAATGAGTCAAATCTGTACACGCGCATAGGTAGCTTTTATGTGTGTTTGTTTCCTCCAAATCATGTATTCCTATCCCTCAAACATGCTTCTATCAGCATGTTATTGGCTTTTAAATTATTATAAATACTTTAGGTACTTTATATTAAAATAATTAAAACTTGAGTTTTATTTGAATATTAAATTTATAGACTCTACCTTAGTATTTGATAGTGTGAGTTTTGTTACTAAGTACATAATATGTTTTTCTGTTTGTTAATGTCTTTTTTCCTTAGTCTCTCAATATAGATATAAAGTTTTCTTCATATTGTTCTTGTACCTATCATGTAAAATTTATTCCTAGGTATTTAGTTTTTTATATGGTATTGGAATAGAATCTTTCTCAAATATGTTTTTTAATTGGTTGTTGCCTGAATAACAACTATTGACCTTATTCCAGGAAGCTTACTGGATTCTTTATTGTTTACGAAGTCTGGCAGATTTTGCCCTGGCTGGTGTGGCTCAGTGGATTGAGCAGTGGCCTGAGAACCGAACTGTTGCCCGCTTGATTCCCTCTTGTGGCATGTGCCTGGGTTGGTTCAATGCCCAGTCAAGGCTGCAGGTCGGATCCCTGGTCGGGGGCGTGCAAGAGGCAACACCGATG
Organism: Mormoops blainvillei; assembly: GCA_004026545.1. Lineage (NCBI taxonomy): Eukaryota > Metazoa > Chordata > Mammalia > Chiroptera > Mormoopidae > Mormoops > Mormoops blainvillei. Next base: position 318,693 of record PVJD01000263.1, read on the forward strand.
TTTCTCTCCCTTTCTCCATCCCTTCCCATCTCTCTAAAAATCGATAAAAGTAAAATCTTTAAAACAAATATTTGTTTTGCAAATTTTTTATTAGTAATTCTCTTGAGCTCTCCAGATAAATAATCAAATTATCTACAAATATTGGTAACTATAAATGTTCCTTCTGATATTTATAAGTCTAATTGTTTCCTCTTGTCTAATATAGTCAAACTAGGAAATCCAGTTCACTATTAAATTATAGCAATTAGAGTGGACATTCCTGACTTTAATTCAATTTGTTCTAGTGTTTCACTCTTAAGCCTAATCCTGGCATTGCTGTTGAGAAAGATATATTTTATTATGTCCTAAAAGCATCCACCTATCCCAATTTAAATTTTTTATCACACTATTTCTCAACAAATGAAGTATTTATGAAATTTATGGCTTGTGTACTTTATATAAATGCTTTGAAGATTAAAATTTTTGGACACTTACCATGGATTATCTGATTTTCTGGGTCTTACTCCTGAACTTCAGGCTTGTATATCAAGTTGCCTACTGAAAATCCCCATTGTATAGTTAATGGAAATCTCAAACTTAACATGTCCAAAATAGAACTTCTGGTTTTCTCCCACTTAGATCTTCTACTTGCAGTTGTCCTCCTACGGCATAAACATAGACTTTGAATCCGCAAGACAGGTCAATATATCCAAAGGAGGGAATCTATGTGGAGAAGAAGAAAAAGAACTAAACTCTGTGGCACTTTAACATTGAGAGTTTGAAGAGATAAGGAGAAAACCCTAAGAAGGAACCAAGAAAGAGCAACTAGAGACACAGGAGAAAAACCAGGAGAGGGTGGAGTCTTCAAAATGAAGAGAAAAAAGTATATCTAGAAGGAAGGAGGCCTTAACTCTGCCAAATGCAACTGGCATGTTAAGTAATATGAGCCCTAAGAATTGACCACACATGTATTTAGTGGCACGAACATTATTGGTGACCAGAGCGAGAGTGGATGGCTTAGTGGGAACAAAATCTTGGTGGGAGAGAGGTAAAAATAGTGAGCATAGGCAACTATTTCAAAGAAGTAGATACAATTATTGTCTGTGTTACAGAGGCCAGAAAAGGGCTTGTACTTGCCCAAGTTCACATAACAGTAACCGATAGAGTTGGCACCTAAAACCAGGTTTGCTTAAATTCAGAATCTGCTTTCTTCACTCCTATCCTGATCACAGATGTGGTAATTCAATAAAGAAAAGAATGTGGACTAGAAGTGATCATTTATCTTTCACCTGTGTTTTCCTATCAAGAATTCAGACCAATGCTCCTAAAACCTTTCATAGCATAAATTTTCCTCTCTCTTCCTAGTGCCATCCTCTTTATTACCTCCCTTGTGTTACCATTTATCCTCACTCATCTGACCACCTCCTCTTAAAAAAGAAAATTCTGTTTATCTTTATGTCCACTTACCATATTCAGCTATTTCAGGTCTCCGAATCCATATTTTATTTCTCCTTACCTAGAAATGAATGTCCTTCAGTATATTCTGTAGTAGTCTCTCTCTATAAGATCCATAACAAAATCTACCACAAATGCTGGCTGAGAGGTTAACATATATCACATTGCCAGGAAATAGAGTGAAGAATCTTTGTAAACCTGGATATGGTTTACCAAGCTGGAGTTAAAACCAAGCTGGAGCTAAAACTCCGGGGTAAGTTAGATTTCTAGTAAATTCTTAGCAGTGTTGGTAGAAAATGGACCCAAGGGTAGAAAAAAAACCAATATGGCCCATAGCACATGACAAGAGAGGAGTTGGAAAATAGAGTTGTATGTCAAAAGGTTGGCAGGCTATATGATCGGGACAAAGAGTGAGTCTGAAAACCGTAGACTTGGGCCAATCAAATGGCAGGAAAGATACAGAGAACGAGCCCATGAACACAGATGACTTGACATGGGGTGTCCTGCTTTTTCTTTTCTTCCCATGACATCAAGCAGTTATGGCTTATTTGTTCCATTAAGTACTACCAAAACTCCTCCTCATACTGGAATTTCATAGTCATAGTGACAATCTCAATATAAACAGAGCCTCTATTTTACAATACACTCTATTCTGAGTCACTTGAAATAGTGATTTCCTCACAGCTGCTATTAACGTTTATTTCTATGACAGTCCTGGTCATAATACGCATATTTGCAACACACTGATCTGTCCACGATGGATTTATGCATTTTTCAGCTTGTGTTTGCATACACTGAGCTCTTCCGTGTGTACTGCCAGCCCTATCTCAGTGAAAGTCCATGACTCATGATCTGCATCTCTGAGTCATGCTCTGAAGTTATGTGAATTAGTCTCAGTTTGGTGCTTTCCAGTTATCAGTAAAAGCCTTGCCTGCTGAGAGCTTTGTTTTGTTTTCCTTCCTAGCACTTGTAACAACCTTAATTGGTAGTTGATAACTTCCACAGTGCGCATTTTACACGAAGGAGTGAAAGTTGGCTCAACAGCAAGCAAAAAGAACAAAACAAATTGGCACTGAGTAGAAACTGTATTGTAAAAGACATTAATACTGAGGAAAACAGAGATTTTGTAGATAGTTTCTCATTTGTTTCTTTGCAAAGTAATTGACTTTCCCCTCTCATTATAGATCACAAATAAAGATGACCACCCAACCCTGGAGAGCTTGATAGATATGGGAGGAGGAGAGAACAGGGAGAAGACTTGTCCATTCACCATATATGTGTCTCTGAGATTAAAATATTATGCCAGAAAAGGAGAATTGAATAAAATAAGAGGATAACACACAAGAACCAAGTGCCTTTACCATAGCTTGATGCCCTGGGCATGGGTGGGGAGGAGTGTGGTGGGGAGAGTAATACAAGGTTATAATTAATTTTCTCTCCTGACACAGCATAAGAACATGAGTAATGTGCCTGGAAATGTGCTATCTGGTTTAGGAAACATGTAGACAATAGTCTGAGTAATTCACTTGTATATTAGAAAAGATAGAGAAAAGAAATTAATTAATTGTTAATATGTTTAAGAGAAGAATCTTGAAAGTGTGCTTATCATTTTCTTTATTTTTTTTTCTGTATTCTACTCGTTTTAATTTTTGATGGTTTTCTGTGATCATTTGTTTTTCAATAAAGAAAGTTTAATTTTTGGTAAATATTTCACTTAGATTTTCAGTCTTTTAAGTAAGGAATTCTTTACATCCTTGGAATTCTACAGTCTCTTATTCATAATAGTTTTACACAGTTAACAATTTATTATTCATTCGCAATAGATAATACACAATTCATTTTTGTTTGATGCTGTAACTTATGTTTCTTTTCCAGGAAATTCATCTACTTTTGGTCTATATCAAGATATTAATAAAATGAGAAAGCCAAATGTTGTTTAGCATCCTGGATAAAGCCAGTCTGTGGTTCTATGCTTTTTATATATTACAGATGTGACTAATTCAGAGGTAGATTGCTTGAATAAATATACATTACATTTTTCCTTTAACAAAAATTGACCTATTTCTCTTTCTTCTGTTCCTTCTTCCCTTATTTTTTGTTTTAAAAAGTATGCATAAAGTCTCACCTACTGTCAAAGCACATGATAGATGTCATAGATAAAGCTGCACCAAGAAAAGCAGGCGCATACCTTGCTCTCCTGGACCTTAACATCTAAAGAGATGGCCAGTTATTGAAGGAATTATTATTGAATTCCAATTACCATGTCATATGGAAAAGTATTAGAAAATATGTATTAATCTGTGAGTCAGGTTTCCCTGAGAAATGACATATCTGAAATCTAAAGTATAAGAAAAATGTAAGGGAGGAGATTTCAAGGACCCATATTTTCCAAGATGAAGCCTGGCACAGTGGTCAGGATCAGAGTTGAACAAGCGTGGTGTTCAGCCCTTCCCTTGAACCCAGATCTGGCAAGGCCACAGAGTTAAAAAGGAATTTGATGGACTCCAGAATCTAAAGCAAACATTGTGAAAAGCCCCTGGAGAACCAGAAGGTAGGTCAGGTTGCACAGAACTAGGAGAAATGCTTTCTAGTTCTGCAATTTTCTCACTTCATACTTTACCGGCCAGCTCAGGGCCTCCTCTGTCATACTGGATCCAAGGAGTGGACAGAAAACATAAGCTCCAGTCCAGTGCCGGCCACAAGAGGCAGTTCATCTGGGCATCCCTGGTCTCTGGGTGGGTTGGAAGAATAGAATAGCCACCTAATACAAAAGGACTATTTAGCTTACCCTCACCAAGCCCCTACTGGGTAACCGGAAGAGGGAAAGGGGGCCCCCGGAAAAAAAGCAGTGCTTGGTGCAGATTGATGCGGGGCAGGTTACAAAATACAGTACCAGAGGCTCTTCTCTCTTTGTGACCACTCCCCTAACACACACTTCATTTCACCGAGAACAGTGTCAGCTGGACCCGAGTTGTTATCTCCCTTCAGTTACACGTCACCAGCAAGAAAGATGGCAATTCCACAAATTTGAACACAGAGGAAAAAATAAACAGATACCTGAGGAGGACAAGTGCAAGTTCTATGAGAAAAAAAAATTAATGCACCAAATTAAAAGTCACAAAACATCCTTATCAAGGATAAAGATATATTCTATGGTCATACCATCCTGAACACACCTAATCTCATCTGATCTTGGAAGAATAAAGAGATGATATTGCAAATATCAAGCAGTAAAAAAGATCTCAAAAAGATATTAAGCATAAAAAAATACAATACTGCAGTATAGGACTTGATTTCTCTAGGGAGATTGAGAAAAAAGTATCAAAATATGATTTCGGAAAAGTTCACAAATGAATCTTCTGATTAATATTGAGATTCCTATACGAAGGCAAATACATTTTCCTAGTAAATCACTGACTATATATTAAACAGTTTTTTAAAACATTCTTTATGACTCATCCTTTAGGTAATTTTATGCAAAAAAACATCATTTTTCTTAAGCAACGCATTAAGTATATAAATACAGACTTACTATATAAACTTCAACACAGAAGAGAGAAAGTGAAAGCCCCTCTTCAACATTACTCTCAACACACTTTGCTTTTCTTTTTCTTTAACATATATAAGCACCATGTTTTTCTATAATTTGCTTTATTTATATAAAACATGTATTTGAATACATATGTACTTTATGTCAGTATTTATAACTCATCTTTTTAAAATGATTTGTTCTTTCAACTTTATTTTTAGAGTATTCATATGTTCATTCTAAAAAATTAAACAACACACAAGTATATAGACAGCAAAGTATATACACACACACTCACACACACGTATATATATATTTCAGTGTTGTAAATTCAAAGATTGGAAAGAAAAGATAGATGGATAGGCTTTCACTCATAGGTAATGAGGACTGCATTGGTTTCTATTTCATACTGAAATATAAATTTGAACTCGTGTTTTAATTTGAATGTAAATGGAATCAGACTATATACATGATCTCACAGTTTAGTTTTTTCACTGGATAACATTTGGCAACCATCTCAGGTTAGCATATGGAACTAACTTACAGTATTGATAAATGATAATTCTCAGTTTTACCAATGCAGCCCAGAGAGCCTCTAGATCTTCTACCAGAACTATTTGTGATTCTATTAGGTTAAACTTATTCTAAAGGTAAAACCAAATTCATGCTATAAAGATTTTTCTGAATAAACAGTGATAATGCACCAGAATATGCCTGGAAAAAATACAGTAGCATACTATATATGGTATTTGAGTTTTTCTTTCACTGGCATCCAGAGAGTTTAAAAATATTGCAGATGTATTCTATCCTCCAAGCAGCTCTTGGTCTTTCCAAACATTATACTTTAAAAACTGTAATAGCCCTGGCTGGTGTGGCTCCGTGGCTTGAGTGGCGGCCTGCAGCCTGAGAGGTCGCTGGTTCTATTTCGGTCAGGGCACATGCCTGGGCTGTGGGCCAGGTCCCCAGCAGGGGTGTGTGAGAGGCAACCAATTGATGTTTCTCTCCCTCCCTCCATCCTTTCTCATCTCTCTAAAAATAAATAAAAGTAATATTTTAAAAAATTAAAATGAGTAAATTATGATGAAATATCAAGTAATTATTAGTATAAATAATTTTCTACAAAAATTGTTAGGGCATATGTTGGGGTTTTTCACAAACACAAAGGAGATACATAGTAATGATAACTAATTATAATAATTACTTCGATTCAGAGGTAGTCTTCTCCTTTCTTCCCATTGTTTTCATTCAAATATCTTGCTTTTCTTTTGCAGGTTATGTTGCTGGTTTAGTTTAACTATATTTTTAAATTAAATTTATTGGTGTGGCATTGGTTAATAAAATTATATACATTTCCAACATATAATTCTATACTATGTCATCTGTATATTGCACTGAGTGCCCACCATCCAAAGTCAAATCTTCTTCCATTGCCCTATATTTGACCCCCTTTATTCTTTATTATCCCTCCACCCCCTTTCCCTTTCGTAACCACTGTGCTGTTTTTTATGGGTATAAGCTTTTGTTTGTTCACTTTTCTTGTTTGTTCATTTGTTGCTTTCGATTTTATATCCTTCATATTGCTTTTTCCTTTTTCTGTCTGACTTATTTCACTTAGCTATATTAATAATAAGTTACTGATTTGTAGTAAAGTAAAGATACTATTTTTCTAGAATTGTTATTATTATACTTATGAAATTTTACAGAATCCCTGGAAAAATTTAGAGATCTAAAGTTATTTTAGTTGGTTCTTCAAAGAGATGTCTTTTTATTTTTTATTTTTGTTTTTTAATTACAGTTTGCTTTCAATATTATTTTATATTGGTTTCAGGTATACGGCATAATGTTAGACAATCAAAGTTATACAGTACAGCACAGGGGATACAGTCAATAATATTGCAATAACTATATATAGTGTCAGTTGGGTACAAGAAATATTGGGAGGAATGCTTTGTAATGTATGCTTATTTTTATTACTGGGCATTACATACACTTACATTCTTGTTAGATTTATTAAATCTCATATTATTAAAAATCAAAAATTTTACAGAGAATATTTTTCATTTACTATTTTTTCAATTGCTTTATATTTAGAAGTATGAGAACAAAAAGGAAATATAAAAATAAAGTAACCAGAAGTTTCATACGCAGTTCAATGTGAACGGTATCCAGTAAAATACAAGAAATACTGCTACCAACTTACAAACGATTGATGAAACAGTAGTTAAATTAACCAATTGGTTATTTTTGTATTATCTCTGCTACTGATTCTGAATCCTTATGAAGAGGGTACATCTTCCTTCTCTTTGTCTCCCTACAGTAGGAAACATAGAGCACCCCATGAGTGCTCAATACTTTACTTGTTGAATTAAAGAAGTAGGACATTCACAGTTTTTCCTGAGCTTTGTTCTCAGGCTGGGGCAAGAAAACAAACATAATTTTATTTTGCAACATTTCTCCCCAGGGAAGTAAAAGAATTTGTGGTTCCTTTAATATTTTACATATCACGTTCCAGTTGACATAACATTATCCTCATCCTACCATTGGGGGCACCAATGTCTCTGTTTTAGAAGCTCAGGAAAGGAAAAAAAAAAGAAAGAAAACATTCACAGCCTAACTCTAACTTGACTCCTTTATGTCAAGCTTGACTTTGGAATATTGTGTAATTCTGGTAATAACCTATAAAAACTTCCTTTTACATTTTATAACATTTTACATATATTATTTTCTTAATCTTAGTAACAGTGTAGCATTATTGCTATTAAGAAAAACATCTGAAATACTTAACAATAATATAAAAAGATGATTACAGGTCACACTGGAGGACTGTTTAATAGGCTCACACAGGAATTACTGAAATCTCTAATGCAATGGACATGCTTTTTGACAAACTACTACTGATCAGAGTACAAATTCTATATTACATGTTACCATGTAGACTTTGCCTGGTAGAAATACAAATAATTTTTGCCTGGTTGAAATCATAATCAGAGGATATGATTTACTTGCTCTTTAAGATGTTATCCAGGTTTGTATCTAACTTAGAATTCCAAAATCTTTTGTTCAGTTCTTCAAATGCCCTTTGGGTCAGTTTATCATCTTTCTTCTCTAATTAATGAGTTAAATATATCTTTGACATGTATACTTACTCATTATTTGTATAATACACATTTTTTAATGTTCTTAGAAAATTATTCTTTGACATTACCATGCTCATTCTCAATTAGCTTCTTTGCGTTGATCACAAAGAAAGAAACATGAATCAAAAAGCACTATTATATATAAAAATGAAATAGGGGCATACAATAAGGACTTGAATTAGTGTGTCTTAATTGCTAGTTCTTGGAAAACAACTATTCACAGGTCACAAATTCTGTAAAAATTAAAAGGAAACACTCCAGCATTTATGTTTTGTAGGAAAATTCATTAATAGTACTAGACTCTACTAATGGAAATAGAGTGGAGGTAGGGAGTGGTGGAGGGAGAAAACAATGCCAACCAAATGAAGTTATCATTTCACCTTTCCTCTACATGTTTAAAATAAAATACATGTGATATGTGGGTACTTCAAGATAAAGGCAAATAAATAGCTAGCCATTTATGAAACAGAGACACCAACAATTATTTTTAAATAGTCATCAAAAGCAGAACCCAATTCTGGTGATGACAAAGTCAACTTGAGTAGTACTTTGATTCCGTTTTTAGCTGTTGCCTTTTACTCTAACTAGAGAATTTTTTGAAGATCTCATACATTTATTTTTCTCAGTGAGGAAAACCAATCCCAGAAACCTCTCAGTAGAGTCTTCTATATCTTCCTGGTCGGAACTATTTTATACGTCTGCTTCTAAAACAATATCTGCAAGGGATTAGCTTCTATCAATTGCAATTCACCACCTAAGGCTGGAGTTCGAAGTCATCACTTACCAAGGATCTGTTTGTGCAAAGGAAAGTAGATATCTGTGCAAAATTAAAGTTTGACTTGAAAAGAGAAAGAAGAGAAAGGTTGTTTAGTAAAATCCGATGGCATCTATAAGATAGCCCTTAATCTTGATTTGGTTCTCTGGCCACATCTGAGGCATTCAGGGCTGGACTCACATTCCAAGATGAGATAACATACACTCTTCTCTAGGTTTATTAAACTTAGAACTAGACAATTAAATTGTTTGGAGTTGAATATAGCATCTATAAAAAAATTCAAGTGGAAAGGTGAAGAGGGAAAATCTTGGTAACAATTTATCGCTGATGATAGTTGTCCCTCAGATCCTCATGCAAATCTGCCTTTTTCATGGTTCAGTAATATGATCCAATAAATGCTTCTTTGTCAAAACTAATTTGCATGAGGCTATGCCTTTTGGACCCAAACACATGTTCAGTAATGAAGCAGTGTCTTTGGTGATCTTCTCAGTCCTTTTTAGTAGAGCATTATCCATTCTCCCCTGTTCTCATGAAACAGTGCCCTGTGATGGGAGTTGATTTCCTCTCTCTACTCTTAGCCCTGCATGGACTCTGATTGTGATTAGCTGATCAGTACATCCCATCCCCTTGCCCACAGCAAGTGGTTCAGACATAAGCATATGACCCAGAGTTAATGTAAGTCATACTTGGACTTCTGCTAAACTTTGGGAGTGAGTGGAAAGATGGGTTTCCAGTGACATGACTTGACCCATCTGATCTAGCCAGACAGAAGCCAGCTCCACAGTCTAGGTGTGAATTCCAATCTTGCTACTTAACTTTCCTATATATACCTCAGTTTCTGCATCTCTAATATAGAAATAGTTATGCTGCCATCTTCAGAGAGTCCTTACTGGTATTAATTAATCCACTTCAAGCAATTAGACCTGTGCCTGAATATGTTAGAATAAGTGCCACCTATTACTATTATTAAACCCTAGATTGTCAGTTATTAAATGAATAAATACTCTTTTTACCTTGAGCCAGTTTGTGCTGGAATTTCTGTCTCACGTAACAAAAAAATCCTAAATTATATAGATCGCATGGGGAATTATTCTTTTTCTTCCCTATCTAAGGTTGCATGCATATGTCCTCCATATCGTGCTACCTGAAAGAAAGGGATGGCTCAGTTAAGGAAGATGCAGAATACAACCACATATAACAAGTCTATCATGTTTTTCTGCGGGGAGCTCTACTTCTTTCCCTAGTAACAGTGCCAGAACTGCGTGCGGCTTATTGGACAATGGTTCTCAGAATTGCCTGGAGGCCCTGTTAAAATAGAGTTTATTGGGCCCCACACTCTGGGGTTTTGATTCAGCAAGTCTGGGTGGTGCCCAAGAATTTGCATTTCTAACAAGTTTCCAGGAGATTGCTGATGCTGCTGGTCCCAGACCACACTTTAAGAACCACTTCTAAAGTGTGAAATGTTACCGAGAGAGTATGAAAGGGCCATAAAGATATTTGTTTCCTCTGACATTCTGGGTAAACCATCAAGAAGCTTGCTAAATATGAAAGATTTGGCTCAGTTAGTAGCCCTTCCAGATCATCATGTATCAGATTTGCTCTATTAGTGTTTGATTATACTATCTTTTCTGGTTCTTCCTATTAATTTGTGTTTCTCTAAAGTAAATATAAAATTAGTAAAGCAAGTGCATCTGAGTAGAGGTCATGAAAGCTAGTAAGATAGAGTAGGAAAAGGATTGATTAGGACAAATTATGTAATTAGATGAAAATACTCCACAACAAAGTCATTATCAATCTATATATATATAGTAAAAGTGGAAGAAAGCTCTTAACTATGTTGAATTAAGATTTATTTTGTGTTTTTTTGTGAGTGATATTTATTTCCTTGCCAATTACTATGTAAGTGTTGTATTTTAAGGGATATTGTAATGGAGTGGTAGTGAGAGTTCTTAAAAACTTTTGTTAAAATGAATAGTAGCTCATAAATCATAGAAAAATATACATAGAGTATTTAAAACACATTAATTTGAGATACTTTTATTATTTAAATATCCTCATATTTTCTAAAATTCCTTTTAAAGTATGTAAATTTCAAACCTATTGATCCATTGCAAAATTTTCAAGATAGCTAAATTGTCAGTTTGTAGAGATCACACTGAAATGTTAAATGATCAATCTAGTGATCTTCTCTCAAAATATTTAAGTAGGAATTTTCAGTTTTGTTCTTTTTTTCATTTTTTAATTGCTAGAATGCAAAGAATCACTGAAACCAAACTGATGTCTTTATCATCTTCTCTGTTTATTTTTATTTATCTTAAGATTTAAGGATGTCAAGTTAAAAAGACTTAAGTTCTTTTTAACTTAGTATTAAAAAAAAACAAAAAGGAAAGAAAGAAAGGAAAAACATTTTCATGCTAAAACCTCATGAGCCATGTTTTATCCCCACAGAAAATGTTAATGGCTCATAAAACTTCCCTAAATTTACGGGTTCATTTAAATATGGCATAAAGATAAAAGTTGTGGTACAAAAAGCACCACTATGACAAATAACAGAAAATTTATCTTGATATTATGCCCAATACACATTTACTCAGGTTAAGAGCCATATAAAAACAAAATGGAGCAAGGGAGAGAGATCTGAATAAATAGGGTAGTGGGAAACAAGATGTTGGCATTTTTCCAAAATTCTCATTGTCATGCATTGGCTTCCCCTATTCCTACGAAGAAATGAGAATATAACACTCTGTGGAGCTGTATTTTTCTTACTAAAACCAAAATAATATTTCAAGCTATACGACTAAGGAATTCAACATTTGGGGTGGGGCAGGGAGTGTTTTGTTCTACTGTGTTCCTTCTGTATATGTATTGCAAAAAGTTTCAACCTATGTTTTGAAATATTACCTACTGTAAACTGTCTGAAATGAAATCAATAGTTTTTTTGTATCCCTATGTAAACTTGTCAGAAAAATTAACTGAGATAAAAGAGACCTGTTTACAGTAACTCCAAAGTGCTATAACGCACTACAAAGGAAAAGGTGAGGCTGAAGAGCTAGTCAGGCTCCCAAGCGCGCAGGAATTGCCTCCAGGCGCTTGGAAGGCATGCAAGGGTATAGGCGGAGGACGACACTGACACAGTTTGTATTTTTAAAAGACCCGCTTTGGCCTTGTATGAACAATAATTTATGGGAGTAAAAGGACATTGAAAGTCAGCCGTAGTCCAGGTTAACTGGAAATGGGGAACTGGATGTACATTTATAAAGAGCTTAGTTAGCAGAGGTCCTGGTGCAGAGTAAGCACTAACTTAAATTATTAATCACTAAGACCCCATACTTATATATTTTATAAGTTTGCTCTGAGTCATGTCGCTCTTATTATATCAACTATAGGAGAATATTTAAGCCCTCTGTTATTCAGCTTCATTTTACTTTTTCGATTCTATATACCCGCCTTCCAAAAAAAAAAAAAAATTCTTAATGCCAGGACTTTGCCGTTAGGCCATAAATTCTTCAGCTTTCAAACATCAAATCTTCAAATTTTCTGTAAATCCACAGTAATTCTTTCCTCCTAGTACTCCAGGAAGAGGCGTTTCTCCTGCCCAAGGCTAACCATCACCCCAGACTCCAGCCCCTCCAGCCTTCCGGAGCCCATCTGTTCTTCGGAGGACCACTTCTCTCTCCGGTTTCCGGAACTACTTATTTAACCACACCTTCCCATGGCACAGAAATGTTTTCTGCCTCTAACATTTAAAAGAATTCCCAGCTTTTCCCTTTCTTATACCAAACTTTCTGAAGTTTCAGATTGCGTGGTCTCCACATCCTTACTTCCCCCTCTTTCATCAACCTTGTAGAACTCAATTTCTGCCTCCGCTTCTCCACAGAAAGTGTTTTGCTAACACCACCAACAACCTTTTTGCTATCAGAGAAAATGGGTTCTTCTCAGCTGTTTTACTGCTTGACTTCTTGGAAGCTCTTAACACCTTAGAGCACCCTTCTATTATTGAAATGTTCTTTTCATGAACTCCATGAAATCCCTTTTTTAATTTCCTCGTAACAAGACGATGCCCCTCTCGGGCATTCACAGGACCCGGAAGGTGCCGGGCCCCACTCACAGCCACTTTTGCGTTCCCCTCACTCTGCTCAGGTGTTTGCAAGACCCGGTGTGTGCCAAGCCCTCGCTCACAGCCCTTTCAGGTTCCCCTCACTTGCATGGTCAAGAGTCAGCCTGCAGAGGCAGAGTCCCATGTGCAGGACACCATGCCCTGCTAGTAACAGACCCATGGGACACTGGGCCCTGCTCACAGCTCTTGCGTTGTCCTGCTCACCTGGTCTGGAGCACGCTCGTGCGGAATATGCACTTCGTCAGCTGTGGCCTGGGTAGGACTGTACTGGTCCCATTCTCTCGCCTTCAGAGCAACGCACAGATGCAGGACCAGGACGGTTACTCAGCCTTGAAAGGTACAAGCAGCCTTAGACGTTGGGGCCCAGCAGACTGAGCCTCTCGCACCACCAGCTGATCTGGCAGTGCAGTGTGCCCCGACCCCAGGAGAGGGAGAAAGCTGCGGCAAGATAATGGAGACACTGGTCTAACAAGTACATACTCCAGAGAGATAGAGAGCCTGGATCTGGAGAAATAGAGTAGTTAGAGAACCATTTGTGGAGCAGCCTTGGGCCACAGGGAGAAAGATAAGAATGGAGGGGGGTCTTGGGTCATGGATTTCGATTTCAGTCTTTTGGGGTCCCAAAGGGATTTCTGTATTTTGCAGAAGAGAATGGCTTGGAGCAGGGGAGCTTCCACTCCCCCAAATTGGACACCCTGTTAATAAAAACCTTTTTCCTTCCCCACCGATCTCTGTTTTATGGCTGTGTAAGGCAGCAGGTGGCTGAATACCATTTTGCTCTGCAACACTATTGGTCTCATCTGTGATATCTCTACTTCTTCAATTTACCAAGATAAACAATATAAATTCTTCCTAGCTTTAAGTTCCTGCTCAAATCTCTCTCCACGATTTTTTTCTCACAGCTCCATGATCCACTGGCTACTGCCTTCTCTGAATTTCTCTATATTTTCATTTTCGCAGTTCACATTTTCACGTGTTGACTTATCTTTCCAACAATGTAATAACATCTTTTTGAGTACAGACCAACTATTATATTATTTTCACAGTCTATTGCAGTCAAAAACATTATTTATTTCCTCAAAAAATTTAGAGCCTACTTTGGGTCAGGCACTGTGTGTAGATTAATAAATATTTATGGATTTTGAAATAATGTAGTTTCCATGACATTGTACATAAGATGAAACCAGTCAGTGGTGTTTCAAATACGCATTGGATTTTATGAGGCTTTTCTTATTTTCTTATTTTATTTTATTCTGATGGGAAAGAAGCCCAGATAACATTGTGCTGAATTTAAAACCTGCAAGTTTTATTGTCCAGTAGTTACATGGCTTCTGGGTCTGTGCATTCATTACACAGTTTTCAGACTATCATGAGGAAACAATGTTCTATATTTGGAAAGCAACTGAAGTAAAAATTTTCTCTTCTCTTTCCTGATCCATTTCTTCCTGATCTTTTGCTCTGTTTTTCTTCTCTTTGTTTTTCTTTATCATAGTTAAAAAATTGTTATTTATAATCAACAAAAGTTTAAAATAAATAATATCAACAATAAATGTATGGAAAGGAATGGTTTGAAGAAAATGTGCTAACATATTAACAGTGGTTATGTGGATATAAATTACAACTTTGAACATTTTGTTCTTTCTTTTGGTTTATTTGTTTTTGATAAATATTAATGAATAAGCATGTATCACATACAATAAAGACAATCTTTAGGGGTTAGTTTTAGAGGATGTATACTGTCCCTTTTCTTTCTGTTGTACTCCAAATCTAAATAAATCCCAGCCATCTTCTTACTCTACTGCTATTGCATGTACACATGGGTTGTCAAAGGAGGATTAGAAAACTTTATTTTAAGGACATAGCTACATGCAGTCATGGTATTTAAAAAGGATATTCATGAAAATCTCCAGTAATGTTTTATTCCTTTGATGAGCAAAAGACTAAACTAAGCCAAACTATTTTTTAATCAAGCGTGTTGAAAGACAGCCTGCCCATAATGTTGATAGCATAAAAAATTAAAAATATATATTTCAGTTGCTCAAATAAATGAATTTAAAAATCCTTTGGACATCTCCAAATGTATTCCCACCAGTGAAAACACAACTCTGCTGTTACTGAACAGTGTTCATTGCCATTCAAATGTGTTGCATTATATTGTTGCATTATATTTCATCTCAATTTAAAAAGTCAGGTATTTATTCTGCATACTGTTAAAGAAACATAAGGTTAGTTGTGTATTTTTGAGAAAATCACAAAGCATTAACACAAATGAGTGATTGATTATCTAATGTTCCTTTCTAATATACTCTTATTACATTATTTTAATTAACTTTCAAAGTTTTTTAGTAAAGCTCTAAATGCTAATCCCACATTTTGAGTTATGTATTTTACCTCTGAGCATGTTCTCTCTCCTTCTCTCTCTTTGTTTTGCTTAAATTTGTTTTTTGTCTGAAATTTCTATGTCTTTGAAACCACTGCATACTTTGAAGTTTAGCCTGGGAAAATATTCTGTTTTGTAAGTGAACTATCCTGGGAGAGATAATCATAATTACACATGATAGTGAGAAGGATTCTTCATTCTAGCATACGTATTTCAGACTTATAAATCTTACCACTCACAGTTTTTTGTTTTCATCTCAGTATAAAGAAATTTACTATAAAGCCTGCCTCCTTTCTCTCCTAAAATTCTTCCCACTGAGGAGAAATATATGCAATATATAGAAATTCTGAAAACACAATAAATCCAGACTTGAAAAGCAAAGGTATAGGAGGTTAAAACAAATTGGGCTAACAGGACTACAATGAAAACTACACAAAATTATTAATGAAATTATTCAAAGACATTTGTTGAAACATTCTAGAAGTCTTGTTTTCATTAATTACAGTAAAAATAAGAGGATGATTAGAGTTCAAATATGATTTTAAAAGTTATAATTTTCATCATTTCCTATAGTGATATATCAATAGTAAGTATAATGAATTAAAATATTTCTCTTACACTAATGGAAATTATCTATGAATTTTAGCAAATAAATTATAATTAAGTAAACAAATATTTCTGAAATTCAAGTATTGGGGATATAATAATGAACACAATACAGTCCCTACTCCTAGTGAAATATCAGGAAAACAAATAAACAAGTAATTTCAATGTGATACGGTGAATGCTACAAAGCTCTAAAGGATACATGTTAGAATGGAGCTTGTCCCAAATATAAAACTTTATAAAGTAAAAAAAATAATAAAAATTTTAAAAATAAAGTTTTAAGAGAAGTGTTTAGGAGAAGGTGACAATCAAGTTGAGACCACCACTCTGAAAAACAGCATTCACTTAGCAGTGGGCTATAACCCTATACTGGGACAATATTTACATAGTCAACAGAAAGGTAAGATAATTAAAAATAATGTAGCATTTAAAGTAAGAAGAGAAGACAAAGAAATCAATGATATTAAGAGGGAATTAAAAAATAAAGATGAAGAAAAAAGTATTTAAAATTGAGTGGTTAAGTAAAGAAAACTCACCACATTTCTTCTCTTAAAAACACATCAAAATCAAAGAAAACAAAAATCAGAAGAATAAATTCCATCTTCAATGAAATTGGGATACAAGAAACATCTGTAACCCCATCTATACTAGATTACAAACTTAGAAAACAAATGAAAAAAATGATGTATTCCTTAGCAGAGGGGAGGGAATCTAAATCCATGTGCTTAAGAGAAAGAACCCGAAGAAAAATAATTCAGATTTTTGGTCAGATCCTCTGAAAGTCTCAGTAACTGGAGGTATCAGGTATCTCCGAGGGTGGGTATGTCAGGGGTTTGAAGACAACAGGAATATTTATGAAACTTTAAGAAGAACAGTAAGATTTCCAGTTTGCTCTCTCTGTGCCCTAAGTAACAACCCCTCAGATACACAATAGGAATTGAACTGTGTTTCAAGAGAAATTTAACCTGAATTGTTTCAGAGTTGGAAAACAAGCCCAAAAGCAATTATGGAGTAAAATATTGGGCTTAACTTCTGTGTGGTGACAGGAGAAAGTTGAGATGGAATTTAGTAGAAACCTATGTACTCAACTGTAAGCTGAACAGCCCCCTGGACCCACCCAGCCCCCAAATGCCAGCTGTCAGATGTACAACTTCAGAACATGAGTCAAAAAGACCTTTCTCTGGGAACACTAAACCACCCAACAAAAATCATGTAGGTCTACCAATCCAATGGACAAATTGACCCGAACTTCAAAGATCTTCCAGGCTTTTCATTGGTGCTTTACTTTTGAATATATTTTGATCATCAGAGAACGTTGACAGTTGATCATAAAAGACAATGCCTAAAACAAATTACAAATTGCACTTAAGAGAAAGCTAAGATGACACAGGGGGAAGGGGCAATACTGAAGGAACTATGATTAGTATTCTCAAATGACAAAATGATTCTGTTTTTTGTGAAACAAGCTTAAGACTCTATGAAAATAAAGATAATCACAAAACAAAAAAAATGTGTTCTTGGACATTAAAAATAATACCCAATAAAATATTCAATAAATGGGTTAGACCATAATGTCAAGAAAATTTTCTAGAAAAAGTAGAATTAAAAATCTATTATCTATTAATTTTAATAGAATTAAAAAAATAGAATTAACAATAATAAACAGAAGAGCAAAAGAAAAAATTGGAAAGTTGATCTAAGATATCCCACATTTAATGTGTCATAGTAAAAAATTAATAAAGAAGAGACTGGGGAGAAAATTACCTCCCAAAGATAAAAGGCAGTAAGGAATATTTCCCAGAATGAGGAAAAATAGCTTTTATATAGCAAGGGCCAACTGAATGTTTAACAAAATTAAGGAGGGCAGAGGCACAACAGTGAATTAAAAATTATTATGAAATCTCAAAAGAAAAAAAATGGTTAGAAGATCCTAACAGTTTCCAGATCTAGTTTTAATAATGTATTATACTTTACCCAATAAATCCAAAAAATTAGCATTTCCCTATGTAATCTATATGAAAAAGTTGTTAACCAGATTTTTTGCATTCTTTTTATTGTTACTCTTTGAAATTTGGGCAGATTTTAAAAAAAATAAAATTACTTAAAATCACTGGGAATGGCTTCCCAACTACAATATTAAATGCTATAAGGCAAAGACTATGTTTTCAAAAACTTTTTGTGAAAATAATTTTTAATTCTAAATTCTATAGCCACTCAAAATATTATTCAAATGTGAGGTGAAAAATAAATACTTTTTCAAATATTTAAATTCTCAGAAAAAAATACATTATTGTATCCTTACTCAGGAGGCTATCAGGGAAAATTGTCTCCTAAAATGTATGATTAAACAAAGAGGAAACATGAGTTCTGGGAAACTGAGATCAAACATGAGAGATATACGAAGGAAATTCCACAGCTCAGGACAAGTCTAGAGAGTTATTTGCCCAGACTGGAGTAGGAGAATGGGTGGTTTCAAGAGAAAGGTTTTCCCATTAGAAAAGTAAAGCAAAGATTATTTAACAAGTTTAAATTATAGAAATTCTATTGACAAACATTTTGAAAATCTATTGATTCAGTAGAAAAATTGATTTCTGGTTCAAAGAGGTCAAATAAATGAAAGATTTTAAAGCAATTACCAACTCCAGGTAAAATTTCAAAGTGTAAGAAAATTATAGCTGTATCATTTAGCTCAGAAAAAGAAAAAGTCTCATAGTCATAATTCTAACTATAGGTTTTTTAAAAAATTAGTTATAACTATCTCAAGTAGATGTGGGAATGGTGAGGGAAATGTAAAAGAACTTAAATATAAAATACCTAAACTGAATGAACCAAAATCTCTCAATACCTTGACAGTACTTAGATATATATAAGCAAAACCCGCAAAATCATTGAAAAGTTAAAAGGATTGCCTTTAAGGAGTAGTTAAAAGGACAAGAAAACTGTTAAAGAAGAGGACCTCTGGTTTGTCCCTTTTTCTCATATATTTTCTTGAGTATGCTATTACAGTTGTCCTATTTCCTCCCCTTTATCCCCTCCACCCTGCATCCCATCCCATCATCCCCACACCTCTTAGTCCATGTCGATGCGCTGCACACACCAGTTCTTTGGCTTCTTAATTTCCCACACTACTCCCAACCTCTCCGTGGCCACTTTTTTTGTTTGATTGTTGGTATGTTTTTGCCAACTTTTCCCACCACCACTTTCCCAAGCCCCACCCACCCCCACCTCCCACCCTCAATCCTTCCCCCATTTGGCTTTGTCCATGGGTCCTTTATGCATGTTATGTTCCTTGATGACTTTTCCCCTCCTTTTCTCCTATCATCATCCTCCCTCATCCCCTCTGGTTACTGTCAGTTTGTTTTTTATTTCAATGTTGCTGGTTATATTTTGCTTGCTTGTTTGTTTTGTTCATTAGGGTCCACTTTTAGGTGAGATCATATGGTATCTATCTTTCACCGCCTGGCTTATTTCACTTAACATAATACTCTCCAGTTCCATCCATGTTGTTGTAAAGGATAGACGCTCCTTCTTCCCATCTACTGTGTAGTATTCCATGGTGTAAATGTACCACAGTTTTTTGATCCACTCATTTACTGTTGCGCACTTAGGTTGCTTCCAATTCTTGGCTATTGTAAATTGCACTTCTATGAACATTAGGGTGCATAAGTTCTTTTGAATTGATATTTCAGAATTCTTAGGATATAATCCCAGCAGTGGGATTGCTGGGTCAAAAAGCAGTTCCACTTTTAGTTTTTTGAGGAAATCCCCTACTGTTTTCCAAGTGGCTGCACCAGTCTGCATTCCCACCAATAGTGTACTAGGGTTCCCTTTTCTCCACATCCTCACCAGCACTTGTTGTTTATTGGTTTGTTTACAATGGCCATTCTGACAGGTGTGAAGTGGTATCTCATTGTGGTTTTAATCTGCATGTCTCTGGTGGTTAGTGATGCTAAGCATCCTTTCATGTAACTCGGGGATCTGTGTATGTCCTCCTTGAAGAAGTGTCTGTTCAGGTCCTTTGCCCATTTTTTAATACCTGATAGACTCCACCTAAAAAGTAACTTGACCTAATAAGTGAATTTGGCAAAACAGCAGGATACAAAGTTTATATTCAGAAATCTAAAGCATTTTTGTATGCCAACAATGAAATATCAGAATCAGAGATCAAGGAAAAAATCCCATTTACTATAGCAACAGGAAAAATAAAGTACCTTGGAATAAGCTTAACCAAGGAGGTTAAAGGCCTGTACTCAGAAAACTATACAACACTAAAGAAAGAAATTAAGGAAAACACAAAAAAATTGAAGTATATTCCATGTTCATGGATTGGAAGATTAACATCATCAAAATGTCCATACTACTCAAAGCAATTTATAGATTCAACACAATCCCTATTAAATTAGCAATGTCATATTCCACAGATATAGAACAAACATTTCAAAAATTTATATGAAACTATAAACAACCCCAAAGAGCTGCAGCAACTTTGAGAAAGAAGAACAAAGCAAGAGGCATCACAATGCCCAACATCAAACTATATTATAAGGCCACTGTAATAAAAACAGTCTGGTCCTGGCATAAGAACAGACACATAGATCAATTGAACAGAATAGAGAGCCCAGAAATAAACCCATGTCTCTATGGTCAATTAATATTCAACAAATGGGGCAGAAGTATAAAATGAAGTAAAAATAACCTCTTCAAGAAATGATGTTGGGAAATCTGGACAACTACATGCAAAAAAAATGAAACTTGACCACCAACATACACCACACACAAAAATAAACTCAAGATGGATAAAAGACTTAAATATAAGTCTTGACATCATAAAAGTCCTAGAGGAGAACATAGGCAGGAAAATCTCAGGTATTCCAAGCAGCAATATTTCATCGATATGTCCCCTAGAGCAAGGTACATAAAGGAAAGAATAAACAAATGGGACTTCATCAAAATAAGAAGCTTCTGCACAGCTAAAGAAAACATCAGCAAAATGAAAAGGGAACTAACTGTATGGAAAAATATATTTGCCAATGATACCTCAGACAAGGATTTGATCTCCAAAATATACAAAGAACTCAAACAACTCCACTCTAGGAATACAAACAATCTGTTTAAGGCTTCTTTTTAAGACTTCTTAAAATTATGTGCATGTGGTATTTTGACAAAAGTAAGGAAAAAAGTTCAATATAATAAAAACTCTA
The DNA here is from genome assembly GCA_004026545.1 of Mormoops blainvillei. Classification (NCBI taxonomy): domain Eukaryota; kingdom Metazoa; phylum Chordata; class Mammalia; order Chiroptera; family Mormoopidae; genus Mormoops; species Mormoops blainvillei. The sequence continues at coordinate 339,872 of PVJD01000263.1, forward strand.
AAGGATATTGAATGTAGTTTGACCATACAACTATACACAGAAAATAGAAAACAACACAGCTAGGCCTCCAATTTTTCTATCAGTTCCTTGACTATGCTGGCCTTTCAACCAGCACATTATCTGCTAGTGAATCATCAACAATTGCATAAACACATTTTCTCTTCAAGTCTCCAAACCCAGCAAAGGCACAAATCCAAATTGTTTAGGAGGTTCAATCTGGTAAATGTTGACAGAAGTTTTAGGATATTTCCATAAGATATTTATAAGTAAAAGCAGGAGAAAACAAATGTCCATTTCTTTTGAGGGTTTTACATAACATGTGCTTTTCTGAATATATTTGTATATAATGAACCATCTATATGAATGTTCATTTTTCTTTTTAGGTATATTTCTACACTGCCAAGGGATGCCCTCATCCATCTGCCAGACAAAATACTCCAAATAGTTTATATTTATTTCCAGTTAAACTTGCTTTTAATAGTTAGTGTGTGCCAAAACATCACTAAGTCAGTTACACATATTATTTCATTTAATCACGTTAGTTAAGTATTATCTCAAAAGGGCTCAAAATGGTTATATGACCTCCATGATCACACAATTGACATACACACGACCTTGATCTTTAGTCACTTGCTCAGAAGGTAGAAATGTTTGTTTTGTGATCAGTATTTAATGTTATAAGGTTTCCAAGTATCTGTTGAGTATTCTAAATCTGTACTTTAATGTCAACAGAGATTAAATGTTCTTCTTACTCAGAGGATTTATTAAACTCAATTTGATACATTTAGTCTGTTTCTGCCTCTGTACACCAACACAATCGAATCTAAAGCAGCAGAAACATAGCTAAAGGAATTTTTTGTTTTTAATAGAATCTGAAAGTAAAGCTTCTACATGCTGAAATTTCTGGAGGAACATAAAGTGATGTCTGCTGTTTACCCCGAAATGCATCAAAAAGTAAGATGGATTGGTGAAAAAATAGAAAAAATGAATAGATGGCTAGATATACAGTGTCCTGCAGAAGGAAGGCCTGCTTGAGTGTGGCTGGTAGGGTAATAATATGAGTATAATAATTTATAGTTTTAATTTAAACTTTTCACCTAAAATGTCATATGGTGTGTCTCAATGTGATATTGTTATTTTATAGAATTACACACTTATGATTTTGTAATAAAAAAGGGGTGTTATTTGTGATGGACCCTGTATGATAAAACAAATATAGTAAAATGTTAACTGTCCAAGATATAGATGTTCACTTTAAAATTGTCTCAAATTTTCTATTTTCTGTCTGAAAACTTTCAAAATAAAATATTGGAAAAAACTAAATAATCTAGATCACACTATCTAACAGAAATATAATAGAAGCCACAAACTGGAGTTACAAATAATTTTGAGTTTTTGGTAGCCACATTAACAAGGAGAAAAAGAAACAGGTAAAATTAATGTTAATAATACCTTCTGTTTAACTCAATGTATTCAAATATTATATTCTAGGTATAATGAATAAAAAATTAATGAGTTCTTTTTTTCATAATGTCTTCGAAATCTAGTGTGTATTTTCCACTGAAAGCACATCTCAATTCAGACTAACCACATCTTACATGCTAGATACTACATGTAACTTTTGGCTTCGTTAGTGGCAGTGCAGAGTTCCATATAAATACACTTGTTACCATGTTCCCAAATTCACTCTAAGCAGCTGCACAAAGCAAATACAGTAAAGAAAGAAGAAAGAAAGGAAGAAAGAAAGAAAGAAAGAAAGAAAGAAAGAAAGAAAGAAAGAAAGGAGAAAAGTAATTTCATAGCAAAATTATAATATAATAAACTGTGACCATTTTACAGTAAGTCTCTTAGCCATAAAAAATTACTTAAATTTTGACATATTTCAAAATATATGTTCTAATAAAGTTCTTCTGCTTTTTTCTTTGGAGAAGGAAAATCTATTTTACAGGTAAATATGAAATATGGACCTATAAATCACATTTTAAAAAACTACAATTCCTACCACCCCCTTTTCTTCTTTATTTTTCTACAGTTATATACAAAATAGTGCATACAAAAAGAAAAAAAAATGTTCACACCTTAGAAATATCATATTAGGTTTGCAGAATATAAAATGTCAGTTAAATACAGCATCACTGTAGTTTTAACAAATTAGATAGAATGTTTCCACATGGATAATCTCAAGAGAAGGACCCTTTGAAATCCAAAGTAAATAAAGCAATTAGTCCTGAACATCAAGAGCATGGTTTATTTCACAAGTGAATAAACAGTGTCTACAGGGTTTTGCTATTTATACATAGGATTTCATTCTGAGATTTGTAAATAAAAGCATTTGTAATATTAAATTATTTCATCCTCGTTTTATTTCCCTTAATTATAAAGTAGCTCACTTCCTTTACCTTTTGCTCTGCTGTAGAGTATTTCTGCAATTAGAACCATACATTGATGGTTTTAGACCTGATTTAGATCAGAGGGTTGCAAACTGAAATGCTAATGAGGTCCAGAAAGGACCTCATTATAAATAAGGGGGCCACATCTAAGGAAACAAAATAAAACAAAACAAAACAAACCTTTAATACATAGTCCTCTAAACTATCTTTAACTTTCTTAATTTGATAGAGAATGGCTCCCAGATTATACCCTTTAAATACTTGTTCCCACACGAAAGACTCAGGATTCTGGAAATGTCTGGTTATGTCTGGTCTGGAAATGTTCCAGGTGAGCTTGGAACATTTTGTCAACAGATAGTCAAGAAATTTTCAAAGTTTACTAAGGTCAAGCCAAATTGAACAAAAGATAGAAAAATGTGTCAATAAGGATAATGGATTGAAACACAGTAAACGTTAAATACATGAATCCATACACTAAAAAATGCAAATTAGTTTGAAATGGAGAACACTAATTATTTTGAGAAACTTGTAAACAGAGGAAAAGAATCGAGCACATTAAGCCTTCCCTGTACGAACTGTATCACTAGATAAACAAGGAATAGACAAAAGGATATTTTTCTTAATAGAAGTATTCCAAATACTGATAGAAGACAGATTAATTAGGCTGTCAACATTTTGCAGCTTTTAATGAATTGATCGATGTAGGCATTGAGCACTAATGACTGCTAATTAAAGAGAGGAAACAGAGACCCTAACACTATATGCCTCCTAAAAGAATGCACTACTACCTATGAAACATCATTTCAAAAAAATTAAAACCAATTTACAGAAAATACAGACAATAGAGGAACAAGCAAAATTTTACCATAGTACATCAGCAAATTTTGGACTGTGAGAAATTCTACAATTAATTAGGGTTATTCAACAAATAAATAGCCAGAAGGAAGACACAAAAAGACAGAGTGAGAGAGAGAGAGAGAGAGAGAGAGAGAGACTAAGAAAGGCTATAAATTAGAAGAAATTTAAAAGACATCAATTGTTGCCTTGTGTAGATCTTATTTTAATCCTGATTTAATCTAACTGAAACATGCATTTATAAGACAATTGGAAATTTGAACACATTTGGTATTTGATGATATATATTTATTGCTAATGTTTATATATGATTATAATATATAGTTGTTTTATAAAGGAGTCCATATTGTTACTGTTGCATTTCAAAATATTTAAAGATAAAATAATAGAATGTCAATGATTTCCCTTTAAATAATACAGTGAAAGGGAGTGGGTGGGGATATAGATGAAGCAAGACTGGACTTTGCAATGACAGTTCAAGCTGTGAAGTAGGGTCATGGAGAATTACCTTAATATTCTGTCTACTTTTCTATATGTTTGAAATGTTTTACAATATAAGCCTTTTAAAATTTGAAAAAACAATTCTAAAATTAAAAAAAATAAAATCTACAGAGTGGATTTAAGGAATATCTCAATTTTGCCTTAATTCTACTTCAAGCAAACCAACAAAATGAGTATAATGGCAAAGGCAACCGCCTCACATCTACTGGGGTGGATATAGTGGGGGATTGGTGAGGGCTGTGCCAGTCAGGAAATTGCATGCCAATTGTAAGACACAGCAGTGACTCAGCACAAGACTCTTGATACCATTCATGACAGCGAGGTTGATAATGCTAGATCTTCTGATGTTTTCGGAAAAGCTGTAAATCAAGAGCTGTAAATAAAATACCTCCAGTATTAAATGTTGACAATTCATGCAAATTTCATTTAAACCGCTCTGTGGATCAGTACTATAGCAAACAAAACATATATTTCTGCAACCTGTGTTTTATAGTGAACCACCACAGCCCCTTAATAACTGGCTTGCTCATCACCTATAGAGGAGTCACAGATTGTGAAACACTAGCACTTAAGTCATGGAATGTTGCCAGAAATCCCTTGTTTGGCCTACATGCCTTTGATTCCCTTCTTTGCCTCGTGTCCAGTTTCTCTTTCTGTGTTGATTGACTCCAAATTGGCTCTTTGGCTGGAATAATTGCTTGACTTTCAACTCCAGATTCTCTCCTGAACAAGATTAGCTCTTCAGAGTCTCAGGGCCCAATCCTGCACCATTTTCAACAAAAGCTTTCAAAGACCCCCAAGTCTGTCCTATATCACAAGAATACTGCTTGTGCGAGAGGCTTGTTTTATAACATGTTGATTTGTAGTTATCCTAAATATCAATTAATGAGACATTACTACATACAAGGCCCATATATTTTTCTCATTCTCATTCAAGGTTAGTTTTCTTCTGGCCTTCACTAAACACTAACTCCCTTTAGATAGTTATACGCTATTTGTTCATAATCCATACCCAGTTGGAAAATCACTCTCAGGTTGAATATAAACACATCTAACATTTGACCATCAAAATAACCCATCCATTTCTTTGTAGCACATGCATGAAGAATGATGTAATAGGCTCCCAAGTATCATCTCATTAGTACTTCCAACTCATTTGCTGTTGTTGAAATTGCATATAGTTACATAGATGTTGATTTTAGTTAGATTTAATTTGTCTAAATGTTGCTCTTTGTAATAAAACTCAGTGTACAGATGTTAGACACTTAAATGTCACCAGGAAAAACACAGACATAAATTTATATTGGTAGAGAGATTTACCATCAGCACTTTCTGAAACATAGCCAGGTTTGTTAGTGTAAAATTTAATAGAATTATTTCCCTGCAGCTGTTCCTCCACCATTCCCCATTCCTCACACTTGCAAACCCACATTTTATGTATTGGAGTAGTTAAGACAAAAAAAAAAAAAGAGAGAGATAATGAGTTCATCATCATCTGTAGCACTTTAAATATTCACTGTGAAAGAAATGAGTTGCAGTCTTGTACGTATAATATCTTCTGCTTATGATAGGACATTAAAATTATCTATATTATTGTCTCAACAATAAAATTAAAAGAAAACATTTAAAATTTCTTTAAATTAAAAATTATTTATTTATCAGTAAGCATCCCTCTGATTTCCCAGAGCCTAGCCTTGAGGCCTTGGCATCCTCATCTTGCCTGATGCAGGGGCAGGCATGATGGCTTCTAGCACCCCCTAATCAGGACAAAGTGTTAATTCATATCTCCTTTAGAATTGATTTTCACAGGCTATTTTTCTCTCCATTAAATACTTTTTTTAAAAACACTTAAAAACATAACTACAGGATAGGATCAGCAGAAAGCTAACTAAAAAATTTTGGCTGTATAGTGGTGGTGGGGTGCATTTGTGTGTGTGTGTGTGGTTTTCTGGTACAACTACTTTGGAAATGTGTTGTTTATTTTTCTACTTTTCTGAAAGAATTCAATTTCTTATTTTATCTAATACATAAGAAAATAAAAGGCCTCTACTTAACAAAATTCCTAGAACTGCAGCAATTTAGTCCTTACATTTAAATAAACCATTTATCAGATCATGTACTTAAAATTAGGCAAAAGAAAAAGAGACTACAATACAAAATAGAATGTAAGGATTAGAAAAGAGGCATTTTAGGTCCCTTAATGGGGTCTAAAAAAGACAGGGATTGAGTTATTTTATATATTTAAAAGACTCAGAAAAATGCATACCTATTTGCAATGGGGTAGTTTAGGCAAACTAAAATGTTCCTTTTGGCAAAAATCATATAATTTATTATGAGACCATGATTTATCTTATGTTGACTGAAAGTTACAAGTGCCTTTAATTATTTTTAAAAGGAAATACATTATTATTACCTACAACATGCAATTTAATCCATTAACAAAACTTTAGAGACTTTGGGTTTAGTAGTCAAAATGTTAAGCATCATAGATATAGTCTAAGAGCTTTTTTTTAATTTTATAGATGAAAACTATGCTTTGGGAGGCTTAATATCTACTCCCAGATAATACAGATTTGTTTCCTGTAGCCAAACTGATATTAAAATCCAGCTTTTGTAAATTATACTAAAGCATTTTATGTACAGTAAATTAAGCATACAACCTCCCTCAAATCTCTGTGACAACATTGATTTATTTCTCATTCACTTTACATGCTGACACCTTTGGTTGGCAGTTGTTTCACAATGAGTGTCTGCTCATTCTAAGAGCTAGGTTGAAAGAGAAGCACTGTTTAGAACACGTCATCTTCATGGCAGAGAGAAAAGAGAGGTTTTACGGAACTATACAATGCCTCTTGAAGCTTCTGCTCAGACGTGACATACATCATTTTTCTTCCCACCCTATTACCACTCACAGCCTATTGTCATATATTTCAAAACTTACATGGCAAAAGCTGACTCAGTGGAGCAGAGGTATATGGACTTGTTAGGAGGAGTTTAGCAGACTAATGGGAACAATCACATTATCTATCACAACAGATCCTCAGCTCCCAGAGCTGAACACGTCCCTCAGTAAGCAGCGGGCTTCTCCATTTCTTCGATTCATGAGAGGAGTGGGTCTTGAGGGCTCACTGACTACCATGTCAGATCTGACTTCTAATTTTTCAGATGGACAAAATTTTATTGGGAACATTAGAACCGAATGCCATTTTGGCTGGAGGCTAGAAAATTGAAATTACCAACAGGAGTAAATTAATTCTGTACTAGTACTTCCATAGACACACAGGGAAGGAGTTGCTTCTTTCAATGAAAATCCTTCCTACCTTAAAAATCATTCCTTTTAAATTTCTATGACATAATTCAAATTTTTAGTAAATATTGTAATTGACTGCCTACCATCCATTTCAACTTACTCCCAGTGAGTAGCAGTCATTCAACAGAGGGAATTATTCTTAACTCTAGAGATGGGTCTGCTCCAGGGGAAGATAATTCCATTTCCCTTGTCAGTGTCTGGTTTAGAATGGTCTGATTCTGAACATTTGGATATGACGAGAAGGTTGCTGAACATTTCTGGAACAGATCTCTCCTTACTTTTAAAAGCAGTAATGGGAAACTTCTCTTTACCTCCCACAGAATGTGAACTTGAAGCACAACACCTCAGGGGCTATTGGCAGCCATTTTGAGAGCATGAGGTGTGATAGCCCGAGGACAAATCTGACATCAACAGGCAAAACAGAGAAAAGTGGAGAAATATTGCTAAAACCCTAATTAAACTATGCCTAAATCTTACCTCTGGATTTTTAGCTAAATGGCCCAATAAAATCCTTTATTTTTTAGTCAGATTAAATTGATATTCAGCGATTTCCAAATAAAAGCCTCATAACTGAGAAAGTGTTAGTTCTCTCCCTTTTTATTTTCCCCATGCCACTCCTAGAATAAAAGCTACAAGGTTATTGTTGATTCTCTTAGAACAACAAGCAAATATCTCTCTTTCCCCTGGAGTTCTACAATAAAAACTATTCTCTATTTTATTTTCTTAAAATATTTTCTGCATCAGTAAACCTGAGTAGAAGGCATGAGGCAGTTTTTATATGTTAACAAAATGAAAATATGGATTCCACCAGAAAGGAAAGAGCAAATAAAGATGACCAAGTCACTCCTTAAACAATGCATTAAACAATTATCTCATCTTCCATCTTAACAGTAAACATTTCCCTCAGATCAACAGACTCGATATTCAGATAAGCCAAGTTATCAAATAAATAAAAGCATAGGAGAATCTCACTAGTAATTTTCAGTGTGTCACTAAACTTACTTGGGGGACATTAAAATTACTATATAAACCTCTATTTCCCTTATTTTAACTGTTATGCCCTCCCCTGTTTATACAAATATGACAAACAGCAAAAAAAACACCATTCCTATGAAATATTAGCAACAATAAATGTCACTCTCAACCCTTCCTTATTTGTGTCTCTCTTCTAATGTTTTCACGGCAAGGGTTAATTCCAATAAATTTAATCTAATATTTTGAAATTCTCTCCAACCAACAATAGTTTCTTGTTCTTAGCTTATAATTTTAAACTGCATATCTGTAAGTATCTCAAGGGAGAGGTGAAGCTAAGGGAACATAATAACAAAGAAATCTGAGTCTTGACAAGTTATAAATTTTCATATATGTTCTAAGCCAGCAAAAAAAGTTTCATATCAAGGGCTTGTGAAAATGTATCATCTATACTGAGGACGAAGAAAAGGCATTAGAGAAGTTATAAGGAAATGTTTCCAAAGTTTTCTGGATATCAGAAACACTCTAAAAGGTAATGTAATAATGTTTATGCATTAAGAACAGATAGATGAAGTTTCCTCAAAAATATCAAATGTTAACATTTGAGAGGAAAAACACTCAGGAAAAAATTCAGAAGTTATATTTGGTACCTCAGAGACACAAACTCTTCATGTGCTGGCTTTGACAGCAAAGGTTTCTGTTCTGGGAAGGTGTGTATAGCACAGCCTGAGGGTTTCCAGAAGTGATGGCAGCAGATAGCATAGAGATGGAAACTACAGGGTGGTGTGAGGTGAAGAATGTCTGGGTATGAAATCTGCTACAAATGAGGGATGACAACCTTTTCCAAAGAGAGTGTGGAGAGTGTACCACTAAACAGTTGAATTTTAATTCAGGCAGTCCAGAGACACAAGGTTCAGAAGAAAAACTGGAAATGAAGATTTTTAAATATGCAAGATGGGAAAGAAAGAACCTTGGATAAGAATCTGGTACATCAGGGTAGCACTCGGTTTCCTATGTGCGTCTAATTTTTCTCACACTGTAACAGTAGAAAATTGTAACAGTGGGAATTTATAACCCACTCTGCCATTTTTTTTGACATTGTTTCTGTAAGTGCTGATCCTGATTAATATGTAACTTGTAGATGAACGGCGTGTTTGTATAGGAATCCTAGGAACTAACTTCAAAAGATACAGACCTCAACCTTCAGTCATCACAGCAACTTTCAACCGTGGAGCCAGGATGCCCTGAAGCCAGGATGACTAAGCCAGGCTGATGCACACCGAACCACCACTGGCCTTATCGGAATGGACCGTGTTAGTCTGTACGTAGAGAACTTACCTTGATCTATTTGTTCTGTTTTCCACTCCCTCCTTATAAAAGCCTCTGCCTCCACTGAGAGGTGGAGAGAGGCTTTTGACATACATCCCCCATCTTCCAGGAGGCTGGCACCTGAAAATAAACTTTCGTAGCATCAGGCAGCCAGGCTTGTATTTGGTTATAACATAGCAATCTAAAAAAAAAGAAAAGAAAATGAAGAAAGATAAAAGGCAGATGGATCCAAGGAATGTTTTCCCAAGATAAATGCAATGCCATAGTTAACAGTTTTGTGTTTCCATATTAAATAATCAAGTCACAGGTTGAGGTTTTTGGACAACTGGCATAAACCAGGATGCTGCTGAGAATAAAACCAAGAAGATTTTAAGATTCTGATAGTCTTACTTCCACTTAGAAACTAGTAATTATGTCCACAGAGGTCCTGGGGTGGCGGTAATAACATAAACCTTTCCTTTACCATTTATTGAATACTAGAGATTTGCGGATGCTTAGGGGTCTGGGGCTGGGACTGTGATAGATCTATAGGTACTGTTAACTCTTCACTTTCTGTACAAAGAGGGCACACAAGAAGTGTAAGGTTGGATTAATGCAATTAACTTCAGCTAATGTACTGAAAAAATTATATTCCTAGAGAAGGATACTTGAAGCTTCAGTTGCAAATTGAAACCCCAATACACACATGCATGTGACTAAGATATCTCTTGCTGAAACAGAGTGGAAAATAACTTGTAGAAATTAATTTCTACTTGTTTATCTATAAATGATTAAAGGGTTTAATTTGGGGCTTTAGTTTGTCCCTGAAAATATAATAATAGAAGGGACATTATATTGTTCAAACCTAAAGCAGAGAATAGTGCTGGCATTGTCTTACATGAACTTTATTCTATCATTTAGGCTCTTCGCTTAGTCTCAGATAAATTATATTGGACTGTATAGGTAGGCAAAATTTAAGAAAAGAAATCTGTTAGTGAATATACCTTGTACTTTATTTGAAGTATGTCTCTTGAAAATGTGAATGCGTTTGCTAACAGGGAGAAAAATATTGTTTCTAAAAATTATGAAATGTATTTTTTAAAGTACCAACATAAAGAATGCTAATTACTTACTTTTAATTGTCACTAAAAATCAAGTAATTAAGAATGCCAATTAAGTTGTAAACATATATGGTTTGGTAATAGAAGATATAAAGTATGGAAACACTTATTGAAGAAAAATAAGAAAATAATTTTTTCTAAAATTGGTTATTTCTCAGTGAAGAAGAAGCAAACTAAAAGGGACTGTGTAAACTGCAGAAAGATGATGTACATCATACAGAATCTATGCAAGCTGGGCAGAGGAGGCAAAGGGGGAAAAATGGGACCACTGCAATAGAATAACAATAATAATAATAATAAAAACAGGGTTTATAAAAGAAATCTTGAAAGGAAATTATATAGTTAAGTTAAATAAAGAATTTAATTAGGTAAATGAATCTAAACTTCAAAAGTAAGCTAATACAGAATTTGTTTAATTCTTTTCCAGTCTACTGAGAGAGAAAAAGGTTTTCTTGTATCTGCCTAGAAAGCAAAGACAATATCTTTTAAAAAATAGTGATTTGTTATGTTTTATTAATTAGGTACTTGATTACTTAAAAACCCATGTTCTTTTTCCTAATAACTAAAGTTTTGATAGCTTGTATTTTTGTTTGATACCTTTATTGTCACTTTGGGTAAATAAATAATTTAATATTGTTTCATAATGACATATAATTTTTTAGTCAAATATGTTTGGCAACCTTCCCAGAGTTTAACTTTTAAGAGACTTTTCCTTGACTTAAAATTGGCTTTGGGTCATTCCAATTGGAATAGTTTAATACACATGTAGCTGAACACAGGTCTGGCTTCCTGCCACTTCAAAAGCTTATACAGTCTCAAAGCCCATCTTAGCATCTCAGACACCCAGGCTAGCTTATATAGAAGAATTGTGGGAAGAGGAAAGCTATGGAATTTCTGACAACAGACTGGAATGCCACGGGAATTTGTTCTTTCTCCTTAGGAGGAAGAAATTTTGACCCAATCTGCCCTGTTGGATATACTTAAAATACATGGAATCTTTGTCAAATAAAGAAATAATAATTATGTTCTACTTGCATACACATATTTTTATTATTAAAATGAATGTTCTAGAGAGTATAGAAAAATCTCCAAGGCTCTACAAAGCTCTGATATGCTTTCGTTTGTAATTCTAATTGTTATCTTAAAATGTTGTTACAAGAAAGCAAATCCCTTTGTCAATTGCATTATAATCAGATCTATAACCTTGTCATTTTGCTTGCTTGTTCATTTGTTTGTTGTTTGTTATTATAAACAGTTATTGTTTTACCTTGATGCATTTTCAAATGTGTTACATCTTCAGAAAGATCCATGGAAAGGATTCTGACTTATTTTAACTTACATACTTCCAAAAATATATTTTCAGATCATTTTTTCAAACTGGATGAAGATTACTAGAACTCTATTGAATAATTATATTTATTTATTTTATTTTTAGACAGAGGAGAAGGGAGGGAGAAAGAGAGGGAGAGAAACATCAATGTGTGGTTGCCTCTCACACGTCTCCTACTGGGGACCTGGCCTGAGACCCAGGCATATGCCCTGACTAGGGAATTGAACCAGTGACCCTTTGGTTTGCAGGCCCATGCTCAGTCCACTGAGCTATACCAGCCAGATCTGAATAACTAGGTTTTAGAAATACCAGTAAATAATCAGGATGAATAAAAGTTGATTATGGGACAGAATGAAGTGAAGATGATTGCAGTTTTTGTAACTTTTTGTTGAAAATGTTGCTAATTTTTAACCTTTCAGTTTTTCAGACAGAAAACTTTTTTTCTTAAAGAAATTTGGTAAATTATACTTTCATAAGCAATATTGAGGCATTTTCTCCATACCTGATCCCTCCAGAATTAGAAATTTAATGAATGAATAATATTATTTCTATGGCAATGTGTTTATTTACATAAAACCAATAGGAATCTGATTTCTTTATAACAGGACACATAAAGCCAGTTTCCAATTGTGATTTTATTAACCAAGACACGCCTTGACTAGGCATGTCAGCAGAAGCTTTAAAGCATGAAGGTTGGCTTTGAAGCCAATAAAAGCCCCTTGGAGAAATGGCTTCGTACCTTGCTTATTCATAAGTTTCATTGTAGTCTTTCCAGGTAAGGAGCAAAGTTTGGTTTTCTAAGATATGGCAAGGAAGAACCTCAAGACATTTTGGAGACCTCAAGAATTTGAGGAACTCACCCAAGGTATTGCAGGCAAAGCCTTACGGCAGTTGGGTGACTTGGCTTCTCCACCCTGTAATTTCAAATAAGATCCCAGCAAAGCATATTTAAGAGAGCCTATAGATCAATTGCTATTACTGTCATGTTTATGCAAATAATCAGGGCAAATTGAAACTGGACTTAATGCATAAATGAATTGGTCTTGATTTGGCTCTTTGATAAAAATAAGGGTGATTTTAGGGGGGGAATTGTGTTTTAATAGACTCTATAATACACAGTATGGACATTAAACTCTACTTCATTTAATTGTCTTCAAAGCTTCATTTTCCACTTATGCACAGATAAGATCAGAGCAAGGACAATAGACCAGGTGCAGAAAGTCACCAAAATGGAAAGCTTGGGTGCCTAGCAACAAACATGGGAATGAGAAATAAATAAAAAGAGGCACGTAGGCAGAATGCTGAAACTGAATAGTGACTCAGATGATGAATAAGCAGCCCAGTGGTTCCTCTAGACACCTCCCAACAAATCATTATTTCTGCACAGAAGCCTCAGAAATAATTGACAACAGGGAACAAATTAGTTGACTTTTGGTAGACATGGGAGCCACATACTCTGTACCAAACACCAAAATGACTAAAAAGTAATAAAAAACCTACAACAGTAGCAATCGTAATAAGACAAATGCAGCAAAAAGTCTGCCTCCAGCCTTCAGAATGCCAACTCAGAGATCTTAAGTTATCACACAGTCTCTTCTATTTGCCTGAATGTCCCATCTCTCTGCTGGGATGGGACCTGCTCTGTAAATTGCCCACCCAAGTAATCTTTTCTCCCAAAAGGCAACAGGTTCACCTGCAGGTCTCGCGGGAACAGGCGCTGCAGCTCCAGATGCTTTTAGCCCGTTCAGGGAAAACCAGAGGACCACCGTTTACACCTGAAATCTACAAGCAAGCAAATAAAACTGTTTGGGCAGATAGGACTCCAGGGTGAGCAACTAATGTTCACCCAAATGGTCTGAGATCTCCTCAGGGAAATTTCAAACGGCGACGAATATGTCTTTAAAAGTACTCTATTACCCTGGTAGGGAGTAGCTGCACACCAGCAGGTACATTGAAATCTCTCCAAGACTTTAATCACCATAGCCAATAAAACCGCTACCTCGCTTGCTAATATTCAGAAATCTCTGAATTCTCTAGCTAAAGTTATCTTAGATAATCGAGTTGCATTACATTACATACTCACAGAACAAGGAGAAGTTTGCATGACCATCAGCTTCTCTTGTTGTACTTACACTGACACCTCAGTTCAGATGAAAACAAGTATCTCAAAAATCAGGCAACAGGCTACCTGACTTCAACAAACATTGGACCGTGACTCCCCTCTCTGGGCGAACTAGAGGTAGATTGGTTTGAGTCTATTTTCACGAATACCACAAGGACTTGGATTCATATTAGGAAGACTTTTCTATTTAGTTTTAACCATTTTTCCTTCTTTATAATGTTTGTCTTTATTGTTTTGAAGTTCTTTATGGCTTGTTTTTCTCATGCTGGAAAAATTATGTCTGCTTGACAGGTGCCTCTAAAAATATATCTGCTTTTGACTTAGGAGATTTTGCCTTACAACAGGCTCAACTTTTTCATTCCCCCAGCAGATTCAGAGGATGCTAATTGCTCCATTGATATGCAGGAAAAATTGACAATTGGGGATTGGAACAGGGAATAAAAACTTTATACTACTCCGAAGTACCATGAAATGGAATTAGAATAAAGTATACTACCAAATTCAGAGAAGATTCATGTATTTAAAGTTTCCTTATAAGTATTTTGTAGAGATTAGCAATTGCAGCTCTTGCTTATCCAAGGAATGACCCTCATCACAAGAAACTGGGCAAGTTTCAGTGACTCAGAACCAGCAGAAATGCTTCTTGCATGTCCTATTTCCAGGCATCAGCAATAAAACTGCATATGCTCTGAGGAAACTACCTGATGATGCACAGAGGAGATGACAGTGAAACCACCCAACAGCAGAGCTGAGAAACAGCACGTTGTCAGAAATTCCGTAGCTTTCCTCTTCCCACAATTCTTCTACATAAACTAGCCTGGGTGTCTGAGATGCTAAGATGGGCTTTGAGACTGTATAAGCTTTTGAGGCTGCAGGAAGCCAGACCTGTGTTCAGTTACATGTGTATTAAACTATTTTAGAAGCCCTTCTTGTGGTTCTATAGACTTGAAGGTTTCTTTGCAGCTCTGATTGGGCAGTTTCTCCTCATTGCCCCTTATAATCTTCTGCTCACCAACCTCTTTTCACAAGCCCCTGCCACCTTCTTAGAAACATTTTTCTTTCTGATTATCATCTTGGATTTTTGTTACATTCCACATGGGAGCTCTTTAACCTCTTTCATAAGTCTGATAGTTTACCTCAAACCCTTTTGCCAGTGGCATCCACAAGGAGATCAGATGACATGCTGCTCTCACATAATGACAGAGTGCCTCAGGCAACAAAATAAACATGGAACATGCCCTTCAGGTCACTGGAACACTCCCTCTGTGTTTCCAGTTCTGAGTTTATAGTTGATCTACAGCTTTTGAATCTCCTGGAAATAACCTCACTAACTTGTCACAACAAAATGCCCATTTGCCCTGAAATTTTTGTCTTGAACTTGCTGACACCAAGGAATTTAGAAATCCCTGGGAACCAAGATTATCAGCGTGTTGCACGTAGCAAAGAACTGTTAGTTTACTAAGGTATTGGTAATTAACAGTGTGTCAGCTAAGTGTCAACTAGGACACCTTGAAGGCACAGTAAAGACGCAGAGGCTTGAGAACCAGATTTTCCAAACACTGGCACCCCTCCTTGCCTGCTATTCCCTGACACTCTCTCTCTCTCTCCTCTCTCGTACTAATGCAATGTACAACAAGAAAATTGTGGTGTGGGCTGAGAATTTAAGGCACCTCTGTCAGTATCCATAAATCCCTTTCCAACCTTAATTCTTTTATCTATACTGTGAAGAGGTTGGAATACAGTTCTCTCAAGCCTCATTACTCCAAGTGTGGTCCACCCCCAACAGCACTTGCATCACCTGGGAAATTGTTAGACATGCAGAATTGTAAGTCCCCACCAGAGCTATTGAACCAGAATTAACATTTCAAATGGACCTCCAGGTGATTGCTATGCACACCATCATACTTGTCTATTTCTGTTGTAGCAAATCCACTACAAACTTAGTGGCTTAATATAAACATATTATGTTACAGTTCTGTAGGTCAGAAATAACACACAGATCTCATTGGGCTCACATCAAGATGATGACAAGGCTGAATTCCTTTTCCGAGATTCTAGGGGAGAATCTACTTCCTTGCCTTTTGTAGCTTCTAGAAACCATTTGCATTCCTTGGCTCTAGGCTACCCTCCTCCATCTTCACAGCGATCAGTGCTGCATCTCTGTGATCATTTTTCCAGAATCACATCTCCCATTAACTCTGGACTCAGTAAGGAAAAGTTCACTTTTAATGAACAATGTGATTAGATTGAGCCCACTAGAATGACGTAGGATAATCTTGCCAATTCAAAATCCTTAACTAAATCATGCCTGAGAGCCCTTTTTCCATATTAAGTAACATAGTCAGTTTCTAAAGGTTAGGATTTAGATTTCTTTAGGGACCACTATTCTGCTTTACTGGACATAGCAAATTTTGAGAAGCTGTACTACCTACAACATATTTATCCATAAGAAAATAAATAAGTAAAATTCTTTCATTTGCACGTTGTTGACTGCATTCTTCCTGTTATGGGCTAAATTGCATCCCTCTACTTCCCTCCCCCACTGCCCCAAAATTCGTGTTGAAGTCATAATCCCTACTAGCTAAGAGTGTGAACTAATTTGGACATAGAGACTTTAAAAAGGTAATTAAAGAAAAATGAAGTTATATTGGTGGTACTAATCTGAGTGATGTCCTTATAAAAAGTATAGATTAGGATATAGACATGCACAGGAGAATAAAATTATGCTAAGACACAGAGAAGTCAGCCATCTACAAGGCAGAAGGAGAGGCTGCAGAAAAAAATCTACCCTAGCAACAAATTTATCTTGGACTTCCAGCCTCCAGGCTGTGAGAGAGTTAATTTCTGTTGCTTAAACCATCCAATGTGTGCTACTTGTTTATGGCAGCCCTAATACACAACCCAGGTTTAATCACTTTTGCTCCTTTCATACCTGTTAATAACCTAAACTCTACCTGGTTGTTACACAGAATCATAACTCAGCCTGTCTCCCTTTCCCTGGTGACTCATCTGTGAGAAACACGTTCATCCTCCTTAACAAAACCCACAGACTCAGCTCAATTCTTCATCCAATCTCGACTACATTTCCCAAGACTGTATATGCTAGTAATTATCCCCTTTCTCTCTCTAGAGTCATCAGTTTCTCTCTGTCAATGAATCTTCTCTAACTACAAAAAGAGTTGGTTCTACTTGTTCAGTAGAGCCACCAGCATCTCTCTAGTTCTCTAAAATCACTAAACTTGTGGGGAAAGTAATTTGTATGCCACCTCTGCATCTTCATCATCAATCCCCCACTTCACACCTCACAATCTGACTTCTATGTCAAATGTTTCACTACAACTAGTGCTTCTGATATGTGGTGGCCATTTTCATGACTGTCAAATTTAGCATTCTCTTCTCACTTCTCTTTCTCTTTGATCTATCTCCAGTTTTGACAGTGCAGACTGCACTCTTTCTGAACACTGTACTTTTTTTATCTTTCCAATTCTCTCCAACTTCTCCTTCTTTGCCTCTTACACTGATTCTATTTCTAAAAACATTTATTACATCCCTACTATATTTCAGAACAAAGCTAATTAGTAGCCTCAAATTCCTTAAAGAATTTGCTCTTTTAATAAAGAATGAATTTGCTCTTTCTCTTCCCTACCTCAAGTAGGCTTTCCCATGTTTAAATGCAATTGTTTTCCAAAAATCAATCAGTGATATTCTCATGTTTATGATCTTTCTCATAGCAATTTATTCACTCTTAATGATTTCTACTAGGGCTTCAATACAAACAAAGCCCCAAATTTTATTTCTCTAAACTTTTCTGCCAACATGTTGCTCTAATGTTTTCTATTTAATATGTCTAAAACTTAACTCTTTATACAATTTACTCAGCATTGTGCTTATCAAAATTATGCTTCAAAAGAAAAACAGAATAAACAATATTAAATAACATAGTAGACTTGACCATTGGGTTAAAACTAACGATATGAATTTTAATGTGGATAAATTCAAAGTCCTACAAATTTGATCACACAGATACAGAGATGAGAGCAAGATCTTATCAAAGAACCTGTAAAAAGAGACATGAGGCTATACTATAAAACTGGTAAATTTTAGGCTGCATTAAGATAGCATAGTATGTAGAAAAAGAGGAAAAGGCATTCCACTGTTCTCTGGCCAGATAATACTAGAGTCAAACTTTTTTTTAATCCTAAACCAAGGATATGCTTATTGACTTGAAGAGAAGGAAAAGTGGGGAGAGAAAGAAGAAGAGAAACATCTATGTGAGAGAGAAACATCAACCAGTTACCTCTCATAAGTGCTCAGCTGGGGACCAAACCCACAACGTACACATGTGCCCTGACCAGTAATTGAACCCGCATCCTTTCAGTTTACAGAATGACACTCCAACCAACTGAGCCACACTGACCAGGGCTACAGTCAAATTTTTGAAATAGTTGCTGGAGCTTACCAATGGACAGCTAGCCAAAGAACATCAGTAAAAACAATAAAGAGGGAGGGAATGTGGAAATTGTTTCATAAACAAAGCATTTAAAAAATACTTTGGAGCAAATGGCTAGCTTCAAGTGTTTGAAGAGCTGACATGTAAAAATATAGGAAGGCAAAACACGTGGCAAGATCTGACTCAAAATATAGAAGACCTTTTTTAACAAAGATGTTAAAAATATGTATAAATTGCCTCTGCAACACCAAAATTCTACATCATCAAAAATGTACAAGCCATCGCTTAGGAGCTGCATTGAAGAAAAGCTGTCTAACATAATAGAAAGACAATGAAACGTGGATTCCTGTAGTACTGATTTCAAAAACTGGCTTAATGACTGTTACCCAGGTCATTTTAGAAAAGTTATTTACTTCTCTGATTTGCATCTCTTCGTACATAAAATTAGATAATAACTTGGAGTGTTGTGAAGATTATACATAATAAATGTGAATTATTTGACCTTTATTATTAATAATGTGTAGGTGGAAATTTTGCCTAAATTAGCTCTAAGTCCCTTCCAGTTCTAAGATCCTGTGATTCCAGATTTACTGAAAACCCTGTCGAAGTGCATAACATTGTTTAAATGCAGTTATTTTTCTATATCACAAAAGAGTTTTATTATTCCTGTGTTAGAGTTCCCCAGAGAAACAGGGTGTGTGGGTATGTGGGTGCATGGGTGTGTGGGTGTAGATACAGATGAGAGAGGGAGGAAATGGGTTCACATAATGATGGAGGTTGACAAATTTGAAATCTGCAAAATGGCCTGGCAGATCCAAGGAAGAGTAATGTTGCAGTCTTGACTCTGAAAGCAGTTTAGAGACAGAATCCCTTCTTTCTTAGAGGATATCAGTCTTTTTCTCTTAATGTATCCAACTGATTAAATGAGACCTACCCACATTATTGAGAATAATTGTCCTTACTCAAAGACCATTGATTTAAATGTTAACCCTATATTTTAAAAGACACCTTCACGGCAACATCGAGACTGATACATTATCAAACATCTGGGTACCACAGCTCAGTCAAGCTGACAGCTAAAATTAACCATTAAAATTCTCATTGTGCCCTAAAGAGAGTGACACTTGTGTCAAATGATGTTATCTTCTGTATACTGTATAAGATATTGGTTTTATATAGTCTCACTGCCTGCATGTTGTGACTTTAAAGATATTTTCCTAGGCATTTCATCATTTCACCGCTCAAATAGATCCACAAAGTCTCTGACTATATAAATTTATTCTATATTCTGTTCTGTTTTTTTAAGATGATAATTTGAATTAGTAATATAATTTGGAATGGTTAAGGCTTTGTTAAAATTTCTGTGAAAGGTGACTTCCTTTCATCATTGGCCAAAATCCTTAGTTTCACTTTCCGGTGTTGTGTGCCTCCACTTTCCCCTCCAGAAAAGTGCCAATGTCAATGTCAATGGCTGATCTCTGGAAAGCCAAATCATTCTGACTCTTCAACATCTGCATTTACATACCCAGAACCCTAAAAAGACAAAAAATAAGAAATGACTGTATCACTAGATTGGCCTGATTTATTTCTCTGTGCAACTCGATTGAGCTTCTGAAAAGAACTGAGAAAACTGGGTTCTTTCATGTTCTTGTTTTTCTCTAAATTGTAAATATAATTTGTCCATGTCAAATTAAGCACCTAAAGTTAAGACCCTTCAAATGTTTTCATTTGAATTATTTTTAAGGTTTTCATTGTAGTAATGATTTTTTTTTAATTCTTTATGTTTTAGAGCTACAGATTGAAATATTTACTGACAAAACAGTTAAAATGTCTAAGATTAATGGTTGAAACTGGGTAATGAGAACATGGGGACTCCTTATACTATTTTCTACTTGAGCATGAGTTTGAAAACTTCATTTAAAAAGGGGAAAGAGATTAAGAAGTACAAATTAGCAATTGTAAACAGTCAAGGGGATATAAAGTACAGTGAATATAGTCGATACCATTGTAATAACTACATAGGGTGTCAGGTGGGTACTAGATGTGTCAGGGTGATCACTTTGTATGTTATATAAATGTCTAATTACTATGTTATACATCTGAAACTAATATAATGTATGTGAACTGTGATTAAAAATAAATAAATATTTTATGAGAAACATAAAGATTTCTGTGTGGCACAATGATATTTTACTAGTATTTTTTAATTTAAATCATTTTTTACTTTTCAATTACAGTTTACATAGAATATTATATTAGTTTCAGGTGCATACTCCTGCGATTAAACATTATATAACTTACTAAGTGATCACCCCAATAAATGTCATACCCATTTGATGCCATACATAGTTATTAGAATATTATTGACTATATTCCTTATGCTGTACTTTACATCCCTGTGACTATTCTGTAACAACCAATTTGTACTTCTTAATTCCTTCACCTTTTGCATCCATCCTCCAATGCCCCTCTCATCTTGAAACTGTCAAAATGTTATCTGTATCTATGAGTCTGTTTTTGTTCTGCTTCTTGGTTTATTTTGATTTTTTAGATTCATCTGTTGATATATATCTATTTACTACAATTTTATTGCTCATATTTTTATGTATTTTAACTGAAATGAAGAATAATTTACATGAAATTAACAGTAGCATAGATGAAGCTGAGAATCAAATCAACAATTTGGAATATAAGGAAGCAAAATACACTCAATTAGAACAGCAAAAAGAAAACGGAATCCCCCCAAAATGAAAATAGTATCAGGAGACTCTGGGACAACTTCAAGTATACCAACATTTGCATTATGGAGGTGCCAAAAGAAGGAGAGATTAAAGAACAAGAAATTGAAAACCTTTCTGAACAAATAATGACAGATAAATTTCCTAACCTGGTGAAGGAAATAACATATAAGTCCAGGAAACACAAAGAGTCCCAAACAAGATTAACCCAAAGAGGTCCACACCAAGACACATCACAATTGAAATGCAAAAGGTTAAACACAAAGAGAGAATCTTAAAAGCAGCAAGAGAAAAGCAGATACCTACGAGCGAGCATAAGACTGTCAGTTAATTTCTCAACAGAAGCTTTGCAAGCCAGAAGGGACTGGGAAGAAGTATTTTCAAAGTGATGAAAAGCAAGACCTACAGCCAAGATTACTCTACTCAGCAAAGCTATCATTAAGAATAGAAAGAATATGAAGAACTTCCCAGATACAGAAAATCTAAAAGAGTTCATCACCACCAAGCCAGCATTACAGGAAATGTTACAGTCTTCTTTACTAGTCTATTTTTTAATGAAACAAGAGAATAAGTTATGCCGGTTAGCTGTCCCTTAAAGCTACCATCAGTGCATGTTGGTTTATATTTTGAGCTATGTGACTATAATCTCTAATCTTGCATTTGTCTCTGACTCTGTGCCTGGCTCTGTTAGTCCACAAGTTTCCCCCTCTGAGGAAGAGGACATATACTTTCACTGAAAGAATAAATTCTTACCCTTTGCAGAGCAACAAGTAACCAAAAAGAAAAATCCAATGAACCGTCCCATATCAATAAATTCAACACTAAGGTTTTAATACAAGGATTACTGAAATGTTGTCATTTATTGGGAGACAGTCTGGGATAATGAAAGGATTGCTGTTTACTACAATCACCATTATTTGAATAGTAACCTCTACTTCTTAACACTAACCTTACCCCTGTTCTCCATTGTGGTCACAGGGAACCTTAGAAAATATATAAAAGAACAGAATATACTTATCTTTGCTCTCCATAACTAAACCATAAGTTTGTGGAGTAAAGTTGGTGACTTCCTTTATGAACAATGACTTGAGGTGAAAAAGTCACTGATCACCTTGTCTAGACTAATGTAAAGAGCATGACTTCTCAAAAAAGTTTTGTCAGTATAATGATGAACGAGCTGCTTTCTCAGAACTTGAACTAAAACCTTTGCATTGCAAGTTACTCAAGTTGCCTTGTTCTATAATATTTGATATGTGACAGAATACCTGTTAGATCATTGCAGAAAAATTCTTATCTATAGCATTAATATTTTTCAAGTACCACTATTCCACTAACAGTTTTCTTCTTAAATATAGTAGATTTTAATGTCATTTGTTGTATTCAGGCAACTTAAAGTTTTCTCACTTTACCAAACATACAGCTCCTGCTGAGCTAATTCTTTTTTATTTTCATCTTGCTATTTATAATACACTGATGTTTGTTACCAAGAATTTTTGGTGCAATCCGCAAAACTCAAATAAATCATCTGAGCCCACTGCCAGCACTGAAACATTACTGCTTTAATGTCACTATTTAATCACAGAAATGTTTTCTGTGCACACATTCATTTCATTATTATGTAAAATAAAGTCCTTCGTGGCTTTTAGACTGCAGCCCACAATCATTTGTGTGTGTGTGTGTGTGTGTGTGTGCGTGTGTGCGCGCGTGCTTTAAAATAGTCTGGACATGTTGCTGAAAAAATGAGTGTACTATATATGAAAATCATTCCTAGACTCATTATTTTCAATGAGTTTAAAGAGCATAATTTGGAAATTTATTGCATTTGTTTTCCCTCCTTTAGTATGCCATCAACACTGGCTGCACATTCTTTGAATTGCAGTAAAAAATTGGCTGTCTAGACACAACAGAAAAAAGAACACAAGGCTTACTTCAAGTAAATCACTAACTTGTGTTAGCCAACAATAAGCAGAAAATCTTTGTCCTGTCTCCATCCCCTTCCTAATGACTCACAGAGCCAGTCAAGTGTCCCTCATGTTAAGGTGATCAGTTGACTGTTCTCCTGCCTCCTTCGAAGAAAAAAAAAGTATGCTTTGTCACTGATTTAGCCATATGAAACTCATCCAATCAACCTTTTCTGGGTCTGAAGATGCTGTCTCTAAAAGTACCATCTCATTGTGTTTTGTATCCATTAGTGCTAGAGAAATCTTGAGTAGCTTATACACAAAACTCTTTAGAATTTTTGTATCATTTTGAAACTTTGCTTCTTTGGGGCTGGATCATGCTGACCACCCCATCTGGCTCTGAGAGTTCTCTCTAGTTTATGGGCTGGCAGTGCACTGACGGTTAAAAGCTTCTTTCTCTATCCAATAGCCCTCTTTCGGTGAGGTTTCTGTGAGGTCTATTAGGTGTGCATTCTGCAGCTTATTGCCTCAATATGTACTCTCCTTTGCTGTGGTCTCTTTGGGGGAGGACTAGGGGGAAGAGAAAACAATAGTGCAACTGTTTGGTTACTGAGAATTGGCAAGTGTCTTTTAAAAATAAAGAACCAGTCCCTACAAAAAAAGACAATGAGTACAAAGATTTTCTTAAATCTTTCGCTCTTTTTTATTCAAGGAATTGTGGGGTAAAACAAACTTTCCTCTACCCTCAAGTTTCTTCTGGCTGATCAAATAGACATGAGACAGACCAGCAAAAAAACTAATCAAATTTAACACATGCGTATGTATGGGAACCCTGCATACATGAGAGAGTCAGAGATGCCACATGTAGGAAAGGTTAAGAGACAGGAAGGGAAATGGAGGTATATAAGACATCCCAAGCTAGGGATGAGGTGATTTAACTTGGGAGCTTCAAAGAGTCCTTGCAGGATGATAAGAAGAATAGATATTTAGTAAATAGAAGTTTGCCCTGCCCTATAGATAGTAGTTAAAGGGAGTGGCAGAAGTTTCTCTTGAGCCCAAAGCTAAAATTGCCTTTAGGTCAAAGTGTTACAGTAAAAGAGTCAGCTGGAGTGCTAGGGGAACCTCTGCCCATTGGCCCAGAGGGTGGCAGGAAGAGGTTCTTACACTGAGCATGAGGAAAGCTGGAAAGAAAATGGGTAAGGCCTCTAGTGTGCCAAAAACTAGAAAGATAATTGGATTAGGATAAAAGTCCTCCCTTCCCTATCCCTATAAGAACTTCAGGCTTGAGCAGGAAGACAAGATGGAGTCCACCATTCTCCCAGGTCACAGCCTCTGAATAAACCTCTTGCCTTTTGCACCAGCACCTGCCTCACAAGCTTGGCTTTTGTGGTGGCAGGCAGCCGAACTTCTGTTTTTGTTTGATAACAAAAAGAATCTACAAACCTTGGGGTTTGTAGACACGTCTTGGGATGGCTCGTTCTGAATACCGAGGGAATCTAGGATGTAAGAATCATATTTATTTTACATTCTTTCTTCTGTCTTTTCCATCCTATCAATAAGTTTTTAAATAAAGAAACTATCCAAAAGGTAGAGCTTGGCAGGACTAGTCTTACACCGATACATTCTTATTGAATAAATTTACGTCTGATATGCAATGTAAACTTCCCTGATCAAATCTGGAGGAAATAGATGTTACCTGTTTCTCTGACCTGGATTTAGAAAGTCTAAGTCCTAACATTTGTTAATTGCATTAATTTTGCTGCCTATTTAAGGCTTAAAGAGCTCAGTGATTTGTGCACAGCCACCTTCTGTTAAAGATAGAGACACTATGCATAGCTTGAAGGAGGCGTCTTCCAGGACCACTTAGATGGTGCTCTCTGGACTCCACTGCCCTTGCAGACTGCTTTCTAACAAAAAAAAAAAAAAAGAAAAAACTGAAGAGACCTAAAAGACTTTTGTCCTGGAATTGAAAGAGCAGCTAAATTCATGGTAAGTTTATATGGAAGAAAAATGATTATTTTTAATATATGTGTATCTAAATCATGTGCCTAGTAGGGACTCCTTTAAAAGTAAAGTACTTAAAATTCAGGTCTCCATCTGTTCCCTTTGGTAAAAATTAAGAAACGCATGCAATCTTTGTTGTGGTTAGCCGTGACAGAAAACACAGAAGCATTCCTTATAGCTTCTCTAAAGGGATTTTTAAATTCTCATGCAAATTCCTTAAGCCAAATTACTAATACTAATTTTGTGATGCTCTATTGATTTCACTTGTTTATTAGTACAATAACATTTAAATCCTACTGTCTTAAATCTAGACATACCAAGGGAGATTTCTAGCTCCATGTGGGACGGATTACTCTCATGTTCCCTTTACAAGCAATACAATAAGTAAGGCAGTAAGGCATTTGACTACATACTCGCTGCTGGAAAAGACAATTTAAGAAACTTCTTTCATTTTTAAAATTATTATATCTTGCGCTGGCTGGTGTGGCTCAGGGGATTGAGTGCCAGCCTGTGAACCCAAGCCTGGTGGGCTCGATTCCCCAGTAAGGGCACATGCCTGGGTTACGGGCCAGGTCCCCAGTAGGGGGCATGCAAGAGGCAACCACACATTGATGTTTCTCTCCCTCTTTTTCTCCCTTCCTCCCCTTCTCTCTAAAAATAAATAAATAAAATAAAATAATTATTTTTAAAAAGTATTATATCTTAATATTAGAAAGCCTAGAATTGAGAAGTAAACTGGTTGTTTAGTGTTAGCTCTACTATACTCAATTCTGGACAGTTTTCCTTTTTCTTCTTTAATGTTTTTGTTTTGTTAACAACACAAATTCTTTCTGTAGCATCTTCATGGGCAAACCTTTCTTTGACATACACACACACTTTATTCACTACATGCCTGCAGTGCTTCAGACTCAACAACCAAAGGTCCGTATTCCAAAAGAGAGGAGCCGAAGGCACAACCCCATGGATAAGAGAATTTAGCAGAGACTAGCCCACCCCACCATGAAATTCCTTTGCGATTTCATGTCTTAAAATCTTTTACTTTATAAATTACCATAAAATTTTCATTCGACTATATAATATCCCTGTTTTAATATAAATATTATGTCTCAAAGAACCATATGACCAAAACTGGCATTCCAAGCAGATCTTTGTCCTGTGACTTCACATACACAGTGATATGGCTCATGGCACCCAGTTGGAAAATCTAGAAGTACAAAATGTACATGTTAGCAAAACTGAGTTGAGAATTAATAGATTCTGCATAATTGTCAATCCAGGCATCCAGATCATTTAAACTAAGTTTACTTGTGGCATGAAGATGCAGTGGGAAAGCAGTCTTAGGTTTTCCATAAGACAAGCAGTAGATGGAGTTTAGGGGAGGCAGGTGACTGAACGCTAGGGGATTCCTTACGTGTTTGTTTATTCATTCCCTTTTGAGCTCCACTCATTGAAATAGGTTACCTAGCTAAAATCACACAGATGGATAAATTACAGTTCCTAACCAAAGAAGTTCTACACTGGAAATTAGAAATCAAAGTGAAAAGCGAAAGGGAAGAGAGACATACTAAAAGCTCTGGAATTGAGGAAGTGACAGGAACTAAGGCGATGGTAGTGGCACAGAAAGAAAATGTCAATTTTACCTCTTCCATCTTCTTAAGAGATTTAAGAATTGCTCTAAATTTCTGAAGAAGTGCTCATAGGCTCAGACAGAAATGTGAAGAATGAAGGTTCATTATTTTCTCTGAACTAAGACCTCAATGTGAAAAGGTAATGTCCAGCTCATTTCAGTAAGATCAGTTCCAAGGCCATCCTCATGAATAACTAACTTATTTCAATAGGATATGGACAGTTTTGTTACTTAAAGGCTCCTCTCAGCTTTATCAAGTTGCTTCTCCCTGAAGACAGGGTCAAATCACAGAGTACCTGCTCCACGGAGAGGGTTAAAGTTACAAATTGGGTAAAAGGACAAGACCTGAGAAACTGAGTTAGAAATCCCTTCAAGGTTAATATGACAGATGTTGAGGATAAGAAATATTCAGGAAAGACACCCCATGTTGCTGTTTTTAAACAGCAAGTCAGTGTCTAAGGTGACAGGAAACATAGGGAGAGGAGTAGAACTTTTGGGGGGGTTGGGAACATAATCCGGTAAATTCAGATTTGGACAAGTTGGATTTTCAATGCCTTGCACGCTAGCAAAATGGATGTGTAAAGGCATAAGGGGAACCAGCCCTTCTGTGGATAGAAAAAAGAGTAGAGCCAATGAAGAAGACTTAAGAAAAGTGGCCTGGCAAGTCAACTGAGGGTGGAGCTTATATTAACATGTAGTCCAATGATGGGACCTGGAATACACAGCTGGCCAGTTAGGACTTGGGTCTAGCCCTGTCCACTGTGGTGCTTTCCTTTAACTGACCAATCAGCCCAGGAGGGGCAGGTTTCCCTGGTCCAATGTTCCTGTTTGCAATAAAGTTCCTCCCCAACCCACTGGTGTAGGAGGGTGGGGAAGTTCATTTCTGGCATGCTGTCTCCTGTGTATCCCTGGACTCCAATCTTCAAAGCAATCGAAAAGGTCTATGCAATAAAGGAAGCACCTTCATTCCTTTTTGAAAAAAGGAAAAGGGAAAAAAATGTGGCCCGAGAAATATCATGAGTGTACTTTCTTACAAGCCAATTAAAGAGGGTGTTTTGTAGAAAGAGGAAGTGATCAAAGGTGTCAAATCCTTTGAGGAATCAAGCAGGTCAAGGTCTGATCTAAGGATGTGACTGTCATTTGTGGTCTTGATGAAAGCAGCTTCAGGGAAGTGGTAGATTAAGGAACCGATTGTGGGGCTTTGAGAAACCAGCAGGAGGTTAGACAGCAGAGACAAAAACTGTGAGTAATTTGCTCACCATTTGCATTGTAAAAAGCAAGAAAGAGGTCAGTAGCTAAAAAGGGATGAAATCCAGGAAGGAGGACTGTTTGGTATTTTTGTCTTCTTCCTGTTCATTTTCCTTCCCGCCCCCCACGCCACCTTTTTTGTTTTTCGTGGGTTTTTTTTAATATTCTGTACTTGAATCCATTGAATAAGAAAGAAAGAGGAAAATGAGAGAAGTTACAGACTAAAAGGAAGGTAGGCTAATTCTCAGGTCCAGTGCAGGGACTGGGAATGCCTCAAAGAGGAAGAGGCAGATCTTATCATTAAAACTGGGACCAAGAGAGATAAAAAGGTGGGTGGAACATAGTAGTGTATAGATGTGATGCTGAACCACTGAGAGAGTTTCTCTCTGAAGGTTCTATGTTCTATATCTGGATCTTCTGCTGTAAATGAGGTAAAAAGTAGACAAAAAATATTAGCTGAAGTCAAATATTTAAGGGAGATAAATTAGATTTGAAATGACCATAATGGAGAGCAGAAGGACAAACTCGCTCGGGACATACAGAAAAATTGCCCATTGGTGTCACTGGCCCAGTAGAAATGGTTAACTATAATTAAATGAGTATTAGTTATTCTGAGGTTTGTTTTTTTGTTTTGCGTTTTGTTTTGTTTTTGCTTTGTTTTGTTTTAATTTTCTCTAGCAAACCTCAGAAATTCAGAAAGAAATATGAAGAATATAGATTCATTACTTTCTCCAACCTAAGACCTAGATGTGAAGAGGTAATGTCTGGCTTATTTCAACAAGACCAGTTCCAAAGCCATCCTCATGAGTAATTAATTTATTTCAGCAGGGCAAATACATTTTTGTTGCTTATAGAGACTCCCCTCAATTTAATCAAATTGCTTCTTCCTGAAGGTGCAGTGTAGGCAGCTAGGAGTTAACAAGAGAAGGGAACTGGACAGGTTGGGCCTGATTTAGTCTGAAAGCTACACTTGATCAGGCTTAAGCCTGGAAATTACAGCTTCAGACATGCCAGGGGACAGCCAAATTCCCACCAAGCG
The DNA here is from genome assembly GCA_004026545.1 of Mormoops blainvillei. Classification (NCBI taxonomy): domain Eukaryota; kingdom Metazoa; phylum Chordata; class Mammalia; order Chiroptera; family Mormoopidae; genus Mormoops; species Mormoops blainvillei. The sequence continues at coordinate 368,788 of PVJD01000263.1, forward strand.
GATTAACATTCACCCTTTCCCCAACCCTGTGGGACCAGCTCTCCAATCTCCCCAGGGGACAGCTTTGCCTCTAACTATGCAAGGGGGTGGAATAAACAATAAAGGGGAAATTGCTCTGCTGGGTGCAAGCCCAGATGGTGCAGGAGAGGTCCTTCTTCCATGAGGCATGCACAGCAGAAGCTAAGATGGCAACCAGAAAAGGGAGGTGTCTAGCTTGGGAAAATGACCAGACTGGATAAGGGACACAACCCCAAAAGATCTAGAAAAGGGATTGGTTAGGGGGAAGTGACTGCACAAGCCTGGAAAGAGCCAGAAAAGAGGTTGGTTAGCTTAACAGAAAGCCTGCTCTTCCCCAAGCCTGAGATAATATAATCAAAGCTTAACAAAGGTTTGTTCCTTGGCTCCTTGGTGCACTCTGTCTCCATAGCAGTCGCTCTGCTCCGAGTGTGGCAATGCAGTGCTGGCCAGGGTGCAGCTGGGAGCAGAGACTATGCTACATCACTGGAGCCCAGGGTGATTGCATTACAGCTCTGAATTCTGACCCTCCTGGGCAGGCACTTATATTGACCAGGCTCAGGACTTCTTCCACAGGGCAATGGAGCTGAACCAACTGGTTGTGGATGAGACATCTGGCATCTGGGGACATCTAGGACAGTCTTTTATTTTGCCGCAAGAAATCTTGCTACTACACCTCATCACCTCTGCATGGCTGCCCGAAATGCTTCTCGTTACTCTGTGGAAGAACCCTGTTTCCACTGGCGACAAAGGCAAGATCAGGTCACAGGGGTCAAGAAGGTAGTTCAACTATCAAACTGGGTGAACGGACAAGGCCTGAAAGACAAATTTAGACACCCCTACCGATTTGCAGAGCACATACAGAGTCCAAGAAGGGGAACAAGTTCTTAGAACTAGTTTGGTCACAAGAATGATTATTTATTTCATTTGCTGTACAAAGTCAGAGAACAGAAAGCTAGGTGAACTTGATCTGACTTATCGGTCAAGCTTTTCTAAATTCCTACTACTTATGGGAAATTGCTCTAAGAGGTTGAGTTGAATTCACAGATAGGAATTAAATGGCCTTAACTGTGTGGATTGAAGGGTTGCAGAGTCAGGCAGATTATAAAATAAGGCTTTGTAATCTTAGAAGATCTCCCTCCCTACCCTCTAGTCCCTAATCATACACTCAGCATTTGTGTGGTGTCACCAAAATGATGGGTGCTGTAACTCCTACATGGGAATTGAGAGGACACGCTGTGATCATGAGCAAATATATCGTAAGGAAATGAAAAAAGAGGGACAGAGAAGAAAGACAATAGAACCAGAGTGAAAGAGAGGTCAGGAGTTTAAGAAATTTCAAAGGAAATTTCATATGTGAATAAAAACAGAATGAAAGGGCAGAAGAATGTAGTGACAGGAACCAAAGTTTTGCTGCCCTAAAGCTGCCTTTTTTGGGATATTGAATGTAAACTGTTTATTAAGAGATAAGACTCAGAAAATACCTATGACCATCCAGCCTTTTCCTGGCCAAGAGATTCAGACAGAAAAATCTGCTTTAGGAAGATTTTAAGATGTTCATCACAGTTTAATTTGAATTAATAAGGATAAAATAGAGGGGTTCAGCAAGGTCCTGTTAGCTAGATATCCCCTGGGTCCCATTGTTTCTGAGTTACCAAGCGAGGATTGTCCTGCCACAAGTGCCTCACTCTTCCTCAACTGCTTGTAAATCACCCATTCTCACTTCTGAAATCTAATGCTCCATCCCTCCCTGCTTCCTCCTTTGTCCTAAAGTGTTACATATACCCAAGGTTACCTGACTGTCTTTGGAATTTTCATGTCCATGTGAATTCTCCCCATGCACGTTTATTAAAAATTTTTGTTTTCCCTTGTTAATCTCTCTCTGTTAGTTTGATTATTAGCCCAGCTAGAAGTATTTAGAAGGTGGGAGTAAAACTATTAATTTTTTTTTCAGCCCCCATAATAAAAGTGTTAGTAGCCCTTTTTACTTTTCTTCAAACATAGTTTAATATAGATATGTACATTAAAATGTCAAAATGTGAAAAAACACATTTTGGGGATAGATGAAGAAAAGAGGTATAAACAGTGGGTTTAAGCATAGCGGTCCGCAGGAAGCAATCACAGAGCCCGCCAGAGGATGCGCCGAAGTGGCGGCACACGAGCACCTGGGAAACCGGCAGGACTCCACTGAAGGGGCAGGTGGGCAACAGTACCAGCCTGGACTCAAGAGTTGTGGTTCATAAATCCTGTCTGTGCTGCTATTGCTTTCAGACTATGTTCTCAAAAATTGCTTCAACTAATATTTACCGTAACTATCCAAAGAAAGAGAACAATATGCAATTTAAGAGTAAGAAAAATTATATACTTTTTAATGTCATTGATACAATGACTAATAATTTTGAAAAACCTCAAAGCTTTACCTATGCATGTCATTACATACATTTGTACGTCTCTCAAGCTTTTGATACCTTGATTATAAAAGTGTTGAAAGAGCTACCTGACACATAAATATGACTTTATCTCCTATACTGTCTTAAACAACCTTGGAAAGGGTGCTGCTTGTGCAATCCAAAAATCTTCAAACTTCATTGCCTCAAACTATATTTGGTTTAACTCAGGGGTTAGCAAATAGTTTCTGTAAAGGCCCAGACAGTAAATAATTTATGCTTCGTGGGACAAGGGTATATTTTATAACTATCCAATTCCACTGTTGTTGAAGCTCAAAAACAGCAGCTGATAATAGATAAACAGGTGAGTATGGTAAAACTTTATTTACCAAAATAGGTAGACACCTGGATTTGCCCATGAACTATAATTTGCAGGCCCCTGGATTAGTTTGTGAATTTATAAATTAATTAGATTATTTTTCATCTGAATATTATAGTTTAGATAATCTAGATTTAGTATTTCATTAACAATGTACAGAACATTGAATTAATCTGTAATTATTTTATTTTGGCATTCATCCAGTGTTAAAAAATAATTAAGAAGACATTTTTTTAATTTTTGAAAATGTATTTAATGAAAGGACAAAAATTGAATACATTATGTAAAGCACAAAACAAAATAATTAAATAACAGTGAAATATTAAGAAGACAATTAAGGTGATGCCAATAAACTTTAACATTTCATGAAGTGAACTGTCCCCTTTTGGAGAACAGCAAAATGGACCAGGAGGCAGGAAACTTCCATAGAATAAAGAATAAAGAACAAGAAAGAGAAAATTAGAAAATATCTGATTGTCTGGGGCCTCATAGTCAATCACGTTTTGGAGTGTGAAGAAACAAAACATAACTATTGAGCCCAGGGTTGGCTTGGCATTCCGGGATTGGCTGACCGGATATACTGTGTATCTGGTAACATAGAGCATTTATAGGGACACAAAACTTATCTAAGTTTCTTTTTGCTGACATGGCACCTGAGGCAGCAGCTGCTCCATCTTGAGCCTAGAAATTTATTTCAACACTACTAACTTGGTAAGGTGTAAGTTTTGTGAAGGCAAAGACTTTTCTTTGTTCATTGTTGCAGCTATAACATATAATAAGTACTATATATTTAATAAATAAATGAATTTATTTTATAAATCAGCTGTTTCTGCACAAAATGAAAGTTGATAAAACTTCTTTACCAGCGAGTCAATATCTGAAGTGGAATTTTCCTAATAAAGTCCCTGGAAGTTACCATATTTGTTCTACCTGCATATTTAAATAAATATCCTGTCCAAATATGTCTGCCAAAGTGTAAGTTATCTGTATTTTAAGTCACTAATTAATCTACTAAGTTTGTTACCCAACAAAAATAATATTGCTTTCTTTCATTTCTTCTTTAGTACTGAGGCAGGATAGTAAGAAGCTAGGGAGATTCCTTGGCAAGTAGAATGGGGAAACTGAGGCAGGGAGCTGAGCAAAATGGCCGAGCAATGAATAGCCAGATTTAGAAGGTCACTGGGCAAGAAAGCATCAGATGCCTAGCAAGGAGAAAAACTTGCATAGGACCACATTCTCAGGGTGGTCTTTCCTCCCTTGTCATATAGCTTGCCATGCAGTTTAGGCCCCCGACCTTTCCTCCCTAGGCATAACTTCCGGGCCTCAGTTGTATTTTAGCTCCAGGCCCAGAAAATTGGCAAAACCAACCAGGCAACACCAGGACCAGCTGCAAGGACTAATGACCCCTTCCCTGGTGCTGACCAGCCCATGGAGACCACAACCCTCAAAGGGCATACCTAGAAAAACCAATGAGACTTCCCACTAAGACTTCCCCTAAACTCCCAGCCTTTAAGAACCCTCAAAACAAATGTCCCAGTGCTCACTCTCCCTCTTGCGAGCAAGTCCAAGCCTTCCCTTCTCCTTCTCCCACAGGCATGCATCTCCTAAATTCTAAGGGACCCCAAGAGACTGGCAACCAGGAGAGGAATGGGCAGCAGCGGCTCATCCAGGACTAAACCCCTGAACCTGTCTCCAAGGCCCCCTTTTCTCTGACACTCCAGTGAGCTGACAGCAGCTCTGCCATGGCTCACTTCTTTCCCATAACATTTCTGGAGAGCCAAAGCAGCCTTGCCTAGTCTCTCTCTTGTTACTTCTATTCTAGGCCCTTCCTTGTTTCATTGTCCCTGGATTTTAGAAACGTACTGTCAAAATCACCTGGACTCGTACTGTAAAATTTTTCCTGCACGAAGTCAAAAACCCACACACTGCAGGCTGGCCCGAGGCAGACTCTGCTCTGTCCCGGTCCCTTTCCAGTAAAATACTAGTTTGAAACACTTCTCTACCACCAAAAAAAAAAAAAAGAAAAAGAAAAATCCATTTCCTGTTTCTTACACTCCTGCTGTAACAATCTTAATTCTTTTTGAGGCTATATGGATGATTCTGCTTATCAAAGAAGTGATCAAAACAAAAAGGGAAAAATTAATGTTCTAATATTCATAAATCTTTTTAAAAGATAATAAGAATCTGGTCACTAGTAAACCAAAAGCTCCACCTAACAAGGTATAATCAGGCTGTTTGCCTTACTACCCTGACTTTTCTGAACATCAGGCTTGGATTCCAAAGGCCCAAAGTGACCCCATCTCTTTGTTTGCAGGATTGCGAATGCCCAGGGCACAACAGGAGGTATTGCACAGATCCTCGCAGGGCTATACTCATGACGATGGGGAGAAGGATATTGCTCAGCCAAATCTCGGAGTCTCAGAGCTGAGTGTTCCTATGCCAGATAACCCCCCAAGGGATATAAGGTTTGTTGTATAATGGTTCCAGGCAATGGCTTGCACAGGTTCCCTGGTAGCAGCCATCAAAGATATGCTCACTGCTTCCCTGCAAACTCCCATTTCTCATAAGCACATGTCCCCACTCCCTCCTACCCCACCACAGACACACACATACTTCAAAGGTCACATCCAGTCACCCTCTCTTTCTTCTTAAAGCATCCAGTCACTCCCCTCCTGAGTTGGGGCAGGAATAGAGGTCTTCAATCTTTCTCTATTCTCTTTCTAGTCCTGTTAATAGCATATACAGTGTTTTACAACCCTCAGGGCCTTCCTTTTGATACTCAAGAGCCTCTTTGAAATTGAAAAACAAAAATGAGTATTAGCTTTTTCACTCGTTGCATCCCTGCTTTATTGCTAGCTTAAAGATCCTCCCCGTACCCCCCCACAAAAAACAAACTTTTTTTCCCTTGCATTTCTACTAAAACAATCCAAATTCTTCATACAGATATAAGAATAATTATGCTGTCAGAGAAAAGATCAAAAAGAAAAGGAAAAATGTAATATTTTCTTATGTATAAAAAAAGTTAAAATTCTTTCTATGGCCTGAGGGCCTTCCAGGACCTGTCCTTTCTTATCTCTTTGACCTCATCTCTTATTACTCTGCCCTCTTGCCCTTACCCTAGAGCCACACAGCCTTCTTCCTTTTCCTCAAAAGTGTCAACAACATTCTCATCTTTGAGGCTTTGCTGTGACCTCTTCTAAGAATTCTTTCTCCACAGACAGATGCTGGCTCCTTCACTCCACATCTTTCTCAGAAGTCATTTTCTCATTGACAGCTTCACTTGCCACTTTATTAAAAATTATAAACCTCTCACCCTACGTTATATATCCTTCTGCCTACCTTTTTTTTTTTTTTTGAGCTAGCTTTATCTTACTTATTTTGCATTGCTTATTGTTAGTCTTATTTGCCAGAATGTAGTTTTCATGAGGGTCAGGTTGAGTCTTATTGTTGCATCCCTTTAACTAGCATGCTGTAACACCCCCCAGTATTTCCTGAGTGAATGAATATTGGACTTATCTTAAAGAAACAGATAGATAACATGCTCAGCATTATTTTTCGCTAAAAGAAAGGAAGAGGCAATAGTTTAAAGTGTGAAGCCTGAGAAGAAAGAGTCATTTGATGGGAAACCCAAGAAGGACTTTATCTCCTCAGATGGACTCCCAATGGTTGATCTAAGGGCCTGAGATTTTATAGGTAAGAGCCTAGTGGCCATTTGCTGTCAGGGGCTATTCATGGACTGTGTACACCGGGAAGAGCCTCTGACTGAACTCTTAGCTTCCCACTCTATGTCCTGCTCATTTGGCCGTCCGAGTCAACTATTATAAGGGAACTTTTTATGTATGGACTCAGGCCTGCCCTGTCCTACTTGAGCTGCTACATAACAGTCAACCCGGACACATAATGCAACTAGTCAGGACTGCTTGATTTGGACAAATCAGAAGTGTATGGATTTGGATAGCTTCCTTATATAAAATGGACCTAATTGCAAACCAGGGCAGAAACTTTCACTGTAAAAGGAGGAACACAATTTAAGTTGCTACCTGAATATGTGTCTTCCTGGGCTTCAGCTCCTTTAGCTTGATTAAATGCATTTTTTATTCTTTATTATAGTCTAAAATTAACATTTATTAACATAGTTTCTGACGAAGTTTACTGCAATAAACACCCCTCTTTTCATAGGAAATTTCATAGTGGCAAGTGCATGATGTCGCAACAATAGTGATCATTGAAATAAGCTATATTTCTTTGTTATATAGTCATCAAATCCTGATTTTTTTTTTACCTAGCACAGTAGCGACCCTATGAGTAAAAATAAATCCACACCATGTGAAACTGACAAGACCGAACACAGAGTGAGATACAGCGATTCACTAAACGAGCATTCTACCACGATTGCAATATTTACCCACTGCACAAATATTAAAATCTGATTATGGGAATCAGTGCTGACTAATGTATTTAACAGTAGATATACTCTAAAAGTGAGAAGATAGACGCTTTGTCTAATATTGTATCTCTGTAATTTGTGATAAAATGTGCTGACTCATCCCATGACTTTTAGAACAGAACAATTCGTTTAACAAAGATGTCCCATAAAACTTCTTTTGTGCACAATATTTGCCATTCCAAAGCATGAGTTTTACTAATTAACTAGCAACTGTGTTAGGATTTTAACGCAGAAATATGAAATGTAGTAGAACATTTCGTAATAACTTCTCAAGGGACACAAAACCAAATATCCTTGGGTTGTGTTGTGATCAAGTTGTGCTCGTTACCAAGGTCATGTCCATCTGCACTACAGTTTCAAGGACTTGAGATTAGCATTTAGAAATAGTTACACAGTATACATTGTGGTTGGTTGATTCCTGCTCTGTTCTTATAGTGATATCGTAACCAATGCAGGTGTCCTTCAATTTGAACTTCTTCAACATGGCAACAAAAACAACAACAATGTAAATTTTGTTTTGGAAGTGAGTTGGAATCAATACACTTACACTTGGAGACAGATCAAATGCACACAGAAATGCAGAACTACTGTATTATCATTATCATCTGTATGTACATTCAGTGTATCAACAAACACATCCACTGCCTCAATTACAGATTAATACAGACCGATCTGATTGCTCACCTTGCCTGCCATGGGTAAGTTTTTACATACACACAACTCACCGAACTACATAACTCTCCCAATAAGCATATTAATTCTCTAATAACTAACAAGAGCATATATTGCAATGTGAGTTGACCAAAGGGGACTGGAGTACTTCAGTGAGTTACTATGTCTATATGTAATTTACACAAATAGCATTATTATAGCTCTTATCTTTTAAGTTAACCATTGAATACATACCTCTAATTCTCTCAGTCTTAGAAGGTAGGATTTGTATCCCCTTTCTTCTCAAATTAAGAGACTTTAGCTGAGAGATGCAAGTGACATATCCAAGACTACACAGCTAGTAACTGCTAGAGGAGATTTATTCCAAGTCTTGTCTTCTGTCAGCGGAAGATTAGGGTGGAGTCTGTGACAGAATGATGGGAAAAATTATTTCTATTTAAAGATTAGGGATCCTAATTTCTATTCCTGGATACTAAGAAAGGGGAACATTTTTCATGTCAGAATACTTCATGTTACACTGTTTTGTGCTCCATTCACCACACCTGCCATTCCTTCAGCACCTCTCTTTTCCACAGTCATATGGCAAAACTTCCACTAGTCTTAAATATTCACTGTTGATTGTTTTTCTGCCTTTCCTCCTGGATCTGAATCACAAGGGCAATACCATGAAATGTATCTGTTAATAACAAAACCTTCTATTTGGGGCAGTGTTCCTAATGTTTTTCTTTCCTTCTTCTTTTTTTTTTCTCTCACTATTTCCCCTCTAAGAAACCTTTACAGTCATTTTTCCCCCAGTGTTTCTGCCTTGAAATGTTAATGCCACTGATATACTACATACTTGTTTTTGTACTGTGGCCCTTTGTTTTTGTTTGATTTTCTTTTTTCTTTTATGTAAGACTAGATCATAAATCATTAGCTTGTTTCTTTCTTTCTTTTTTTTAATCCCCCCATTTTGGCTAGCATTTAGCATTACCCAGCTTTTCTCTTTTAATTTTTAAAAAATTTTTCATGCCTCCACCCCCTTCCCTTTTGGCAACCATGAGCTCTTTATATATACTGCTATGTCTGTTTTGATTTGTTTTGTTTTTTTGATTCCACATATAAGTAAGATCATATGGTATTTGTTTTTCCCTGTCTGAATTATTTCACTTGGAGTAATACCCTCTAGCTCCATCCATGTTGTCTTAAATGGCAAATTTTCATTCTTTTTAATTATTGAATTATATACACACACACACATACACACACAGAGTGTCCAGCACAAATAATGCTCCTTTTTATTACAAAATCTTTAGTTACAAAATCATAAGCATGTAATTCTGAAACATAACAATATCACACTCAAGCACACCATATGACATTTTAGGTGAAATGCTCAAATTGCTGTCCATCTCGTGTGAGACATTGCTGTACCTTACCAACCACACTCAAGCAAGCCTTATTTCTGCCGGACCCTGCATATGTATATATATACATACATACATACCTCATCCTCTTTTTTTAATTATATTTTATCGATTAAGCTATTACAGTTATCTCAATTTTTCTTCCTTTACCCTCCTCCACCCAGCAGCACCTATTCCCTCAGGCAATACCCACACCATTGTTCATGCCTGTGGGCCCTGTGTATAAGTTCTTTGGCTACTCCATTCCTATTCTGTACATTACATCCCATGTCCCCATGGCTATTCTGTAACTACCTATTTGTACTTCTTAATCCCCTCACCTATTCACCCATTCCCTCACACTCCCCTCCCATCTGGTAACCATCAAAACACTGTATCCTTGATTCCTTTTCTGTTCTTCTCGTTGCTTTGTTTTTTGTTTTGTGTTTTTTTTTATATTCAACTGTTGATAGATATGTACTTATTACCATTTTACTGTTTACAGTTTTGATCTTCATTTTCTTAAATAAGTCCCTTTAACCTTTCATATAATAATGATTTGGTGATGATGAACGTCTTTAGTTTTCTTTTTTCTGGGAAGCTATTTATGGGCTCTCTGGTTCTAAATGATAGCTTTGCTGGGTAGAGCAATCTTGGATGTAGGTTCTTGCTTTCATGACTGAATATTTCTTGCCAGCTCCTTCTAGCCTGCAAAGTTTCTTCTGAGAAATCAGCTGATAGTCCTATGGGAACTGCTCTGAAGAGAGCAGTTTAAGATTTTCTCTTATCTTTAACTTTTGGTATTTTAATTATGATGTATCTTAGAGTGGACCTCTTCGCATCCATCTTGTTTGGGACTCTCTGTGTTTTGTGGACTTGCATACCTATTTCCTTCACCCAATTAGCAAAGTTTGCTTTCAATATTTTTTAAAATAGATTTCCAATTTCTTGCTGCTTCTCTTCTCCTTCTGGCACCCTTATGATATGAATATTGGACCTCTTGAAGTTGTTGCAGAGGCTACTTACACTATCCTCATTTTTTTTAATTCTTTTTTCTTATTGTTCTGATTGGTCGTTTTTGCTGCCTTATGTTCCAAATCATTGATTTGATTCTTGACTTCACCCACTGAACTGTTGTTTCCCTGTAAATTGTTCTTTATTTCAATTACTGAATCCTTCACTTCTGACTGGATCTTTTTTATGCTGCTCAGGTCCTCACTATGTTCCTTGAGCATCCTTATAACCAGTGTTTTAAACTCTGCCTCTTATAGATTGCTTATCTCCATTTTGTTTAGCTCTGTTTCTAGAGTTTTGATCTGTTCTTTCATTTGGACCATGTTCCTTTTTCATTTTTAAAAAATTTTTAAAGTTTTTATTTATTTATTTTTAGAAAGAGGGAAAGGGAAGGAGAAAGAGAGAGAGAGAAACATCAATATGTGGTTGCCTCTCACGTTCCCCATCCTGGGGACCTGGCCCACAACCCAGGCATGTTCCCTGATGGGGAATCAAACCAGCAACCATTTGGTTCACAGGCCAGCACTCAATCCACTGAGCCACACTAGCCAGCACAGGGCCATGTTTTTTTGTCTCCTCATTTTGGCTGCCTCCCTGTGTTTGTTTCCATGTATTAGGTAGAGATACTATGACTCCCTGTGTTGGTGGCGTGGTCTAATGTAATAGGTATCCTGTAGGGTCCAGTGGCACAGCCTCCCCTATCACCCAAGCTGGGTACTTGAAATGTGCCCTTTGTGTGGTCTGAGCACACCCTATTTCTTGTAGTTGAGCCTTGCTTACTGTTGGCAAGTCAATGGGAAAGATTTACTCACACCAGTCAGCTGCAAGGACTGGCTGTGGCCACTGACCACAAGCCTCTGCTCTCCATGGAGGATCAGCTGTGCAAGGGCAGGGTGGAGGTGCTCTGACATGGTCTGTCCATGTCAGACCTGTCCACTGGGTTCACAGGCTTTGAAGTTTCCTGGGTGGTGCAGGCAGGGTCAGCCCCCACCTGTGTTCTGCCTGGGGTCACACTGCATGAGCTATAAAACAATCTGAGATGGCTGCTACTTGTGCTGGGCTTGAAAATTCCCAGGTGAAGTCAAGCTGTGAATATAGGCTGGCTGCTGCTAGTGCTGGGCCTGGGTCTGGTCAGCAAGAGGTATGGGGGCCAGGGGCCTACTGGGTTCAGTTGTTCCTTGTTTGATAGGATTTAGGGAGTTGTGAAGCATGAGCCAAGACCAGTCATTCATATGGAAAAGTCGCGGTTAACAGTTTGGCTTGGCCCATAAATTGAGCAGGGCAGAGTGTCTAGGGATCTCCAGGGATAGGATTAGATTTCTGGGTGTTTTGATGATAAGTTGTAGGAGTTCCTTATAAAGTTTGGACATTAGCTCTTTATTGGAGGTATCATTCATGAATATATTGTCCAATGTTCTATTACCTTTTAAAGGGCTATGAACTGTTGCCCCTGCTGGTGTGGCTCAGTGGATTGAGTGCCAGCCTGGGAACCAAAGGGTCACTGGTTTGATTCCCAGTCAGGGAACATGTCTGGGTTGCAGGCCAGGTCCCCAGTATGGGACTTGCAAGAGGCAACCACATATTGATGTTTCTCTCTCTCTCTTTCTCCTTCCCTTCCCCTCTCTCTAAAAATAAAGAAATTAAATCTTTATTAAAAAAAGTAATGGGTAATGAACCATTGAAATAACTAAGACATTCAACCCCTCCTCAATCTTCAAAAACCAATTTTTGCCTCCTTGAGACCAGTATCACCCCTGTTGAGAATGCATGGATAAGAGTAAGGTTTCTCAACCTCAGCACTATTGACATTTTCAGCCAGAAAATTCTTTGCTGAGAGGTGTTGTCTTGTACACTTTGAAATATTTAGTATCAATCCCAGTTGTGACAAGCAAAAGTGTACCAAAGGTGTTTCAGACATTGCCAGATACCCCCTGGGGGTAAAACTGCCCTTGGTTACAAAACTAAAGGCGTTCAGAACAGATTTCTTCAAGACGTGGCCCTTTGGAATGTGGATTATATTGTGCTGAAGGCAATGAAGATCCTACAAGCCTGTGAGAAACAAGAGCCTTACCCATCCCATGAGTTATCATCACAAATAACTTTTTATGACATATCTATAGGGCAAGGCAAACTTCTAATCACTGAACATCTGTTCTTCCCATCACCATGTGAATGATATTCCTCCCCCTTTGAAGCCCCAAGGTGCCTTAGCTCAGAATGTCATGTATAAATCATTTTACCTTTTGGTTTCTCATTCTCTCATGTATGTGGGATTCCTATCATATGTATTTAATTAAGTTTGGTTATTTTCTCTTGTTAATCTAATCTGTCTCATGTAGATTTAATGATCAGACCTGCCTAAAGAACTTAAGAGCTTACAATTAAGTTTCTTCCTTTGCCACAAACCACTAGTTTAGGAAAGGGCAAAGGTCCAAATGGCCAAGGATAGAGAGAAAAAAAACTTTGAACACTCACATAATAAAAAAACTGCAACTTCAATGAAGGCCCTCACTTGAACCTGACCCTGCTGGTACTCTGGCCTTGGACTTCCAGCCTCCAGAGCTGTAAGCAATATATTTCTGCTGTTTATAAACCACCTAGTCTGTGATATAATATTATACCAACCCAATGCCAACTGGAGGAGCCCAGAGGACTCCTGGTCTGAGGACTTCAGGATGACAGTGATGACCTGCCTGATGAATCTGAACACATTAGGCAACTGACCGGGAATCTTGGTTCCAACTATTGATAAGGACATAGAAAACCAAGTAAATATACAAATAATAGGACAATTATTAACTCTTGGGAGGAAGTTGTACATGGCACTTAAATTATCATAGCAATGAAGACAGTGATCTAACAAAGTAAATTTTTAGTGAAGCTAAAGTATCATAAGATTCAATAGAGAAGGGGAGGGGACAGGGAGAGTGCAGTATGAGAGTTGAGTAAGGAAGTACATTGGGTGGTATAAAAGCCAAATGTTTACCTTATATGCTAAAAAGTCAGGAATAATGCCTAAAACTCAAATAATCAAGAAGAGGTAATATTAGAATTTAATTTGGAAGCATGGAAATCAATAGGCAAAGAATCACCTTAAAAAATGCTAAAAGTTTTTTATTTCTGGAATGAAGAAGAGGGAGAGAAGGAGAGACTGGTACTTACAAGTAGCTGTTATAAAACTGGCTTTTCAAATAATTTGCATAGATAAGAAGAAAATATATTTAAAAACTAAGGGAAGGAGGAAAGAGAGGAAATGTCAGTGAGGGAATATATGAACCATTTAAGAACTCAAACTCGGCTTTTAAGCATATTTTGGGTTTAATATTTAAACTTATCAACTATCCTTAACACAGCGACTTAAAAAATCAAATAATTTCAGTTCAAAAAGGTAACTGGGGTAAGCAGTGTTATTATTTAATAATTAAATGATACATGGAAATATGTCTTAGTTATATGGAAAACGCCATAATGCAAACTGAGTTTCTTTACAGTTAAATCAGGCATAAAGGAATCTTGGGAGTTGATGGTGAGGGTTAATGAAACTTTTTTTTTTTTAATGTTGCTGGATCCCATCTCACAGAAGAGCAATTATATAGCAGAACCTCAAACCCACAGACATTTGATATAAAACTATGTGACTGGATATTCCCACAGACTCCAGAACAAGAGGGTGGGGACAAAAAGCCAATAGCCGCAAGACTTGCAAGCTATTGGCATTTGTGCGAGAGAAAGAAAACAGCTGAAATAACCAATAGGTATTCACTGGAAAATGTTTTGTGCCCATTTGAGAGCAGCAGCTAACACTGGGAATGTTGCCCAATCCCAAAGCAAGTGAGTGCAAGACATTCACAGCGAGGTCTGAAGAGGCTCACGCCGGTCATCTCCACGAGCTCTCGAAACCGAGCAGCCAGGTTTCTGTTGCAGGACAGGGACCCACAAACCAAAATCAAACAGAATATTAGGGAAAGGAAAAATCAAAATAAAAGCCAGGAAATTTCAGAAACTAAGCTTCCATGTTTTTGAAAAATTACACATACATAGGCATACACATACCCAAGAGCTTTGTAAAAATAATTTTGCCCCAAATTATTGAGGAGAATTTTTTTTTATTAAAATACAGGCTTCTAAAATGGCTTAAATTAAGTTTTAATACACATCAAAGATTGTTTTATATCAAAACATAATTCAATAAATATTTTTGAAGAGTGTTTTCATGAAATGCACATTGGTTCTGTTTGCAATATTAAAAAATGAGGAGCTGCTTAAATTGTTGGCATACTGACCATTTATTTCTTTGTTTTATTATGGCTGTTAATTTCCTTACTAATATAATAGTAGTCCCCAGTGTACATAAAAACAAATGAGTTAAAATTAGTCCCAACACCGTTCCACATGCTTCTCTGAGTCAGTTTGTCTGAGGCAGAGCTGACCCACGAGGACTTTAATTGATGTGTGCATTGAGACACATTCACAGCTTTGTTGGAAGTACTCAGAACAAATGATTCATACAATATTTAAATCTTTGGCTCTTTAAATCTCGTTGTGCTGTTTTTTGCTGAGTCCAAATTTCCCCTCCCATGTAGGCATTAAATAGGTAGGAGGTATGGCATTTGATTGAAATTCTGAGTCAACTGTGTGTTGTTTTCACTTCCAACATCAAAAGTTTTAGCCAACCAGCCTCTTATTCCTCCCATCCCAATTTGACATTCACCTATAGGTATTTTTAAATGGCTTCAAGGAACAATTTAAAATTTCTCCAATACTGATTCATTTTAGAGGGTCTCTGTCCCCTGCATGAGGAGAATGCCCCACCATAAAGGATTTGCACTTCACCGGGCTACTTCTTGTGCTACGTGTTTGAATAATTCTATTACGCGTAAGAATGTCAGCTTGCCAGTCTGAAGATTCCCTCCTAAGCATTCTCCTGGGGGTGTGAAAAGTACTATATGTTAAAGATAGAATTTATATTTGTACAATATTTCTAAGACTGCTGAAAAGCTGTGCTGATAGTTCACAAGCAGTTATTATGTCCAGAGTTATGAGAGGCACATTTCTCATCACAACC
Source organism: Mormoops blainvillei (assembly GCA_004026545.1). Taxonomy (NCBI): domain Eukaryota; kingdom Metazoa; phylum Chordata; class Mammalia; order Chiroptera; family Mormoopidae; genus Mormoops; species Mormoops blainvillei. Next base: position 384,152 of record PVJD01000263.1, read on the forward strand.
TTGTATAATCAAAATATAAGAAATAGAAAGGTATATAAAAAGAAAGCATAGTTAGAAATAAACTCTACACTAAAAACTCAAGGACATGTGAGTGATGAACAAACTGCTCTTGAGAAAGCTGGAACTGAAACAGGTGATGCATTGTAACTGCGTTATAAGAAATATCTTTCTTGAGCAATGCAAAAAAGAAGTATTTAATGCCAAATGATGCAAAGGGTTAGAAAAATGGCACTTTCTTTTTAATTCATTTAAAGGAATATAGCAACAGATCTTTATAGGTTAGATTTATTTAGACAAGCAAGGTAAGATTTTAGTTAACATAACAATTTAACTCACTCTTCTCTCTTTAAATGTTATAATTTTCAGTAGTTATAAGCCAAAAGAGCTTTTCTATTTTTAGTGTTAGCATTCCACATGAAAGTATATTCTGCGTTTTGGAGAGGAAATTGGACCTGATATTACAGCCACCTGCAAATTGAGAGTTTCAAGAAACAAGGGAAAATGATATTTCTCTAAGCTAAAGGGAAAGAGATCTCTCTGAGTAAACTATAACATATTACTCTAAAATACATGAGAGAGTGACATGAGAGAGTGACAATATTTACTACAAATGTTGCATGTAATTGAGAATAAGAAAGTTTGTGTAAATTTTACAATATGATATTATTTTTCCAATTTTAGAAACTGTTACAAAATCAGATTTCATTTGAACACATTGTGTTTTGGCATTTTGGGTGGGCCAGATTTTAAGGAGAAACAGTGAGGTTATTATCTTCTCCATGACACATTTGAATGGCCACTCCCAAGTAATTCCAGATTTCAAAAACTAGAATTTCCAGCCACAGACAGCAAATGGATTTCATTCACTGATTTTATTCACAGCTATGACTGCTTAAAAAACTGACAGTCAAAGCTATAACTAACATAGCTGTATTTTCCTAGGACTTTTGAAACAAAGGTTACATAGTTCTTTTAAAGTGCACAGTAGTGAAGAAAATCAGTATGTACCATTTAAAAAATCTCTCACGATGGTCTTTGTAAAGGGGATTCTAAGAAAAAACTTCACAAAAATTCAGTTTACTGACTCAGTTTAAATGGAAATTAAAATTTGTCTGTATAGGCCTGGCGTGTGCGGCTCAGTTGGTTGGAGCCTCATCCCCATAAACCAAAAGGTCACAGGTTAGATTCCAGGTCAGGGCTCGTGCCTGGGTTACAGGTTCTGTCCCTAGTCTGGGCATGTGCAAGAGGCAATTGATCAATGTTTCTCTTCCTCTCTCTCTCCCTCCCTTCCCCTTTCTCTAAAATCAGTGAGAATGTCTTTGGGTAAGGATTAAAAAAAAACCAAAAACCAAAAAACTGCATCAAAGTTTGAAAGAGGAGCATCAAAAATTCCATAATTAAAAAATAAACATTAATTTTAAAATAGTTGTTATTTGTTATTAGGGCAAGTATATCTCATCTATATCCCCCCATATTGGTCTTCAAATCTCTTCCCATCTTACCCACACTCCATAAGAGTATTTTGTTTTTTAAAAAAATAAAAATTTCCTAAAGTATACTGCAGAAGAGAGATGAAAAAAGGCAGAAAAGAGAGTTCCATGAATATGTCCGTTTAGGAATCAATAAGCTAAATACTATTTACAGGCTTATTTAATGCAGTTTTTCTGAGCCTTTAATCTGTTAAAATGTACAGTAAACCTCCAAGAAGGTGATGGAGAAAGCAGTGTGCCCCTCATTTGTTTAATCACAAATCCTAATTTGTGGGATTAGTGGTCCTCTAAATCCAGAAGCAATTTTTCAAACAGTTATTTCAAAACAAAGAATGAATTGTCTCAAAGGTTTTTATGGTCCCATTTCCTATTGAATGAAGTCTGGACTCTTTAGCTTTACACTCGTATTATTTAGAATATGCCCCAATCTATTTTTAATTAATCTTAGGTCAAATCACCCACTTTTCCTATGCCTTCATTATCTTGAACCATTTGCAAGTCCCTTGTTGTTTCACATTTCTCTGCCCTTGATCAGAGTGTCCTCTCTAGCCTGAACATTCTCTCTGATACTTTTGTTCAGACTTGTTTTATTCCCTTTGTAATCTCTGCTACCCTCCTCCCTACTTCCCAGGACAAGCTTATTGAAACATTCTCGTCTCTCCTATAGATTTTAACAAAGGCTATTACCATGGAGTTATATGTGTGCCTTCCCCTCCTCTAAAGTGCGAAGGCCGCCTAGGGCAGACCTAGCTCTTATTTGTATTTGTGCTACAAACACCAGCTACAATGCTTGAAACGTGGCAACATGGTAGGTGCCTATTAAATCACTGCTAAGGAAACAGACAAATATATACATATATTTTAATGAGGACTCTAGTACTTTTCACTCTAAAAATGAAGAGAAAAAATAAGCCAAGTTTTTTTTCAATTAGAGTCTAAATACAAATTTCCTAATGATCAGATAATTTAGATTTGATAGTATAAACTCAGTCTGAAATGAATAATCATATTAATCCATCACTGTTTTAGTGTGTTAAAAAAATCATGTTCTAACACGAATTATGATTCTTTAATTACTAAAATTATCCTAAGTACCATGAAAAAAAAGTTTAAATTACAGAGAAAAATACTTCCAATAAAGCTTTACTCTAAAACACAAAATTTCATGGCCAAGTTAAATTTTCAAACACATTAAGATTTAAAGAGGAGTACCATGTCATATTCCAGGTGAAGAAATCTTGTTTATGCTTTTTAAAAAGTTGAAAAACGAACCGTCTAAAACAAGGTTGCCGTATACATCCAGGAACATTGCAACTCTTTAATTGAGAAGTTACATCATCTGCTGGACGCCCACCCAAGATACCTCTGAGGATAGTGTAATGGCATACCAGGCTAATGAGAATATTCTACTAATGAGGACGGTCAAAGTATGAAAACTTAGCCCGATAAAAATAACTAGTGCCGTCATGACTTAACCGCAAATTTTATTTATGTGTTTTTTTTACCATTGGACCTTAATTAATCATTATTTAATTGACCACAGATGTGTCAAATGGCTCCTTTTTCAAAATTAACTTTCTTTTTTGAATTGGTAAAGTCAGACGAGAGTGCCACTATATTAAACTCTTGGTGCTAAAATGACTTAATATCATGTATCTAAATTCTGCATAGAACTTGATTTGAGACCATATTATCCTGTTCCTATAAATGAAATTTTTAAAAGGTTATTTTAGTGAAAAAGTAATGTAACAGTCTGCTAAATATGCCATACCCTGAGCTAAACTAAGAGAAAAGTCGAAGACTCACATGTGAGGTGAGCTGAATCAAAACCTGCTGCTTAGAAATGGTGGGCAAAATACAAAGTCTGATTTTGTTGCCGTTGGAAATGGGGTTCTTGCAGTGTCCCAAGAAAAAGCATTTCAGGGACCACAGATGGGAGGATGAGGTGTAGTGGTAAGATTTATTGAAGCTTGTAGTAAACTCAAAGGACTGTCCCCAGGTGCCCAGAGTCTGTGTCTCAACCATGGCTAGGTGGTTCAGCTCCAACCCACTGTGGAGTTGAGCCTTATCTTCATCATGTCCGGAAGGGCCAGGGTCTGAAAATTCTGTGCTATTATTTCAGTCTGTGCCAAAGCTCAGTCTAGTTCAGTATGTGTCCCCAATCCGCTAGCTTAACCTTTGTTCCTGACTGCGCTGTGGAGGGCACTGCGTTGCTGAATTCAGGTTCACACTTGGAGCTGTGCTTGGAGCCTGAACGGCTGCTAGGCCTGAACTTGAAGCCCACAGTTGGAGCCTGATCCTGGGCCGGGGACCTGCGGCTGCCAAGGCCTGAGTGGCTACCACGGAAAGAGAATCCACGAACAAATGGGTAAACGAATGTGGGTTTCCCAGAGAGGCCTTTGTTAAGTTTTGATTGTATTACCCCAGGCTTTCAAACTGACCAATCTCTTTCCCAACCCTTTGCAGGCGTGCTCTGGACCATCCCCCTAACCTAACTGAAGCTTTTCCCAGGCCAGATTCCTCCCTGTTTTGCTCACTATCTTAGCTCCCACTGTGCGTGCCTCAAAGTGGAAGGACCTCCCCCTGTGCCATCTTGGCTTCTATTGTGCATGTACCTAGTGAAGGAACTTCCCCTGCTGTTTTTATTTCCCCCGGGTAATCCTGGCTAATGACCAGTAACTGATCCTTGACGGGTACCCATCCTTCCTGTCACTTTGGGGATTAGGTCCTGAGGGCGGAAGATGTGGGAGTCCCCTGAGGAGGCTGTGAATGTTATCAGGCTTAATGTCTGATTCAGCTCCCTGGTACATTAGGCTGACTGTGTAATTTCCTTTGCTCTCTTCCTCTATAGCTAGCTACCTACACTAACAGTTTCTTTTGAAATCTCTTTTTCTCTAAATTTCTGAAGTCAATTAACTTGAATTATTGAAAATGGGTTTTTGAAAACTGGGCATTGTTTCAACTATATTTTTGTTAAAACTATCAGAGTATTTCCTAGTGAGAGGTGGGGAAGAGAAAGAAACCAGACTGAAAGTTTAGCCAGGATGTGAGTAAACTCAGAAGGTGATGTAACAGCAGTGGAAAACAATGGACAAAGACAAGTCTTCTTCAGATAGAAAAGAAATATGTAATTTTAAAACCAGGGAACTACTGGGCGGAAAGAGCTGCCTAGTTCTTATATCTGTGAGTCTACAAGTATGGTCATCGTAACACACATTCATTCTTTTATGTCAGCGGATCAGCCTAATAAGCAGAATCTATCAGTGATTTTCTTGTGATATTATGCCTGTTACAGTGGGTGTGACTCATTTACTAGAGATGACCACGGGGGAAAATGACCAGAGAAATGACCAAAAAGTCAAACACTGCCAACATGTAGACACAAGGTTGAATGTACATTTTATTACATATATTTTATTCTTTTAAATTTCATGCCCAAGAAATTTACTAGGCATTTTTAAATATATAAACAGAGAAAATCTAAACTACGTTGAACAAATTGGAAGATTGGAGTATTAACTGGGTGAATCATTTCCAGGTGCTTACTGCCTGACTCTCAACACCTTTTAAAAGTAATGAATATTGCACAGACGTTGTTGGATTATACCTTGCGCTATCACGAACATCCCTGTCCATTGGCAGTTTATTACAACGATGGCACTGCTTACCAAGGCTGCAGTATAGGAAACTTTCAAAATACACACATTTACCTGGATGGTAATAATAATCACATAAAAAATAACTGCTGCTACTAAATAATATTTCTTCCCAAAATGTCATGACTGTTATATAAAGCACTCCCAGAGTTGGAACCTCCAGAAAAATAAAACCAGTTATTTTCTCGATACAAATCTTTCTTTATTTAAATGCCTCTCCCAAGGATGGGGCTGAGAGAAGATAGCTACTCTTCTGGGTATATTGTAATAGTCACTTTTCTAGGTATCTTTTTTCCTATAATTTAACTATGCCAATCTTTGCCATATAGCACATTAGAGGTCATGTTGAATTTACAGTCCAATGACATAGCTTGTTTCCCCTAAGTTCTGCCACTAACAATTAAAAATTTATTCATAAATAAGTAAAGACTTTGGACTACATGATCTATAATATGCCTTCTAACTTTAAAATTATGTGCTGCAATTATTGTCACATGTATCTTCTTTTGTTAAACTCTGAATACCAAAAGGATTCATATTATCTGACACCTGTGGAAATCTAGTATCACAATGAATTCATGAATAAACAACACAGCCACTATTTAAAATATTTTATTGCTGTTTTGAATTTTTAAAATACAACCAGTTTCTCATGGTTCTCAGGAGCCATACCCCAAATGTCCACAATGAAGAGATATTTTAAATTTGTCAACTCATAAAATATACACAATATTACAATATACACAAAAGGAACAAAAAGTTATACAAAGAAAAGTATGTCTCTTTCTCACACTGTCACTCTCTCCCCTCCCAACATATAATCATTTTAACGAGTTTGTGTGTGTGTGTGTGTGTGTGTGAGTGTGTGTATATTCTTTTTAATGTGTATATTCTTTTTAGGATAATGTATGTGTTAAGTAAAGGGACACACACAAATACTCTGGAGAGGTGTAAGGAGAAAAGGAGAGAGTGTGGCAGTGCAAATGCAACATTCTCCCTCCTGGAGCCACAAAAATGAAAAAGAGCAGCACAGACACACATACAGATGTGAGCTAAATGCAGGTGAAAGGTGATGTGGAAAACTTAGTAATTGAAGATACTGTTGTAACAGAAAACAAAGCAATAAAGTCTGTTATTGTTGACTTTCATGCAGGCGGAGCAAAAGCCCTACAAGCGAGCTGCTTTGCCTTTGCAACGTGCTGCCGTGGCTACGACACTGACTTCATCGCCAGACAGATTTGGATTTGAATTTAGCTATGCAGGCTTGGGAAAAATAATCAATCCTCTGGGCTCATTTCCAACTTAAAAAGTAATGATAAATCACAGCTCATAATCTAGTCCTGAGGACCATATGAGATAGTGTTTATCTGAGATTTTGCATATAAAATTCTGTTTTTTCATTGCTTTGAAGATCATAGACTTAAACATTGTCCATGTCCCTTTTAAAAAAAAAGATAAATGACTAATACAGCAACAAAAAAATAAAGTAGACAGAATACAATTTCATGATGACACTATGTCATGCAAAATCCAATGGAAAATACACTTGGGAATTATGTCTCAGGCTCCCAGAACTCACGGTCAAGCAGTTGGATGCACAGGTTCGCTGCTGTCATGCCATCAGCCTTGCAAAAACCTGAGTCTTACTTCTTCTGACTGATTTTTTTAGCCTCAGTTATTAGCAATCTGGTGGGGTTCTCCTGTATAACAAAATTAAGGTATTTTTTTCTCCTATGAATAGAATAATCATCTCATATCTTCAATAGAAGATTAAATTGCCTTCAGTATACTCTATGTACCAAAGCTGATGTAATTAAAATATTTTTTAAATATATGATGTTTTGAAACAAAACTTTCTAATGGCTAAATTTGAGCTATCCAGAAGACACAAATACCCAGAATAGTAGAATATCCCATGTTACCAGATGACTGCAGGTTTATTGTACATCTAAGAAACATCCAACTGGGCTGCCTGTGGACGTGTGTATCTAAGTTACCCTTGAGTCAATCATTTTTTGGACCTAGAGGCACTTTGCGAGAGCTCAAGGGCTCACACCCTCATTCATAATCTACTCCAATAATCTTATCTCTTTGAAAGGTATTGCATCATTCCCTTCATACTGATTTTTCATAGATATTTACTTGTCTCAACAGAAAATTACTAAAGCAAAAAAAAAAAACCCCACAAAAACCAAAAAGTCAAGTAAATAACAAATAATTTTACTGTCGTGGATAACAAGAATTTATCAAAGTTTTCTTTTCTTTCTCACTTTTATCACCAGGAGAAATGCAGGGCAGAATCAGTCATAAGCCCGGGCCTGGGATTAAGTTGTGTAAACTCAGATGCCCTTGAAATAATTATAAATGTGAGTGATTCTGGCAGGGACATCAGTTAGATAACTGTTTTTCATAAATTCCACAGATGTGTGGCAGTAACAACATTAATGTAGAAACAAGGACAAAGTATCATTTTTACGAAACTATTCATGGTAAGTGTTATAAACAGATGTTATAAACAAGGTCATGATAAACTCTGCTTCATCCGAATTAAACATGCAGGTCTGGTTCATGGTCACAAAGCATAATCATTCTGCAGAACATAGTCTGTTTTTTCTTTGTGAATTTGTTCATTGCTAAAAATGTACCCTTGAACCACCCATGGTATGCTTTTTTAGCCTATTTCAGCAATGGAACTCTTGAGAATAATCAAAGATTGGCTGGAAATGAAACCTCAAGCTATGTTAAGGCTGATAAGGACAAGTTGGCAAAAATTAGGCAACAGTTCTACAGGAAGGAAACTATTTCTCAGGTAAAGCTTGAATCTCCATGGCCATAATGACAGTTCTTATTTTCGTCTGTGGTTGAATAACATTTCCCAGATTTTCTCATCATACACTACTGGCTATTGCGGTGGTTATGTTTCATACAGAGAAAACTGCATCAAAGGCCATTCATCATATATGATAGCTCTGCATATCTTTTTTAGCTAATTACTGTTTTTAATTCTTAAAAAAAATCTAAATGATTTTGTGTTCAACTTCATCATTCTGTGTATATATCTGCCAAACCTAAGTTTAATTAAAATTTAGCATGTATTCTCTTTAAGTATAATATCTACCTGCACCAAAAAATTAAAGTAAATCAGTGTCTCAATTCAGATTTTCACCAAAAACAAAAACTTACAGGTTTTAGATGATTGTAAAATCATCATAATAATGTCAAGTACCACAAGTTTTAGTTCTTAAAAGCAAAAGCAAAATTAATAAAAATTTACACCTCATATTTTTATTTTTTTTCTGTGAAGAAGTGAAAAGTTATACTCAACAAGTCATTTATCTCTGGTTATTGCAATCTGTTTTCTCTGCTTTCGAGGCTTATTTGAATAACTTCAAATTATCCAAAGGAGCTATTTCCACGTGTGCTCAACTACAGTCATGGTTACTGATACTTCTGCCAAAATGTTCCATATGCCAAAATTACGGTGTGACTGGCAGTTCATAGTGAAGAATGAACTATGTGCTAGTTCAGAGGTCATTCTCCTGAGGAACATTACTTACCATCAGGCAGGTTGTTCTGCCTGCTATAATAGAATATCATAGACCAGGTGGCTTATAGACAACAAAAATTTACTCGTAATTCCAGAGTCTGGGAAGTCCAAGATAAAGGTGCCAATTGATTCAGTGTCTGGTGAGGACTTATTTTCTTGTTCATAGGCAGCTGTCTTTTTACTGTGCACTCATATGGCAAAAGTGGGGTAAAGGAGCTTTCTGGGGTTTCTTTTATAAGAGCCCTGATTCCACTCGTGAAGGACCCATCTTCATAACCTAATCATCCCCAGTGGCCCCAACTTTTAGCACCATCACATTGGAAGTTAGGCTTCAACAGGTAGACTTGGAGGGGACACAAACTAACCTGTGCTATAGAGAGCATGGGTTAACAGAGTTAAAGAAGAAGAGTGCGTCTAGATTTGCAGTGTGGCTGAGGCCCAGAAAAGAGAAGAGAGAATATATTCTCATAGACTTCCACTTACTTCTTGTTTTTCCCAACTTAATGTCATGATCATATATTACAGTTCATCTTCCTAATCACACACTCCCACTAAGTATATAAATCCTATGTGAGCCTATTCCTGAGAAATGCTCAGAAGGAAACACTTTTCAATCTTCCACATGTTCAGTTACCTTCTGGCTATTTATAAGAAGCTTTTCCCAAACCAGCCGTTTCCACATTAGCCCATACACTTCGCTCGGTTCAACAAGTTTTCCAAAGTACAGACTTCCTAAATAAAATCTTGAATAAGGTGCTTTTGCCTGTTCAGTATTCTTGTGTCATTATTAAAGTGGTGTAGTACACTAAAGTTTATAAATGTTTTATATGTACCTTATATTCTTTAGTAAATTCAAGGAGCCTTTAGTGGAGTCAGAATAAATTTATATTTTCCTTATTTCCAAGTGCAAAAACAAACTAGCTATAACTAAAATCATAATTTAAAACATAACCAAATCTTCTAATTCCTATTCCAGTGTTCTTCCTGATACCGCATCGGTCTCAACAGGAGGATAATCTTAAACTGTCTTCCATAAATAACATGCAAACTGATGTTTTCATGGGCACAAAACAGACACTGGCCATGGCGTTAATCTGCAGCACTGGAAAATTTTCACAGTCTTCTCCATCTCAGGGCCTCTAAGCGTTTTACAAACAATAAATTCATAAAACTTCTCTGAGACAGGAATTTCGCCTTTTTTTTTTCTTTTTTAATAATCTAAAGTTTAAAATAGTATAAGTTCCAGGAAATCAAATAATAAAGAAATAAGCCCAATAATTCTTCTTCACCTTGGACTGTCACTAGATCAGGGTCCATCAAGACAGAGACTCCTCTGGGATATATGTGAAAGCCATTGGTTACAGGGACCCAACACAGATCTGTTGAATCAGTATAGGTGCCCCAGAATCTGCATTTTGACACACTCCTCAGGTTACTCATATTCACTGCTGTTTGAGAACCCCAGCACAACCAAGTTTTACTCCCATGAGACAAAAAGAAGCTACAAAAGAGATACCAAAACTATGAGAGATTCAGAGATCTGTCCAGAAATACATAACTATTAGGATGTCATGTGAACTACACACACCTAACATAAGGTCAATCAGAAACAAAGTAGTTAGCCTATGCTACTGAATTAGTTATGTTCACATGATAGCATTTGATTTGGTAGTATTTTATTCATCTATAAAATGCAAGTTATACTAGAGTGTTCTTAAAATGTGAGGATTAACTCAGTGATCATAATATATGTGTTGATATATGCAATGAAAGGGTAATATAAGAAAAGATTATAGGAGAAAGCTTATGAATATGATTTCCCAGCCCTGAGAATGGTGTTGCCTATATTTCCATTAACTGCAGTTATTCAAACAGACAAATAATAGCACTGACTCTCAAAACTGGCAGCAGTTAGATTAACTCAGCATATTTAATAATAAATAGGTCACACTGTCTACAAAACTCTTACTTTGACTGGGAATCCTGCAACGGGTGCTGCCCGAGCCTGCCTGGGTCTGTAAGTCTTTGTCCTGATGATTAGATAATTAGCGAGAACATTGCAACTGTGTGAGAACTACAGTTTCACCGGCTGGTCTGAGCAGAGGGAATCATATATTATTACCTCTCTTTTAATAGTAGCTGTGATTAACCATAATAAAATATATGACTAGTAATTTCAACAGCACATGAGTCCCTGAAATTATTTCTTGCTAGGACTAAAAGGATTTTAGACTAAGAGCTCTTAATTCAAACTTGTAATTTGGGTTTAAACTATTCATTATAAAAATCAAGGCAAAGCAGAGAGAAATTATCCAGGGTCTAGAGAAAACAGATCTCTCTTTCATGATCAAACTCTTTTTTTTTTTCCCCTCAAGTGAAAAATCACGTGAGTCCCTACTCTCTCCCTTTTTTTACTTTCTATTTCCAGATCTACGAAAACAAACACCTCTGTCTTGCCCCTGACAGTAATTTTGAAAAGCAGCTGTGTTTTGCAAGATACATATTGAACAGTCAGAAAGAACTTTTTGAAGTTGAAAAATGCCTTTTGAAAGAGCAAAGGTATTTTTATTTTTTTTTTCTGTATGTCATTACATTAAATTGTGAGGATTCAAATTACCCTTTTAAAGTGTTTATGTTATCTGAACTCTATCTAACAAAGAGAGTTCTTTTTATCCAGCACTAAAGGTCTAAGCTAGGAAATCCATTCTCTTAGAATAAGTCCTCTGATTTGCTGTCACCTCTAAAGTTCTAGCAGCTGCCATGAAAAGGAACTGACACTGGAGTGTGGCTTTGGTTTTTGATTCCTATTAATCTGGTGAGTTAGCTTCTTACTGAAGGAACAGATATTCGTTATTCTAGCAGCACATGTGATAAGACACTAGCACATGCTATCAGAATCTTCAGTTACAAAAAGCTGCGGAGATTAACTGTGGAGTAAGTCACTCGATGTATCTATCCTCCTCTGAATAAAGGGAAACACTGTTAGGCTATCAATACATATCTTTGAGGGAGAAATCTTAGATCCCATAACCTGCTCTTTTTTGCCCTATAGTGTTGTGAAATATACAGCAGTGAATGTGCTTAATGTAAACCAGGCTCATTTTTTTTTTCTTATTATATTATGTTTACATCATAAATAACTCTAGAAAAAAGAAGTTGCTGTAGATACAAATGGAATCCAGCAGAGATTCAATTTTTTTTAAAAAGCACTTGAACTCTCAGGATGATCTGGTAAATCAAGGAAACCCTGTTTGCTGGGTATTTTAAACAAGGGCTTTAACAAAAAGAATACTGATACGTGGGTGCTTTTGACAACAGTCATGAATCACTGATAGAAAAGCATGAGAACACAGTCAGCACACTTAATTATATATCATTACCCAAGATAATGGCACCATTTTAGGTATGAATTAAACCTTTAGTGGTAAAGACTTGCATCATTTGGGAATGTTAGTCAATCCAATAATTTAAAAAATCCATAGACAAAACATTCAAGGTTCATTGTCCATTTGGGAGGAGTAGCCAAATTTCTTTGTATTCACTTTTTATGGGTTTGAGGGAAGGAAAGAGTAATTCTTCTCGGAAGGAAGAAGAGGAGCTTTTTTAAGGAAGAAAAGAGTATTTACATAGAGACAATAAAATACAATAAGGCCCCCGGAGCCATTTAATCCCAGCCCTGAATGCAGTCAGGACTTTCTCCAGGCATTTTCCTAGAGTAGGACCCAATTTGCTCTCTGGCCTTGGGGCCCCAAGATTTATGCTCAGATGCCCGACATGATTCCCTTGTGCCCAAAACCAGCTCAGCTCCCGGAAAGCTGCTACCAAACTTCTCTTCCCCTTTGTCCCCAGCAGAGTTCAGTCATTAGTGGGGAAAAACGTGGTGCTGAGGACTTGTAAAGATTTGGGAAACATCAGAAGAGCTGTTGACTGTGGAACTATGTCTGACTGCAAGACCCTCCCTAGGTTGGGCTGTGTACTCAATCCTCCTTCTAAACAGAAATGAGTCTAAAGTAGAAATGACAAACCAGATGTGGCCTAAGCAAACATCTTTAGTTTGACCTACACTGTATTTTTATTTTAATTTGATTTTTTAAAATCCAAATTTTAAATAAAAAGCAGATTTCCAGATTTCAGGTTCCAGGTTCCTCGGCCAGTATCCCTTCAGGGCCCCAGGTGCAGAGTGATGTCCACCCGGTTCTGTAAGATACGGCAGGAGCTTCCGGTTAACCATCACCTTAGACCCAGCCCTGATTAGAGCACTGGCATTACTCAGCAAGCTCCCGTCATGTATAAGTAATTGGTATGAGGACCAGTTTCAACCATCTTGAGTAGATTTTTCTTTTATTTTAATCAATGATGTTTCTTGAAAAATGGATTTACATCTCTTTTAAATTCATTCTCATTTTCTCACAGTTCTCAGACATAAGAAATTCACACCTGAAGTTAATGTAACTTCATCTGTAGACTTGGTAAGTTCTGTCTCTTGATGTGTGGAAAATGTCTATCCATTACCAAAATATTTCCTTTTTTATATGTCTAGAAAACTTTTAAAGTCAATTTTAAGGACCCAGTTTTGAGACCTGCTATTTCCTCAACATAAACCAGTCTGATCCCTTGCTGTTGGAATAATGACCAATGAAGAATAAAAAGAACTTAGTAATATCAGGACCAACTCATGCTCCTGTTCAGCCATGGCCTCCCTCGGTTGCCCCGTCCCTCCCAGGCCTGGTAAAAGCAGAGGACCCATGTGGACAGAATATAACTTCATCATCACTGAGGTACACTGAATATCTCACTAAAGCTCAAATGAAAATGCTGCCCTCGCTCTCAGCTCCCACATTTCTGTCATTGAAGAAAATACGGAAGCTGGAATGGTTAAGTCATGTTGTCTAAATGGGTTATATCTGGATTCAGTATAGAACATTTTACTATCATTTATATTATTGTAAGGTTGTAATTGAGAGGAAAGAAGGGTCAGGGCAATAGATGACCTACTATCTTCTGGTCTCTTTAGTCACCTAGACAAAGTGTACCTTTCTCTCTCCCAGATGAAACAGTGTTGTTATTTCAGCCTTTTCTCCCAGGAATATTTCCCAACTTTAAGCTCATTGTACTTCCCCAGGCACTCTCAGCTCTCACCCTCAAAACACGCGTTCTAATGACTAGCAAAAATTCTGCACCCATCTAAAAATATTTCTTCTCTGCTCCAATTATGTTAAAGAGAACTAGTTATTTTCTACAAGTTTTTATACATTTTTAAATTACACTATTCATTCTACTAGTCCCTTCTTCAGTGTAAATAACTGCAACTTATATAAGCATTCCTGACTAAATAGATTTTCTTATATTGGTATGTACCTATAATTGCTTTAACTTTATATCTCATTCAAATTCTCTTAATCTCACTTAAGCTGTTAGATCCAAAACTGGACTATAGTAAATGTATAATGAAGGCCTTACCTGCACTGAATAAATGAAGACTTTATCTCACAGAAGAATCCTTCATGGTTTAAGTTGTTCTGTTTCCATTTATATTCTTGAACCATAATTTTTTGACCATTCTACTATATTTTTATCCCACACTTGATTTGTCGTGCAATATACTATGGCTTTCAGATTTTTATAATATATAATTTTCTTCCTTTTACTTTAATAATGTAATATTGATTATTATATCTCAACTAGTTGTGCAGTTATAAGTTGTCAGTTTGCCTTATATCTCTAGCATTGCCTTTTATTAATATTGTATATGTATAATTTGTGTTGCACTGTAGTTGTTTAATTAGAATGTTTGTCCTCACCCTCACTTTTACCTCACCTCCAGTAGACTGAGCTCCACAATAGTGAATTCCATGCCACTTTGATTTGGCATCTCCACTCAAGTGCAATGGCTGTCAAGAGAAAATGCAGAACAAAAATTCAATATAGATGCTGGTCAATAGAGTAAATGGCAAACTACATCTTCTTGGGCTGGGACCTTAGAATCTGCATGAATTGCAGCAGACCTTAGATAGTTTGTACAAAAAAAAAAAATCCCACTATAAAGCAATTCTTTTAAAATAACAGTTATGTGTGGGACTTCTGGCCAACATAGAGGTGTAGGCAGAGGTATGAGGTTAGCTTCCTCACACCACCAAAAGAAGGACAACAATCATTTTAAAAACAAAAAAACAAACAGAACTGCTAGAAAATCAAACTATATGGAAGTCCAAGGACAAAGGTGTTAAAGAAGAAACATTCATCTAGACTGGTAGGCGGGGGTGGAGATGGGTAGCTGGGTCACAGAGGATGCGTGGCAAGGCAGCGGCTGATGCACTGGATGGTCCCACATTCGCTTGTGGATAAACCAGGACGAACAATTGGGGAGTGAGACAGACTGTGTAACACAGAGTTCCAGTGCTGAAAATAAAACCTAAAAACCTCTGGCTGTAAAAATCTGTGGGGGTTGCAGAGGTGGGAGAAACTGCCAGTCCCACAGGAGAGTTCATTGGAAGGGTCCACAGGGTCCTAGAATGTACAAAAACCCACCCACCCAGGAATAGGCATCAGAAAGACACAATTTTCTTGTGGGTAGTGGGGGAAGTGACTGAAAGCAGAGTGAGAACTGAGCCAGTGGCATTGTTCCCTCTCTGACCACCCCTCTACAATGCAACCAAGTTGGTTGCCCCACCCTGTCTCTGCCCCTTACAATGTAACAAGTGCACCAAGACCAAAAAAATATGGTCCAAATGAAAGAACAGATCAAAACTCCAAATAAAGGACTAAGCAATGAGGAGATGGCCAACCTATCAGGTAAAGAGTTCAAAACACTGGTAATCAGGATGCTCATGAAAGTAATGGAATATAGATGAAAAATAAAGGAAGAAGCAAAGGTTATAAAAAGTGAAATAAAGAAAAATATATGGAGAATCAATAGTGAAGGGAAGGAAGCTGGGACTTAAATCAATGATTTGAAACAGAAGGAATGTATAAACATTCAACTGGAACAGAACAAAGAAACAAGAATTCAAAAAAACGAGGAGAGGCTTAGGAATCTCTGGGACAACTTTAAATGTTCCAACATCCGAATCCTAGGGGTGCCAGAAGAAGAGGAAGAGCAAGAAATGGAAAACTTATTTGAAAAATTAATGAAGGAGGCCTTCCCTAAACTGGCAAAGGAAACAGACTTCCAGGAAGTCTAGGAAGCTCAGAGAGTCCCAAAGAAGTTGGACCCAAGGAAGCACACACCAAGGCATATGATAATTACATTACCCAAGATTAAAAATAAGGAGAGAATCTTAAAAGCAGCAAGAAAAAAGAAGTTACCTACAAAGGTGTTCCCATAAGACTAGCAGCTGATTTCTCAAAAGAAACCTTGCAGGCAAGAAGGGACTGAAAAGAAGTATTCAAAGTCATGAAAGACAACAACCTACATCCAAGATTACTCTATCCAGCAAAACTATCAATTAGAATGGAAGGGCAGGTAAAGTGCTCCCCAGATAAGGTGAAGTTAAGGGAGCTCATCATCACTAAGCACTTAATATGAAGTGTTAAATGGGCTTATGTAAGAAAAAGAAGATCAAAGCTGAACAATAAAATGACAAGAAGATCACAACTATCAACAACTGAACCTAAAAAACAAAAACAAAAACAAACTAAGCAAACAACTAGAACATGAACAGAATCACAAAAATGGAGATCACATGGATGGTTATTATGAGAGGGGAGGGAGAAGGGGGAGAAAGGTACAGGGAATAAGAAGCATAAGTTGTTGATACAAAATAGACAGGAGGAGGTTAAGAATAGTATAGGAAATGGAGAAGTCAAATTAACTTATATGTACATCCCAGGGACATGAACTAAGGGGGTGGGGAATGCTGGAGGGAGGCGGAGAAAGGGGAGAAAAAAATGAGACAACTTTAATGGCATAATCAATAAAATATACTTAAAAACAAAACAAAAACAATAGTTATATATGTATATTAACATATTTATAAAAGTTTTTTATCATATAAATTATGGTATAAATAGTATAAATTTTGCAAGAACAAAAAAAGTGAGACACTATATTTTTTCAATCTATCATTAAGTTAGTCTAGCTCATTAATTCCTGAGAATTTTTTATGCTGAAATACTACTTATGTCTCACATTTATTTATTCATAAGAAGTGAAATTGAGAGTGAAGAGGGTCAATGAAAAAATGGACATCATGATGATAAGGACATTTATAATTCCGCCAAGTGTTGGAAACCATTTCATGAGATACTACAAAATAAAAATATTTATATAATTACAAAGGGGGACCCAAAAAACCAGGAATTTATTTATTAAAAAATTGTGCATTTTTAAAGATTCTATTTATTAATTTTCAGAGAGAGGGAAAAGAAGGGAGAAAGAGAGGGAGAGTAACATTGATGTGTGAGAGAAACATCAGTTGGCTGTCTCTCACATGCCCCCAACCAGGGACCTGGCCCACAACTCAGGCATCTGCCCAGGCTGGGAATAGAACTTGAGACCTTTCAGTTCACAGGCTGCTTCTCAATCCACTGAGCCACCAACCAGGGCAAAAAACTATGTATTTATTCTTACATCTTTAAACTTTCCTTAGTCATCTTCAAAGTACTCTCTATTTGATGCGATACACCTATCAAGACATTTTTTCCACTGCTCAAAACAGCTTTCGAGCTCATTGATTTTGATGCCTTTTCCTGCTTCTGCCATTTTTGGTTTCACTTCTTCCACATCAGCAAAGCATTTCCCTTTGAGGATATTTTTCATCCAGGAAACAACAAAAAAAAAGTGGTTTGGGGCAAGATTGGGTGTACAGGCAGGGTGGGGTTGGGGGTCATGCCTTTTTTGGTCAAAAACCGCTGAACACTCAATGCCATGTGAGCAGGGGCACTCATAAATCACCCATCATGAAATGGGCAAAGGCGTTGAAAGAGTCTTCAAAAAAAAAAAAATCACTGAAGCTGAATGCAGGCTCTCACAACACCGCCAGTTGGTACACTGATACGGATGGGATCCTAGAACACTCACCTAGTAGTGGCAGGCATGTACTACAAGAGGCCCACCTTCCAGAAGATAATTCTTATTTTGGGGAATCCTTCCTCACATATATAGGAAACAGCTATGCAAACAAAAACTTTTAGTAGACTAAAGCAATCTCTTGAACCAAGATTTTGTTCTCACTACTTAAAATATTCCTGTATCCTTCTCAGATTATTGATAACTGTGCCCTGAGGTGTCAATTGCAAATATTTACCAAAGTCTTTTTTTCTATTCCCTTCATTAGGAAATAATTTGTCTTGATAATTTGCATTGTTGCAAACTCATATTATTTACTGCTTATTATTTTGTTTTGAGTGATTGCAAATTAATAAAACTTTATAGTACAGTTTATCCTGATTTGCTAAAACATAATCTTACAAAACAGGTATCTCCAAAGATGAGTCTTTACAAGAATATTGCCAACATTTTTCCTTCATGCACTATTCTTTGGAAATGTTTAAATTGTGATTTTGATTATAAAATGGAAGATTTATTACAGTGTTCAGGAACACATTATATATACAGGAGGGCTGGCATTTTATCTCTATTTTGTCACAGATGAAGGGGCTTCACAATTTCGAATACATTCTGAAAAGCTGACTTTATTTTATGAAAGGCTTGCAGAGAGCACCACAAAATTGATTGGACTACTAAAACTTATTTCGATAAGCTAAAATTCCTTTAAATGGAATGATTTACTTTTGTAGATCGGGACCGAGAAGCAAACCTAAACTACTCCCTTTTGTTCAAGAAATTGAATCATTTGGAGACAGTCTGAATCAGGTGCATGTTAAAGTATGAAATACGCTGGGAGCACTGGGAATAGACCACAGAAGAAGTTGTCCACTCACGAAATGGTTCCTATATACCCAGGGACATTAAATCAGCTTTAGAACAAAGACATGTAAAGTGATTCCTCTTTTGTGTTGAGGTTCTGTTTTATTAATTTTCAGATTTATGTAGTAACTGTTAGGTATAAATGTCCAATGAAGTTAACAATAAAATAATAATGTTTGAATAAAGAACTAATTCTTAGTAGACACTTGGCAGTTCACTGCGTCTCCCCAAACATGCCTTATAAAATCTCCCATTCATAAGCATCAGGGTGTTAACTGCAAGCCATTAAAAATATTATAACATTGAAGTTGGCCAGTGAAGAAAGGACTTTCCAAAGATTAGATGCTGCTCTGACTCGAAGGTTTTAGAAATACTTGCTAATTATGAGATAAACTTAAATATCCTTTAGGTTGATTAGGTTTCAAGGAGCAACCTACTGCACTTTGATTTTTTTAAACTTAGTAATGGCACCTTGGCCTAAGGAGTTTACTTCTCATCCAAATCTGGTGACTATGACCAATGCAGAAGGAAAAACGACATTAAATCACCTTAGAATGAACAATTTAAAGGTACTTTAGATATACTCCAGAAATTTTACTTGAGGTCTTGCCCGCTACGAGCCTTGCTTTATGAAATATTTCTTCATATCTGCCAAACCTTAGAATAACCCTTGCAAAAACCATAAATATGGTGCAGATAAACAGTGGCAGCCTTACATAATGAGGCGCCCTTGCCAAATGGGAGCAGAAGACAAGAAGCCTGCCTCCCACTAAGCAACATGTTCCAGGCCTCGCAAGCCTGAAACACCATCACTCACGGAGTGGTCTGGCTCCTGGCAAAAGTTAAGGTTCACCCTGGGCTACTGAAGGGAAGGGCCCTGCAGCCCTTCACAGAAAAGGGGCAGCAATCTATCTCGTTTGCTCGTGCGCATAGCATCTGTGAATATGTGCTAGCAGCAAGGACAGAGATTCGGTTGCCATTTCCATGCTTATCGTAGTGCATCACATCTATTAGGTGCTTGATAAATGTCTGTTGAGTTAAATTACTTTTTATCACCAGATGAGATTATTAAGTTATTTGTTCCATGAACAGGATGGACACTGCATAGTGAAAGTTACTCAGAAATAGCACTTTCTCCTAGGAAGCATGTCTGACACAGTTGATATAAATCAACAAAGGAAAGGCAACAAAGTAGTTGGACCAAAAGTTAAAAGTATTAATAACATACACATTTTTGTGGGCTACAGGAAAGAATATGTGTTTAAGTGGAGAGGTAGTGTAATGAGTTAGAGACCATCAGCCTCTGTTAAGCACACTTCCTGAAGGAGTTGATGCTTCATAGGACAAAACACAGTTACTGATGATGCCTCTTCCCAGTTCCATTCCTCATGAGATGTGTAACCTTGGGTGAATTATGTAATCTCTCTATGCCCCAATTTTTTTGGGAAAAATTTTAGATAAAAATACTATCATGTAAGGTTGTGACAGATACTGGGTTAACTTTGTAATGTGCCTAGAGCAGTGCTTGGCACTCACGTGAAACATTATAGTGTCTGTTTAATAACTAAATTAAATAAATAAAGCCTTAAACCCAGGAACAAAACAGCAGTATATGATACCAGAAAAAAGTGGGGAATGGATTTGGACCCATTAAAATAGGAGATATTCAGACCTGCCTGGTGTGGCTCGGTGGATTGAGTGCCAGCCTGTAAACCAAGGGATCGCCGGTTTGACTCCCCACCAGGGCACATGCCTGGGTCGCGGGCTGGGGCCCAGGTTGGGGGCGTGTGAAAGGCAACTGTTCGTCTCTCACACAGTGATGCTTCTTTCCTTCTCTGTCTCCTTCTCTCCCCTTCTCTCTAAAAGTAAAATAAATAAAATGGGAAATACTCACTTGAACTCTTTATGAAGGTTTTTATTTCTTTCTTTAAAACTTAAGCTGTCTTGCACTGACATTTATAATATTTAATTACTATTTTAATAGTCATGTTTAGTGTGTTGCATTTTATGTTATCCTTTCCCATTTACTTTTCAAAAGTAAGAATTATTAAGGAAACTAATAAAAGATTTTCATAAACCAAAATTAGAAGAAAAAATAGGGAAGTAAAAGTCATCATTTATCTGGATCCTTTAGACCATCTTTTCTTAATTTGGGCTAAATTTGCTAGGAACTATCCCAATGGCCTCAGCCATTAGATCTGGTTGTAGTTTCTCAGAAGGTAGTGGTACTTGTATATTTTTTACTCTGGTTGTAGTTTAAGCTTCTCAGAAGATAGTGGCATTTGTGTATTTTTTACTCTATGACTGTATGTGTTGAACATCAGTAACCTATGAGATGGAACTTAGGTAGCATAGTTGCTACTTAACAATTTATGTAATGTGAGACCCAAGACATTAAAAGGCATCTAGGTAAATCCCAGCTCAGGGGCTTTTATACAGATAGCTGAGAACGACCTCAGGACCCTGTGTCTGATATACAATCGACCCTCCTGTCACAAATCTTCTTTGAAACATTTGTTTTTCCCCCCTGTGTTTTAGTTTCTGTAGCTAAGCATGAGAAGAACAGTCTATTTTTTTTTTTATTATGAAGATATAATGAAATCAGATGAGATAATCCAAGTGTGGTATTAAGAGAAGGCATACTGTATAAAGTGATTATGATTTTCAAAATATTTTAGGTGATTTAGGTGCTATCTAATTTAAGTGATAAAATTCAATATATAAATTCAATTTGACAACTTTTTCTTTTTTTGAGCACTTATTGGTTGCAAAGTAAAATGTTAAGGATAATGAAACACATAGAGAGGAATAAGACAAGTTCTCTGCCCTCAAAGAGTTTCTGGTGTGGTGGAGAATGGCAACGTGCAAACATGTGATTATAAGACAAATTGAATAAGTGCTGTGATGGAGGCACAGGTGGGTACCAAGAAGTGCCAAGAAGACAGTTACCCAATCAAGGCCGAGAAGATAGGGGAAAGAATAAAGGAAGAGGTCCCACAGGTTATGGCCTTGAAACACAAGATTAAAATCACTGTTTGTATGATTTTTATATTAGAATTAACATAGAAACAGAAAGGGTCAAGTGTCTACTCTGGGATTAAATATTTATTTGTACACTTGGTCTTAGAGTCAACCAGCACACTTCCTGTACCAGCAGGTGCTGTTAACAGCAATCTGAACATAAGTCCTCTCGTGGTTGCTATTTAAATCTACCACGCTGACATTTTGAGGAAGATATCCATTGAGATGATTTTCAGAGTTCTTCTATTTCTAGACTGCAAAAATACACCTTAACATATTAGCCAACATCTTTCTGAATTAGTGAAAACTTGAAAAATTACACCCTACTATAGTGCAGCATCTCTTTTCTTTCTTTTTTTAAGTTTCAGTGCAATGTTTCTGGAATAAATTGTTCAGGCTTTCATTTAAGTGACTAGTAAAACCCTGGTCTCTAGAAAATGGATAAGTCAAACTTTTGGAATCTATTGTAAACTTATAACTTTTACTGCATCTGGACATAAGTAATACTGGGCAAAATCGGGAAACGGTGTGTCTTAGATGTCTACACTTTTTCCCCCTTGTCTCTGTCACTCTGGGAGCATCGTTTTTGTTTCCTTCTTGCAGCGCCTCATTTTTCATTGTCATACAAATTCCTCCTAAGAGGTGCTCCTTCTTAGTCATAGCAATTTGTATTTTAGTTGCCTTCCAAAAACCCTAAAATAAATCTCTGATTTGGGGCTAGCATGAAAAACATTCATCATCGAGTGCTTTATGACATTTCTCAGTGAACACAGGCTAACATTTCATGAGGCCAGATATCAGTCTGGGTTATTGAGAATAGTCCACGAGTTCTGTTCCTGTAGGTTTACGTTTCCCTCCCTTTCTTTGTTACAGCCTTGCCATTCACTAACCTAGAATGTTGATGCGGTGTGATTTGCACCCACAAAGGGGCATAGCCTGTTCACAGCTCAGGCTGCCCTTCATAAATTAGGCTTCCTCGATAAGGCCTTCTTCGAGGGGAACTCCTACTCAGACTCCAGTCAGCACCTTTAAATGCCAAGACAGGAACATAAGCCTCAAAGGCAAACAAAGCTAACAAAGAAAAAATAGTGAGAAACAGTTCTTATAAGCCAGAATATTTCTCAGATGTTGCATAAATATTTTCTCATCTTCCTTTATCTACTTTTCTAAATAAGAACTAAAAGGGGGAGCTTAAGAAACCCTCTGGGAGGTGGCATGCTGACATTGGGTGTGTAGCTTGGGAAGGAAGATCATGACGTGACAAGTCCTTTCCGTATATTTCTTAGCAGTAGCATACTGGCTCAGCCAGCTTCCTTCTGACATCTTATAGTTACAGATTACAGATTACAGACTACAGGGGAACACTCCCCTTGCCTCCTATAGTAACCTCAGGCATCTTTCTTTGGGAGACCAGCAATTTAAAAAAAAAAAATCATCTTTAGATATTGTAGCAAGGGAAATGTTAACAGTATCTGTGATTTACTCGATGGATAATTTTACTCTCTGCAGCCTGGGTAAATGACATTTATGTGAGATCTGGTCTATGTTGCTTTGAAAATACCTTATTCAGAAGAAAGCCAAGCAAAATGTTCAACTTTTTCAGACTCTAGGGAAAAATCTTCACTTTGTTTCTGATGGAAATGTAATTCATTTCACATCCATATGTGAACTGGGAGGTTGCAGAGGAAGTGAGACCAAAAGATCTGTTTGGCTCAGACCATGTGGCCTTGTGCCCTTTGTGTGTCTGTGGTGACAGAAATTTTCACAGCCACAAAAATATCTCTGTGGCCAAATAGTTACAAACTGTCTAGTCTGTTTTTAAAAAAAGGAAAAAAACCTTTATAAGACAAAGTCTTTCCTGAATTAGAATTTGTATGGAGCTCCCACAGCTATTTTATTTCCGTGGTACATATTAGCTGCAACATGTCTACCAGAAAAAAACCCCAACTACTCAAGCCGATCAAGTCAGAAAGTTGCCGCAGACAACAATCTTCCTAAAACTGGGTGTATTTCAGAATTGACAGCTTTCCTCAGGGAGGAGATTTCAGCACAGAAAGCCTATAATTCTTGAGCAGTCCTCCAAACAGATCAACTTTCCCTTTATTACTTTGTTTTGAATTTTTCTGGCATGGTACTGTAATTGTTTTAAGCATCTCTTTGTTCCCATCACGGTTTTATTCGTCTTCTGTGTTCACCTGAGACTGTGTTGCGGAATTTCTGCTGTCCTGTGCACTCGCCAAACCGAACCAGCAACCCCCAGACTCAGACAATTCCAGGCTTGCTTGCTTCCATGTGGCAGCCAGATTGCCAGTTCTCTTGATGATTCATCTGTACCAGTTTGCAAGATCCAGGGAGAGACGTGCCCTGGTGAAGACAGGGCAGAGGGCTTTTTCTTTAATCTCAGCTTTGTCAAAGCTCATCTGTAGCTTCAGAAAGACAATTAGAGTTTCACATCAGTTTCTTTATCAGCAAATAGCAATCACCCTAGCATTATGGTACTTAATTTTGTTTTCCTTTATGAAGTGCTTTGAAGATGAGGACAGTTGCATTTATTTCATTTGGCAATTTAAATTAATGGGGTCAGAAATATGACACATCCTGTGTTTCCGGCACTTCCTTGGTTTTCTACCTCCTCCTTTTCCTTTGCTTACACATTCAGTTTACCCAACCTTCTCATTGGTAACTGTCTCCAGTTGAATTTGCTTTCGGTATTTTAACTCAAATTTTTCTTATCAAAATAAATAATATAGGCATTAACAAATTTACTCTAGTCATCTGCCGCTAGGTAGATTTTTATTTCGGTCATTCAGGAAAGCTGATTGCAGGTCTAATAATTCCACCCAATTATTAGAAATCAAATAATAAATCTTAATGAATTAGCAATTTTGAAAATCAGAGGATCAAAATAACAAAACTAACTTTTTAAGTATTATTTAGAAGAGTCATTAGAATTCAGCTAACTCCTGGGATGCCTCACTTTTTATCCACGATTGGGATAATAATGTGTCAGCCGATGAACTCAAGTATAAAAGTGCTTCCCCTTATTCTCAATAGTGACTTCAATTCTGTTTTAGATACAATCAGATATGATATATGATGAAAGATACATGTGTTATATTTAGTTTAAAATGTTTATTTTGCATGTGATGAGCATATGAAATGAAAGTTGTATGTTTGTCTTCATATGTTTTACTGGGTTCATAAGAGTCAGAACACACAAAAAATAACAATAAAATGTACTAAAAGAAAAGGTGTAAAAAATATCACAAATGGCCTCAAAGACATCAAATCTTTCTGCTTGTGTCTCAGCTTGCTTCAGAAAAAAGTAAAAATCCCAGTAGTAATCAAAACATACCTAATGTTGGAACAGAAGGGAATTCAGTGGACCAGAAAACTCCAAGAATTGTTTTAAATTAAAAAAAAGTGCTACCCTTGGACAAGTGCTCTTAATACTTTTCAAATCTTCAGAGTAACTATAAGACTTGAAATACACAGAACAAATAGTTTTAAAAATTGACTCAATACTATTTCTTTTCACTTTCAAAATATAAAGAACAAAACAAGGCAAACATTTAAAGTATTTTTTAAAAGAGATTATTTAAAAATAGATTTCAAAAGAGGGGGGAGGAGAAGAGTTTGATTTGTGCTAATTTCTTGGCATGAATCCTATAATCTTCTCAGAACATTGTCAATGCCATACTCATTTTTGATTGAATTAACATTCACAATTATATTTCTTCATTATTTTTGTAAAATATATTTTATTTATTAAATTTTAGAGCCTAAATGTTCTTTCCATTGCAAATGAATATCCCACTGTGCTGGTTAATTTTAAGTGTCACATTGGCTAGGCTATGGTACCCAGATGTTTGTCAAACACCAGTCTAGGTGTTTCTTTAAAGGTACCTTTTTGGTTGTGATAGACTTAGAGTAGAGCAGATTACCTTCCAACTATGGTGGGCCTCATGAAATCAGTTGAAGGCTTTAAGAGGAAAAAGACTGAGACCCCACCCAAAAAAGGAAATAATGTCTCCAGACTACCTTTGGACTCTTGATAATCACATCAAGTCTTCCTTGAGTCCCCAGCCTGCTCTGCAGATTTCAGACTTAGCAGCCCATACAATGGCATGAGCCAATTTCTTAAATCAATCTCTCTCTCTCTCTCTCTCAATCTGTCTCTCTCTCTCTGTATATATACAGCCTAGTGATTCTGTTTTCCTTGAGAACTCTAATACACTATTATTATTATTATTATTATTATTATTATTATTATTATTATTTTAGCTTAACATTTTATCTTGCCTTTATTTTGTTAACGCCTCTATACACCTTCCTGGGTGATACTGATGGGATTCATCAGTAGCCAAGGAATGTAGACACAGAGAATGAGGGAATAACAAAACAAGGCTTTGAGGAAATGAAGTAGAACTGTGCTCATGCCCTGGCTATGTTTATACAAGGACATTCCATGCATCACCATCCAAGAAGGAAAGGAAAAAGTGAATTTGACATACTCAGGCGGTGAGGTCTGTGCAATTACGAACAAAGTTCAGTTGAATGCTAAGAAGAAACCATTGGAATGATGTCTTTTAAATTTTGTTAGTCATAGACTTTATTAAAGTTACAATGTTATCCTGAATCACAAACATCATTTATTTCCTGATCGGTCAATGCCAAATGAACTTTGTGCCTCCTTGCAGGAAGGCTCATGTTCCAGCCATCTCCCTCGGCTGGCAGTGTAGGTCTGTCAGCCTGACACGGGCCAATTCCTATGGCACTGACAATGCTTCTTTCTGGATAATTGATGAGAAAATTTTGACACTAAGAAGTCTATAAGCACCAGAAGGCCAGCGACTCACTGTTGACCTTGGTGAAAAACTGTCCAGGCAAACTGTCCCTACTTCACAAACATTCTTTTGTGGTTACTCCAAACAGCCACACTGGGAGACTTAATTTTAAAGAAACCTACATAGGATCTGGGATGAACTGGAGTCTGGAGAACAAAGATCTAAAAATGTATAGCTTTTATAATCCCCAGAGCAGCCCAGAGGCTATTGAACGAGTATCGTGTTTTGACATTGCAAAAATTCCCTTCAGTACCCAGCTGATTTGAACCTTCTACAGCTAGTCAACTAAGGGTCAGCTGATGCCATTCAAATGAAGTAGCGAAGTCTGTCTACATGAACGCCTGTACATCCATGCACACTTTAACGAGAAATCCAGTTCTGCTTTTGGGCATAAGAGGAGTTTAGGCTTCATGTAGAGTGCTGGAGGGAGGGCCAGTGATCCTCTCTCAACCATCTTCAGTGCTCATTTTGAAAACGTTTGCACACATAGAAAAGAATCTTTAATTCTCATTTAGAGTTTGCGTATATGAGTCTCCAAGAATGTCAAAAGGAAGGACTTCACCTCCTGAAGAGTCCAGAATGAAAACATAACAAAGCCCACATCATTCTAAGAGGAAAATGTGAGAAAGGAACTAAGTATATCTGAGCATATATTACACATCAGGCACTTTTCATTACCTGTTTATTCTTACAATGTTTTGTTGAGTCAGTGTTACCTACATTTTATGGGAGACCAATTTGAAGCCTATAGAAATTTGCCTCCTCCACACAATTCAGAAGTTGAGATGTTGCTCTCAACATCTCAACACAGTTCAGATGTTGCTCTTTTCTAAAAATTCAAAAGGAAAAGGAAGATAAAATATTTATTTGTGCCTTGGATTTATCAATACATTATTTATAAATGATTTGTATATCACATAATGGCTCCCAATAGGCAAAATATGTTGACTTCAAATGAGTAGTTTTTCTTCAAGCAGAAATAAAATATATTCTAAAATATTGCAAATAACATTGAAATGAGCATGACAGTTCTGGATAAAATATAACATATTCTTTAAAGAGTGCACATTTGTTCCAAATGTTTTCTGAGAACCATTGTACTGTTAACTGATGAACATGATGACAGGCGCACCATTTGGAGGAAATGATTTATTAGCACACTGTAGTCACATGTATGTATGAACATTTCATCCACGAGGGCCTAACCCGCTGTCGGCAGCATGAGAGCTAGAGCTGTGTCTCCAGAAATGGAGATGTGGTTCCCTTAAACCAACTAAATTTTCACTCTTCTTTGGTGATCAATAGAAAATATTCCAAATATGCTTGGGTAGGATTTTCTCTAGCCAACACTAAGAACTTTTCTCATATTATAGATAATATTCATAACGGTGATAGTGATAAGTATGACTACTAAGCAAGAATCATACAGCTGGTTAAATGGTAAAAAGTAGATTCTAATTCAGTCTTCCATGCCAGAACTTAGGCTCCTGATGACCAGTATACCACATACTCTGAAATTATACTTTTAAAACTGAGCATGCTAATTGTAGAATGAAAAGCTATATTACTTTTTGAATAGTCAAGTCTGAAAATAGCACATACATAAGTTAAATGAGGGTGACCATGTAACTTGCCACACTGCATCAATTAAAATAAGATGCATTTTTTTCAGATGTTAGTATTCTCTGAAATCAAGATGTATTTTAACTTTGTGTCCTAACTGACAATGACCTTTTCTTTTATAGTGGTACATAACATAGTGGTGTGACTTACAATTTATGTCATCTTAGATTTCATTAAATACAGTATATTAAAACTCAACTGTTTTATTTCACAGATTTTAAGACTATGTTTATCATATTTTATCACTTCTAAAAATTTGTATGATATATATGATAATGTACACTCGGGCACATTAATGTATATTACCAGGTATATTAGCATATGTACATATATATCTCCTCATAAAGATATCCTGTGATTTAAACAATGTTGACGTTATTACCCTATTTCACAAATGAGGCAACTGAGACTCAGAGAGGCTAAGTGTATGGCCAAAGATTTTATAATTACAGTAAACCCCTTGTTTAAAACCCCCAGTGGGTGCCTGAAACAACAAATAATGCCAAACCCTATATATACTGATTTTTCCTATATATACATACCTATGATAAAGTTTAATTTATAAACTAAGCACAGTAAGATTAATGATAATAACTAATAAGGAAATGCAACAATTATAATGATATACCATAATAAAAGTATGTGAATGCCTTTAGGGCCATTATGAAGTAAAACAGGTGCTACTGGAACTCAGGCACAGTGACACCGTGACAGGGAGCCTGATAACTGAGAAGGTCCAGAGGGCGATCTTGTGTCACTGAGCCCTGTGCCTGAGGAATCCGAATATGTCTCCAGGTAGAGCCAGAATTGAGTTGACTTGGACACCGCTGGCATCTAAAAATTGCTTGTTGGTGTGGGGAAACCTACGCACACTCACACTGGAGCCGGGTGTGGGAATTCCTTTCATTAAGAATCAAAACAAATCTTTGACTACATGCTCAGCAATGCTTTTCACAAATGACCTATTGTACGCTCATAATCCTCAAGATTTCGACCTTATAAATTTATAAAAACTCTTCAAAAGAATCGACAAAGTCCACATATTAAGCTCAAAGCTTTACCATGCCATTGTCATACTCTTACAGAGAAGGACAGTGGCCTTGGCCCAGTTAGAAGCTAAGCTGAGAGTGATTACCAGGAAGCAGGGTGATTTATATTTTCTGAAATATAAACCAAAGGAAAAGGACCTTGTGTAAAGAAAATACTTTTTAAAAGTCTTCTTTTATTCTTCTAGTTCCGTGAAATTGGTCACTAATTAACAGTTTTGATTGTTTTCTCATATTTGTCTGCTGTGTTTAAAAAAATAGGAAAAGAAGTTTTGGAAGTTGATTGAGAGAAGCCTGGATTTCTACCTTGACTTGGTGGCCAATTCAGTTTTGAACTTAGGAATCAAAATCAACCCCTGCTAGTGTAGCTCAGTGGATCGAGTGTCAGCCTGTGAACCAAAGGGTTGCTGGTTTGATTTCCCACTCAGAGCACATGCCTGGGTTGTGGGCCAAGTCCCCAGTGGGGGATGTGTGAGAGACAACCACACATTAATGTTTCTCTCCCTCTCTTTCTCCCTCCCTTCCCCTCTGTCTAAAAAAATAAATAAATAAAATCTTTAAAAAAAATCAAAATCAATTTCTCCATTAGTATTTATAAACATGAAAGAAATTATATTTACCTGCTTTCTTCTACCCTAAACTTTTTGAGGGGAAAGGAGATGTCATATAGCAAAGACTTTCAGATACTATGATGTTATAGGAGTAAATTGATTCTCCAATTCTCTACACCTTTTCCTGAAAGAATCTAGTAATATTTGCCAAAAGCCCTTTAATGTAAATGTAACATTATTCCTTTGTTTGCCCCAGGAAATACACATCCTAGAATTTCTGTGGTAGTATTTTTTCTTGTGGGTTATCATTTCCCATCCACTGTAATTTACCTTTTTGTTTTCTCAAAACCAAGCTCTGCCAAACAGTTTTGAAAGGCATGACATTTTGTTTGAGGCTTGTTATAGCTTGAAAACTAATTCTCAGTGAAATTCTTTTAATTTAACAGAAACAGTCAAATTTATGTCAGAATAAAGAAGACAGAGCCCAGGCCTGTATTCTGGCACATTTTCATAAACTTACACAGGAAGTTGCATCAATAGTACAAATAGTTGTATTTGATGTTATACCTAAAGTCATTCTTTTTTTTTTTAAATGAGTTTATTTGAGCTAAACTGATGACATATGCCAGAGAGCAAGATCTCAATGCTCCTCAAAAGTCATTCTAATATTAGAACAAAAGAATATATTATTTTAAGATGGCGAAGTATTGTGGAAATAGATGAAGTGACCTAAAAATTTAGGTTATGTATTGGTAATACACATTTAAACTTATGGCCTGTCCCAAAATATGGCAAATAAAATTTTAGGCAGGATAAATCTGAGAGATAAATTTTACCTTTTTCAGTAAACTATAAAAAATATGTATTCAACATAAATAAAAATCTTAAGTCGAGAAATATGACAATGTAGGCACCCTTTCCTCAGTGCCCACATTAGGTAACAGGAGAGCACTTTGCACACACGTCTCTTTTCGTCATCACAATGGCACGTTGTCCAGAGAAGGAAGACGTGGCTCCTAGAGCCATCGTGAGCTAACAAGCAAACAGCAGAAGAACCTGTATGCGAATTCAGGACACCACCAAACAGAGTCCCCAGTCTCCAGTCATGCCATTCTGTCCCTGCTTCAAAGATATCCTTTTCATGTGACGGATTATTCCTTTCTTTTCTTTCTTATGAATACTGCTTGTTAACAAAAGCACAGCACACTTTCTAACGATCTGACATTTCCTCTTCATGAGGCACCATGCCAGAGGGACAAAACTCGGTTTCGCAGCCTAGTCTACCCCACCGGGTAAAGGCAAGCACCATCAAGGCGGGTCTTATCTTCTATTTGATCCTGATCTAGCCCACGTGTCTAGAACAGTGCTGCAGTTCAAAGATGTCCAAGGGAGTAGTTAATGTCTTTTGCCGAGATCTCCTAAGAACTGAGGTTTTTTCGAGATAACTATAGTTTTGCATATTTCTCCATTAACATGACGTGAATAGTCATCCACATCTGCACAGAAATAAAGATCACGTTACTTTAATTTAAACAGTGTTTTCTTTTCCTTAAAAAACACTGTACATAACTCGTATTCAGTAACTCAATGCTGAGAAAATGCTTGTGAGGTAGAAACTAGGGGCTCATGGTTTACTCTACTTAAAAATTAGAAAATATTGAAGAGTATGAAAGTTCTACATGAGTCAATCACAAAATTTAAACTGTACTCTAGATTATACTTATACTTAACCCTCTTTCCAATCATCTTTCTATGACTATTTTTATATATATACCTAAATAGTCCATATCTTATATGTGATAAAGCTGTGTATTTATACCTTTGTTAGATCAAAACCACTAGAAGAAAATTTTGAGGTGTAATTGTTATAATTTATACAAAATAATTCTTCATGTGACCCCATTTCACTGAAGAGCGAAACATTCTTATGACAGCCTCATGTAGTCTCCTTGTTCAGTTTTGCTCTTTCACAAAATATTATTAGGCACCTGTTAATAAGGGTGGCAGTTATGAATCAGTCTGGAGATTTTTAAAAATTATTAGATATATCCTTATTATTCTTAAAATAGTGCAAAATGACTTAACATAACATGTAAACTATAATACACATAGTTGTCAACAATATTACCATAGCTCATCCCTTTAGCGATTTAGGCCTTTCACCATTCCCACGTGAGCTTCATTTGTTCTGGTTTGGTGGGATTAAGCAATGACACTTTTAAACAGAGCCTTGGTATTTAGACAAGACATTCTTTAGTTTCAGGTTTTCCTAAATCTTTTAATTCACTCTGTCTTAATTCAGCCATTTTACCATCTGATCATGGAAGACTGAATCTCATTAGTAATCCCTTATTTTATTTTAATTATTTTCTGAATAATTAATTGGCTACTTTTAGTACCATTTTAGATTTACCAAAAAAATGTAACTCTGTATTATCTGCAGATAATCCCCACCCCCTACCCCTGCCCAGGCACAGAGTTTGTTCTATATTAACATTTTGCATTAGCATGGTACATTTGTTATAGTTAATGAGCCAATAGTGATACATTATTATTAACTAAAATCTATAGTTATTTTTTGTTGTTATTCTAACATTTTATTGGTCACCTTCAGTTTGTTGAACCTATTCTTTTTTTCTTTTTTCAGCTATCCTTACTGTACACCGGCCATTCCGGTAAATGCTGAGAGTAAAATGGTGATAAAGACAGCTCCCTGGCTCTTAGAGGCTAGCAGGGGAAATAGTCATTATTTAAATAAATGTATAACTAGCATTTATTAAAGGCCAGGCCCAGTTCTAAGCACTCAATGCTAACTCATTTTGTCCTCACACTACCCCTACTATAGAGGTACATTTGTTATACTGTTGTTGTTGTTGTTGTTTTATTAAGAAATAGAGGCACAGAAAGGTTAAGCAACTTGATCAAAGTAACATACAACTCTAAAGGGCCGAGCCATGATTTGAACCCAGTCCTCTGGAACAAATACTCTCAATCACTTCCCAATGCTGCTTCGTGGAGCACTAAGTCCGCAGATGAGAAGTATCAGCATGTATGAAAGTATAAAGAACAGTTATCGGGCTTTCTATTTAACTCATATTTTATAATGATTTCATTTGTAGCAACATGATAAGGAATCACCGTTACAGCAAAGTACTCGAAACTATCAAAAACTACCTAAATGCACATTATTCTTTTGGAAAACAGGATATTCGAATTGGTGAGTTTTTGTTTTTGCTTTTGTTTGAACCCCTCAGGGATTTCAGTTGTTTGACTGTCACTTTTAACCTTGGCCTAATGGAGTCAATGTTCAGAAAACAGGTGGTCCTGGATGCTTACACATGACTCAAGCCAGTGAAAAGTTCTGAGATTCAACCATAGTATCTGACCACTTCCTATGGTTGCATTGTATTTAAGCACATGTAATGAAGATGCTCTAAACCATACCTACCGCCTATAGTCATTTTCCCTGGAGATACTGCTATAATTCCTCTAGTCAGTGTGTAGCTGAAGTAATCATTTTATATGGTGCTACCTAAGCCACAAAGAATCTTTCTTATCAAAGTCACTATTGCAAAGATAAGTACAATGGATGATCTTATCTGTGCTATCTCCAAAGTAGATAAGAATACCTCTGTTTCTTTCCTTTTTGGCGAGGGGTGGGGCGGGGGGGGGGGTGAGCTTTCATGCTATGCCACTGAATTTTTTTCCCCCCCCAGGAAAGTGATAAAGCCCCTTTATTTAAGACATTCAAATCTTGGCTAGACAAAACAATTTAAATCACACTGTGAGAAAGAAGCAAAACATTTTAACTGTTTATGTCTGTACTTTCTCCAACCTGCAAAGCTAAGAAAATCATTTGTAGGTAAACTATGGGACAGACTTCAGCCTAATTCTAGAATAAGGATGTGGTATACTCTTAGATGCAACAGCCAACAAAGATACTTTCCACACTGGTTAATTTATATATGTATTTCCTCACCACAATAACTCAAAAGAAAACTTGTAAGCATATAAAAACTGGTCAACTACCACAGAGTTGCACTGCTATGGTATCAATATGTTCCCTTACTAGACCTTATAAAGCAAATCTTTAAAACAATTTTACCACTTTTTTTTCCTCATGTTTTACAGATGCTCTTTTGGAAAAGCTATCTTCAATCTATCTCCTGTGTTTCTCCCCACCGTGAGTCTCCTTTACTATTCACAGAGAACACTTCACTTGACACTTCTGGTCACCAAATGTGTGGAGGGTTTTCCACACACCAAGCAATTCTCTGAGTCATCATCTGGGTGTCCTACAATTTAATTGAGTCCTGACACTGAAACAGAATAGTAAGAAGCAAGTGGAATGGGGAAACTGAGACAAGAAAATCAAACAAGGCCAAAGAGTTTGAACAATTTACAACCAGCTGGCTAATGGCAAGACCTTATCTGCCTAATCAAAGAACACTTGAGAGTAAATGGCTTATGCCTCTCCTCCCTCCCAGGTCATAAAACACAGGTGTCCCAGGAAGAGAGAAATTCTAATGAAAACCAGAGAGATAACACGAGAACAAAGGGAGGCAGCTTGGGATGAAGCTGCCCGGGGTCCCCTTTCAGCTCCTCTCCCAAGGGAAACAGCCGGTCCGCCCTTACCCTAGGAATGTCCCCCTCCCAAATTCCCACATTTCCTCTGTGTAAACTTGCTTCTGAAAACTCAAGGTAAGGTAGATGTTAGGGTTTTTACCCGCCACCTTCTCAAACTGTTGGCCTCTGATATTAATAAAAGCGCAATTATAATCCAATCCTTGTTTCCGCGTTTTGGCTGGGCGGTGACAGGCGGCACCAGCCCCTAACTCAGTTGACATCCAGTTTCAACACTATTGTTGATGTAAGAACATACAATCCTGTGCAGAATTTTTTTAAGAATTTAGTCCAGTCAGAGAAGATATGCCTGGAAGCAAGATATCAAATAACTAAGAAAATGTTTCTGACAATAATAGTTTGCCGTTTCTTTTATACATTTGAGATTAAGGAGGGAATGTAAGGAAGATTATATGAGGGTGGGAGATTGCAAGGTGGGGATGGGATTACAGACTAGTTAAGATTATGTGTTCTCTTGGGGGTGATCATATTAGAAGGAGGGGTCTGAAAGGGGGCATTTTCAAGGTGTGTTAACCTGTATGTACAAAAACAATGGACAGGGTTAGCTTAAAGCAAAGATAAACCTTTTACTAAAAAAGTTATATGCTTGGAGCATGGCTACCGACCATGACCTGCCCCGTTAGAATTTTATGATCAGATCATCCTGTGACTTTATTTTCCACAGAACCCCCTTTTCATCCACATTCTCTACCTTGAAATTATATCAGATCCCACAGATTAAGTGCTCAACCTTACCAGACAGCCACCCCAACACAGACACACACTTCAGACACCAGTCACAAGCACACATTATCACCAGTGCTTCTGACCAACTGGCTATAGACCAGAGGTTCCAAGGGACTCCTTCTCAGTTGATTACTTTCCTTGAACTGCTCACAGGACTCAGGAAAACATTTGTTTAACCAGTTCATTAAAAGATATAGTAAAGGATACATATGAAGAGCCAGATTAAGAGATACATAAGGTGAAATTCGGGAGGACCACAAGGTCAAGAGCTTCTGTCTTCATGGACATGGAATTAGGATGTATTACCATCCCAGTGTGGATGGATGTGTTAACCAACCTGGAAGCTCTCTGAATAATGTACTACCAAGAATTTAGGGAGATTTCCACATGTAGGCATGATCAATTATTAACTCCATTTCTAGCTCCCCACCTTTCTCTGGAAAATGAGGGGTGGGGCTGAAAATTCCAAGCTTCTAATCATGACTTGGTCTATCTCTTGACGAGCCCCATTCAGGAGCCATCCAGGAGCCACCTAGACAGCACAAAAGTTGTTCCTCATGCTGTTATCGCCCAGGGAATTACAAGGGGCTCAGCAGCCCTATTTCAGGAATGGGGTGAAGGGGCCAAAGACCAATACATGTATTTTTTTTTATTGTCCCACAAATGTCTATTGTTATTGAGCAAATGTTTATGAAATTGTCAACTGCAAACAAATAGCTATTTTATCAATCACATAGTTGGTGCCAGGTACCAAGCAGAGCCTTTCCCTTTAACCTCACAGAGCAAAAAGAAACAAACCAACAATAAACTTATAGAAAGGAAGTCAGTGCTTAGAAATGCTCTTGCATTTCTTTGCCCAATAAAGTATATGAACAGTATTTGAACTCTGATCTCCTAATATTCTATCCTCTCCTTAGAATTCTGCTCTCCCTCAGATGCCTTGATAATTTAGCATTAATTGCTCTAGAACAAGAAGAGGATCGAAATTTGTGAAAAATTTTTTAAAAAATGATTTCTGTGGAAATCAGGGCATTTCACTTCAGGCCAGCAACCTCTAGTCTCACTTCTTCCTTTCCTTTGCTCTCATTGTAACCTGTACTGACCCTGAAGGAGACTCTCACTGATCATGACTGTTCGTGGGGGGGCGGGGAACGGACCATACTGCTGATTGGCATCTCAGGTCTAGGTAGGAATGGCTACCTTCAAAGATAAGCGTAATATATATAACATATCATGGAATTATACACTTGAAACCTATATGATTTTATTAACCAATGTCACCGCAATAAATTTAATAATAAAAAATAAAGAAGATGAGTACAAAGACTCTTTTTATTTAAAAATATCATTGTTGATCCTTGATTGTTGATTTGAACATTGATGATTTACAAAATTTATAAACTTCCAGCAAGACTAGCTCCTGGATTTTGTAGACTCACTTGAGATGGAAAATAGTTTTATTTAAGGTGGAGTTTCCTTATTACTTCCTTACCTTTGAGGAAGAATGTCCTGTAGATGTTTTCCCTGCAAAATGAATGAGCAAATCAAGATTGAAAATGTTATCAAAGCAAACCTGACATCGCATTCTAGTTCCAGGTAAATAATTAATATCTTTAAGAAGCTTCAACTGAAATATATTTGGAAGGTCTAGGCCCTACCCATCAAAGATTGTTTATGGTTATTTCCTCACAGTTCAATAAAGAACAAAAAAATCAACCACAAACTGTAGAATTCACTTCTATTGAACAGGCAACAAACATTCCTTGCATGCAGAGAGAGATATTTTCTTTTCATCCATTTAAAAAAGTCTCTAGTTCTTCCTTGGGAAGCTGACTCTTATTGAGCTAACAGGTTCACTTCTGAACACAAATAGGGAAAAAAAAATACAAGAAAGACTCCAAAATAAAATATTTAAACCTTTTCGCCTATAACAATAAAGTTTAGTGGGTTTATGTTTACAAATTATGACTAGTTTAACTAGCAAAAATATTCAAGACCACATTGTTTTCTCTATAATTATCTTCATAAAAGGTCAACCACAGATTATATCCTGACTTCTGCTGGTAGTGATTTTTGGCCACTTCATGGTAAGATACCCAGTAAATCTATGAGAACTCGATGGAGCAATAAATAACTAGAGTTTCTTTCTATGGCTTAACCCTCAGAGGTCTCCCACATTGCTCATTTAATTATACTGTTGCCCTTCATCTTTATCAAGTTTCAAAGTCCTCTGGCATATAATAAAAGAAATTGTAAAGAGAATGTAGAAGTATAGGGTATGTGGCAATGAAAAGCTCTGTAATATATCCATTAAATGTTGAAGTATATAATAGTTGACACAAAACATTAAGAATTCATTTTCTGTAATAAACTGGTTCTCAATTTGGTCACCTATGAAAACAGAGGGGTGGACCAGACAATCAATACTGTTTTCTCTGCTATAATTTTTTGACTTAATGGTGACTTGATTCGATTCTTTGATTTGAAACTGGGTGTGAAAAATAAACTACTGCTTTACCAGATCACCTTTAATGTCTATTCAAACAATGTTGAAGTAGTCATAATATTTTTGCTTTGAAAGGAAAAATATTCAGTAAATTGAGTTATACAAGTTGATTGTCTTTATTCATTGCAATAGTCTCTCTTTTTTTCTTATCCTCACTAGAGGACGCTTATTGATTGTTTTAGAAAGAGGAGAGGGGTGGGAATGAGAGAAGGAGAGAAACATCAGTGTGAGAAAGAAACATGGAGCAGTTGTCTCTCATGAACAGCACCAGGGATAGAACCTGCAATGTAAGCATGTACCCTGAGTGGGAATCAAACCTTTCAGTTTGCAGGGCAAGGCTCCAACCACCTGAACCACACCAGCCAGGGCATCACTGCACTAGTCTCCTTTTGATCGTGTAACCATGGTACCTAAAGCAGAGCTTTACTACCAGTAATGTCATTAAATTATCGATCAGATTATCATTAAGTTGTTCATTCCTTTCCAATCTATGCATTATTGTCATATTTTAAATCCTGCTTTATATGAAGATCAGTAATAAGGCAGTAAAACATTTATTTTGTTGATGACATTATTAATACAATATAATTTTGGCATGGATAATGAAAATAAAATAAAGGTCACTACGCTCATTCTGGCTAGCATGGCTCAGTGGACCGAGCACTCGCCTGCGAACTGAGGGTTCACCAGTTCGATTGCCAGTAGGGGAGCAGGCCTGGGTTGTGAGCTGGATCCCCAGTTGGACAGGCCAATAGTCATTAAGACTCAACTACAACAGGGAGGCCCACATAACCCACACAAGGACATTCCTGGAGGACCTAGCTCAGGTGATCAAGACGACTGCACCACTGGACCCCATAGTACACCTACTACATAAGGTCACACCACCAAGATTGGGAGTCATAGCAAACCTGTCTAATGCATAGAAACACACAAAGAGGCAGACAAAATGGGGAGATAAGGAAACATGCCCCAAATGAATGAGTAAGAGAAATCTCTATAGACAAAAAGCTAAATGAAATGGAGGCAAGCAATTGATCACATATAGAGTTCAAATTAATGGCTATAAGAATGCTCAACAGCATGCAAAAGGACATAGAAATAATGAAAAAGGACTGGTCAGAAATGAAGAATACAAGCCTGAAATGAAGAATACACTGGAAGGAATAAATAGTAGGTTGCATGAAGTAAAGGATAGATTCAGTCATTTGGAAGACAGGGTTGAAAAAAACACCCAGTCAGAGAAGCAGAAAGCAAAAAGAATAAAAATAAATAAGGATAATTTAAGGGACATTTGGGAAAACATGAAGCATAACAGGATCTGCATCATAGGGAAATAAGAAGGAGAAGAGAGAGAGCAAGGGATAGAGAATCTACTTGAAAATATAATGACTGAAAACTTTTCTAACCTGGTGGTGAAGGAAAAAGACACACAAGTCCAAGAAGCACAGACAGTTCCAAGAAAGATGAACCCAAAGAGACCAACACCAAGACACATAATTAAAATGGTTAAAGACAAAGAGAGAATCTTAAAAACCACAGATAAAAACAATTAGTTACCTCTAAGGGAGTTCTCACATGGCTGTCATCTGATTTATTAACAGAAACATTTCAGGACAGAAAGGATTAGCATGAGGTATTCAAACTGATAAAAGGTAAAGACCTACAACCAAGGCTACTTTACCCAGAAAGGCTATCACTTAAAATTAAAGAAGAAATAAAGAGCTTCCCAGATAAGAAAAAACTAAAGAAGTATTATAAGAAATGTTACAGGGCTGGCTTGAGGAAGAAGAAGAAGAAAAAGGAAGAAAGAAGAAGAAAAGGAGAAGGAGAAGGAGGGGGAGGGGAGGGGAGGAGGAGGAGGAGGAGGAGGAGAAAGAGAAACACTTAATAAAATAAAATGGCAATAAATATATACCTGTAAATAATCATATTAAATGTAAATAGCTTAAACCCTCCAATCAAAAGACATAGGGTAGCTGAATGGATAGAAAACAAGACCCACATATATGCTGTCTATAAAAGACACACTTCAGAAAAAAAAGATACATACAGACTAAAACTAAAGGGATGGAGAGAGATATTTCAAGCAAATAGAAAGGAAAAAAGCTGGGGTAGCAATACTTTCAACCAATAAAACAAAGGCTATAGTAAGAAACAAAGAAGGACACCACATAATGATAAAAGGAGCAATCCAAAAAGAGGATATAACCCTTGTAAGTGTTTATGCACCCCACACAGGAGCATCTGAATATGTAAAGCAAACCTTGATGGGCATAAAGGGAGAGACTGGTGGTAATACAGTCACAGTAGGGGATTTTAACACCCTATTGACATTAATAGATAGATCTTCCAGACAGAAAGCCACAGAGAAATTGGTGGCCTTAAATGAGACACTAGATCAGATGCATTTAATAGATATGTCCAAAGGTTTTCACCCCAAAGCAAGAGAATATCAATTCTTTTCAAGTATACATGGCATGTTTTCTACACTAGGGCACATGTTAGAACACAAAACAAGTCTCAATAAATTTAAGAAGCTTGAAATCATATCAAGCATCTTTTCTGACCATAATGGTATGAAACTAGAAATCAACCATAAGAAAAAACTGAAAAACACACACAGACATGAAGGCTAAATAACATATTACTAAACAATGAATGGGTTAACAATGAGATCAAGGAAGAAATCAAAGGATGCCTTGAAACAAATAAAAATGAGAGCACAACCACCCAAAATAAATGGGACACAGCAAAAGTAGTTCTAACAGGGAGATTCATAACATTATAGGCCTATCTCAAAAGGAAAAAAAAAACTCAAATAAACAATGTAACTTTACACTTAAAGGAACTTGAAAAAGAACAAAGCCTTAAGTGAGTAAAAGAAGGCAATAATAAAGACCAGAATAGAAATAAATCAAACAGAGTCTAAAAAAAAAACACCAAAGATCAATGAAACCAAGAGCTGTTTTCTTGAAAAAATAAATATGACTGATGAACCTTTAATCAGACACATCAGGAAAAAAGAGAGAAGACCGATATTAGTAAAATCAGAAATCAAATAGGAGAAGTAACAACTGACACCTAAGAAATGCAAAGGATTGTGAGAAAATGTTACAAACTATATGCCAACAGATGGGACAATCTGGCTGAAGTGGATACATTTCTGGGAAAAAAAAAAAACACCCTTCCCAAACTTAGTCAAAAAGAATCAGAAAATCTGAATAGAAAGGTTACAGCTAATGAAATTGAAGCAGTAACCAAAAAAACTCCTAACAAACAAAAGTCCTGGATCGAATACTTCATAGATGAATTTTACCAAACATTCAGAAAAGAACTAACACCTCTCCTTTGCAAACTATTCCAAAAAATTGAAGACTCCCAAGCTCATTTTATGAGGCCAGTATGATGCTACTTCCAAAACCAGATAAATACACTACAAAGAAAGAAAATTATAGACCAATATCTCAGAAGAAAATGGGTGCTAAATCCTCAACAGAGTCTTAGCAAACCAAATACAGCAATATATTAAAAAGATCATACATCATGATCAAAGTGGATTTATTTCAGGGATGTAAGATTGGTACAATAGCTGCAAATCAATAAACATGATACACCACATAAACAAAATGAAGGATGAAAACGACATGATTATATCAATAGATGCAGTAAAAGCATTTGATAAAATCCAGGACCCGTTTATGATAAAAAAAAAATTTTTCAGCAAAGTGGGTATAGAGGGAACATACTTTAATATAATAAAGGTCATATATGACAAACACACAGCCAACATCATACTCAATGGGCAAAAACGACAAGCATTTTCCTTAAGATCAGGAACAAGACAGAGATATCTGTTTCACCTCTCCTGTTCAACATAGTGAGGAAAGTCCTAGCCAGAGCAATGAAACAAGAAGAAATATAAGGCATCCAAATTGGAAAGAAAGAAGTCAAACTGTCATTACATGTAGATGAAATGATATTGTATATAGAGAACCCTAATTATTCCATCAAAAAACCACTAAAACTGATCAATGAATTCAGTAATGTTGCATGAATAAACATAAATATCCAGGAATTGGTATCATATTTATATACCAATAATGAACTATCAGAAAGGGTACCAGCTCTCACAACGTCCCATGATGAGGAAGGAAGGAAAAAAGAGCCTCCCATCCCTATGCCTAGCAGCCTGTGACCAGGGAGAGGCAGGACAGAGAAAGAAACCCTGTGGCAGGGCGTCAAGTGAGTGGATGGCAGAAATTCATTAAGTCATTCTCCATGAGGATCTTCCAAGCAGGGCACCAATGTGCCAGTCAACACTGAAGCCCTGATCATTCATGTGACTCGGAGCTTTCCAGACCTCTTCAGGAAAATTTTACCTCTCTCTAGAGTTGGCTGCTAAGATATGTTAAGCTTCCTGGAAGGCACATCTCTTCAAGGTTTCTGCAACTAAATTAAAACCCACTCTTAACACATGTTTTTAAAAATCACTTTTATATATAAAGTCAGCTCTGTCATATGCCCTATACCTTTTCATACTAGCTTATGAGGTCAATTTTCTCTTTAAGAAATTGCTACATTAGTTCATCTCTATTTCTATCGCTTATTTGTATAAAGTCTGCTTTACAATAGAAGACAAGAATAACTAAAATTGTTTATAAGCCAGTTGGCCTTAATTTTTATAATTGATTTTTAAATACTAGTATACATCTTAAAATTATTTCTTTTATGACTTCCATTATTTTGCTCCCAATACAAGTTTACCTTAAAGTGCAATTAACTTGGGCAGATAATGTTAGCAAACAAATTTCTCATTCTTGTGTTATTAACTGACACACATTAAACCATAAATACTTATCTCATGGTACCAAACAATACATATGATAATATCACTTTTCAATATACTTAACTTTCAATTTACAAACTCTTGACAGTTAGTAATTTTATAGTCCTCATCCAGCCCAGTGTCATCTGTTCTGTGACCCAATGCTTCCTCTCTGGACTTGAAATAATGCGAAGTTGCTCTTTACCTTCTAACCTAGAGCTGGACCACTAAGTTATTCCAGCTACCTTCCATTCTCTCCTTGCCATTTGTTCTTCCGATTCTAAAAATCCTGTGCCTCAAGATATCAAAAGGCTGAATGCTTGGGAGTTTCTCTTTATAAGTCTTCTTTACTTTTGTTATTTCTTTCAGCATGGGAATGGCAATGTGCTATTTCAATAACATTCATTTTCTTACTAACATGGTTGTTCTTTTCTTAGTGTGGAAGGGGGCATAGTGAGCAATAGGCAAACTTGATTGTTCACTGATTCCAAGTGACTTCTCCAAGGTCAAGCCATGAAGAATAGCTGCCCTAGAGCAGGAAAGACTATACCTGGGAGTGTAAGGTCAAAAGCTGCCCATTCTTGCGAACTGCCATAACATTTAAAAGATAATTATTTTGGTGAGTCCAGCCCTTTTATCATGGAAATGAGTGTGGGTTGATAGTTCAGTCAAAAAGAAGACTGGAACATTTATACAATAGGTTACTCAGTGACAGTTGAACTGGCATTTATTTTAAAATTTTAATGATATAGGAACATTTTTATGATATAATGTTAAACAAAATATAAAAGACATATTAACTGAGGTAAGGTGGTAAGAAGCTAGGGAAATTCCTGGAAGAGGAAACTGAGACGGAGAGCTGAACAAACTGGCGGAGAACTTACAGCCAGATACAGAAGGTCACCAGGGTGGAAAACCCCAGGTGCCTAGTGACAGGCAAAACAGGTGCTAGACCTCTCCCCAGTGGCGTCCTTTCCTTCGCTGGCTTAAGGGTCAGACCCTCCTCTGACCTTTTCTCCCTGTCGATAACATCTAGGCCTCAGTTGTATTTCAGCTTCAGGCCCAGAAAAGCGGTAAAACAAGGCGGGCAACACCAGGACCAGCTTCAACGACGAATAATCCCCTTCCCGGGCACTGACCAATCAGAGGAGACCATGACCCTGAAAGGGCACATCTGGAAAAGCTGATGAGTATCCTATTGCGATTCTCTCCTCAGACCTCCCCTAAACTCCCAGCTTTTAAAAACCCTCTAAACACAGGTCCCTGTGCTCATTCTCCCTACTGGGAGAGATTTGCAACCAGTGGAGCAATGGGCAGTGGTAGCTTGTCTCAGGCTAACCCCCTGCACACGTCTCCAAGCCCCCCTTTTCTCTCACTTCTTAGTGAGACAAAGCAGCCCCACCTAGTCTGCCTCCCACTGCTTCTTCTACCTTAGGCCCTTCCTTGTTTCACTATCCCCAGCTTTAATAAAGGTATTCTCAAAATCACCTGGACTCTTGGCATGAAATCACTGGGCCTGGTCCCTTTCTGGTAACATTATGTATGATCTTAACTGGGTAAAAAAAATTCATACAAAAAAAAAATGACAGGATATAACTCTGTCAAAATGTTACCCTCATTATGGTGCATAATTTGTTTTCCTGCTTTTTTAGACGTCTATGTATGTTGACAACCTTTTATGATAAGCATGAATTCCTACGATAATGAGAAAAAAAGATTTATAAAAGAAAAATTAGCTATAAATAATGAAAATTAATATTCATCACCATATTTGACTATATTTTAAATATTTATGTGTCATTCAATGTACTTGTATCATTATGAATTTTTATAACAAATATTGCTAGGAAGGTATTATCTCCATTTTACAGAAGGTAAAACTGAGATTCAAAGAGGCTAAATAACATTTCCAAAACAACAGGGGGAGAAACAAGCAAAACTAAGACTCAAGTTACAAACCTGTCCCTTTCAAAAACTGTTCTCTTTCCAGTA
The DNA here is from genome assembly GCA_004026545.1 of Mormoops blainvillei. Classification (NCBI taxonomy): domain Eukaryota; kingdom Metazoa; phylum Chordata; class Mammalia; order Chiroptera; family Mormoopidae; genus Mormoops; species Mormoops blainvillei. Next base: position 428,497 of record PVJD01000263.1, read on the forward strand.
TTACTATTTAGGGCAAGAATAATTCTTGTAGTTTCCACCTCCCTGATACACTTTGAAGAAAGACAGAGGAAGAGAAAACTAAGAATCAGTCAATTTAAGGACGGAAGAGGTCAGCATGGATCAGCTTGGAATAGATCCAAAGTCTCATGGGACACTATGCAATAAGAAACTTGATTCTGGGGGAAAAAAAATCCTACAGCATTTACTTTAGTCAAGCCATCATGATTAATTTGTAGATTACTTCTTTTTTTAACTGTAAGGAAACAAAAATAAGCCTTATTTTTAAAAACTCATTATTCTGCATGAACTGATTTAGTATATCACTACAGAGAGATACATTTATTTCAAAAGAAGTTTCCCCTGACAGTTCCAGGTCAATTCTGGAAAAAATCAAGTCTGTTCTTTCAATTGAAGAAAAAATACTTTGTTGGGGACTGAACAGAGAAACTTATTTGTCATTGATTTGTGATATTCTGAGTAAATATCAGCTTCAAGTTATTATTCTTTCTAAAGTAGTCTGGTCTTTATCAGTAGTTTGAGACTTCCCAGGTATAAGGCATATGAGTTTCGCATGGAACTGCACTTTCTTCTACCCTGTTGTTTTAGTATACTAAGGTAATGTATGTACAATAATCTTTTTAAAAACACATCAACTTATATTTCCTTGTATATTAATTAGGGTCTTCCAGGGTTTAAACTTGATATATCAAAGCAATTCAAAGACAGTGGGTGAAAAAGAGAGAGTCGACAAAATTATTGAGGTTGAACATGAACAAGAAAGAAATAAAAGTACAAAATTTAATCTATTTTATTTTCAAACCAGGTTTCACTATACTGACCCATTGGGAAAAAAAGTAGGACTAATAATAAGAAAATTCGAGATTAATTAGTAGAGAAGTAATTCACTGTAGACCCAGTGTCATCTATAAGTATTTATTTTTAGTCTTTAGAATAAACTATTCACTCTTTCAGAATACTTATCCAAAGTCATTCAGTCGACACATACTTCTTGAATACTTATTACGTCCTGGCGGGGCAGCTTCAGCCGTGTGCAGCCACAGAGTTGCCCAGGGCCCCACAGTCACCAGGGCCCTGCTCTTGTTGTCTTGAAATTCTTAATAATTTTTTAACAAGAGATCTCATTTTTCTATGAGCTCACAAATTTTGGGCTAGATACTTGGATATAGCAGGAAACAACAAAGATATGATTTGCTTCCTCACATCATTTATAGAAATAATAAAAGAAAAACATCATACGATTAATAAAGTGTGATTAGTTATGTAATAGGACACTGTAAAAGAATAGTATGAGCACTGACAGTGTTTGGAAGATGTATTATGCTGTTTAGAAAATAAATGAAAAACTAAATCTACTGTCACAATGAAAATGGGCATATATGTTTTCTTTTTTTCCTATTGCTTCTATCTTGCCATGATGAGAGCTGAAATCCAGTAATTTTGCGGTTCATCCCCTCAATTCTGCTGACCGTTATCGTGCAATAGTTAATACACTTAAGGGCAATCTAAGACATCAGAAACCAGAACCGCATCTGTGGCTTTTTCTGTCTTTGCCTTGGCAATTCTTATTCACGGTGCTTGATTTTATAGTGAAATAAGGGTGTAATCTGGGATTGCAGTTTTGGCCATTTTCAAAAGATGAGTCAAGAATGAGTGCTATCATTAGCTCTTGTCATGTGAAGTTTAAAAAGACCTTGTCCTGCCATAGTTCAGGGGAAAGTCTGAATATATCTTCATTCAGCATTTTAAGTAGTTAGATATTTCATAGTTATGTTTGGTCTCCTCTTGTTATTAAGAGAAGGGAGATACTCTCAACATAGGCCATGACGGTTTAATATAGAGATAAACAAGAAAAAAAAGCAATGAAAATCTGAAAAACTTCTTTTTTCAAAACCCGTGCCTCCCTGGTGCCTTCAATCAGTACTGAAGACACGGTACCCCTTTTAAAGAATGCTGGCCTAGTGATTCAATTCTGTATCTCTTTCTAAAGTTATTCAGCTGCATTTGGGGTCTCAGCCCATTCTAGCTTCTGATGACATCCTTTGTATTTGAGTATCACTCTGCTCTGTGGCCAGATTTTTTAAATTTTATATTCAGATTCACTAGGAGAAAACAAATCTGATTAGAAAAGACTTTGGAAATAAAACGTCTTTTGGTAATTTCCTTACAATCTGGTGTGAACACAGCTTCTACAAGAAACCTTACATCAGATCATCTCATAGACTGTTGGTCATCACACAGTTGTTCCTGCCTCAAATTCCAATTTCTGGTTGAAGCTAGGGTTTCAGGATCAATTGATAAAATGTGACAATTTCTATACTTTGTTCAAAAAAGGTTTGCATGTGACAGCCCTCAGAATATTGTTGATGTCTCAGACTTCTGGTCAAGATGGAGGCATAGGTAGAGATACTTTGCCTCCTTGTACAACCAAAAGAAAAACAACAAATTTAAAAACAAAAATCAACCAGAACTGCCAGAAAATCAAACTGTATGGAAGTCCAACAACCAAGGAGTTAAAGAGGAAACATTCATTCAGACCGGTAGTGGGGGCAGAGATGGAGACAAGAAGCCAGGGTGGAGGGGACATGGCAAGGCAGTGGCTGGAGAGCCAGGTGGGCGAGACAGCAGCTGGCGGTTCTACATCTGTGTTGGGATAAACCAGGAGGAACAACAGGGGAGTAAGACAGGTTACTCAACCCAGGATTCCAGCACAGGCAAAGAAACCCTTAAAACCTCTGGCTGTAAAAATCTGTGCAGGTTGCGGCAATGGGAGATACTCCCAGCCTCATAGGAGAGTTCATTGTAGGAGCCCTCAGGTTCCAAGAATGTACACAAACCCACCCACTCAAGAACCAGCACTAAAACGGCTCAATTTGCTTATGAGTGGCGAGAAGTGACTGAAAGCCCCTGAGAACCAATGAAGCAGCATTGTTCCCTCTCAGGCTCCTCCCCCACATATGCCACCACAAAGCAGCACGTTGGTTTCCCTGCCCTGGCAAATACCTAAGGCTCAACCCCTCATAACCTAAGAAGCACACCAGAGACAAAAAAAATGTGGTCCAAATGAAAGAACAGATCAAAGCTCCAAAAATAGATCTTAGTCAACCTATCAGATGCAGAGTTCAAAACACTGATAATATGGATGTTCATGGAAATGGTTGAGTATGGTTACAAACTAGAGGAAAAAGTGAAGGCTATGCAAAGTGAAACAAAGAAAAATACACACCAACAAAGGGAACCAACAAAGGAACCAACAAAGGGAAGTAAAGGGAAGAAAATCAGATTCAAATCAATGATATCGAGCAGAAGGAAGAAATAAACATTTAACCAGAGCAGGATGAAGACAAGAGAGCTCAAAAAAATGAGGAGAGGCTTAGGAACCTCTGGGGCAACTTTAAATGTTCCAACATCTGAATCATAGGGGTGCCAGAAGGAGAAGAGGACGAGAAAGAAATTGAAAAGTTATTTGAAAAAATAGTGAAGGAGAACTTCACCACTCTGGCAAAGAAAATAGATTTCCTGGAAGTCTAGGAAGCTCAGAAGGTCCCAAAGAAGTTGGACCCAAGGAAGAACACACCAAGGCACATCATAATTACATTACCCAAGACTGAAGATAGGGAGAGAATCTTCAAAGCAGCAAGAGAAAAAGAGAGAGTTACCCACAAAGGAATTCCCCTAAGACTAGCAGCTGATTTCTCAAAAGAAACCTTGCAGGCAAGAAGGGGCTGGAAAGAAGTATTCAGTATCATGAAAAGCAAGGACCTACGTCCAATCTAGCAAAATTATCATTTAGATTGGAAGGACAGATAACGTGCTTCCCAGATAAGGTCAAATTAGAGTCCATCATCACCAAGCCCTTATTATATGAAACGTTAAAGGGATTTATCTAAGAAAAAGAAAATCAAAACTATGAACAATAAAATGACAACAAGCTCACAACTATCAACAACTGAACCTAAAAAACAAAAACAAAAACAAGCTAAGCAAAGAACTAGAACAGGAATAGAATCACAGAAATGATGATCACCTGGAGGGTTATCAGCAAGGAGGGGGTGGGGGGAGAATGGGGGAAAAGGTCCAGGGAATAAGAAGCATAATTGGTAGGTACAAAATAGACAGGGGGAGGTTAAGAATAGTATAGGAAATGGAGAAACCAAAGAACTTGTATGTACGACCCATGGACACGAACTGGGGTGGGGGGATGCTGGAGGGAAGGAGCAGGGCAGAGAGGAATAAAGGGGAGAATAAAAGTGGGACATCTGTAATAGCATAATTAATAAAATACACTTTAAAAAAGAATAGCAAGAATTTTCTTGATGTCTCAAGAAAGAAAGATGGAAGGAAGGGAGGGAGGGAGGGAGGGAGGGAGGGAGGAAGGAAGGAAGGAAGGAAGGAAGGAAGGAAGGAAGGAAGGAAGGAAGGAAGGAAGGAAGGGGAAAGAAAGATAAGCCTGATTGTTTTATGTGAGTTTTGGGGACAACAAAAACATTTGCATGCTTTTAAATTTCCATAGTAGAGAAAAAGGCCATTTCTCACTACTGTTTAAAATGTGCATATATGTGCACATATGTGATATAAATGGGGTGCAGGAAGTTAGAGGATGTAGCTGAAGAACATGAATGCCATGAGAAGAAGAAATCAAAATATTATTTCAAATCTGCAAACTGCCATGTCATTTTTCACTTTTCCTACATATATTTAAATCTTCTGATTTACTGACTTAAGAATGAACCTGTTTACATAATAGCATGCATTTCCATTTCTGAAAATAAAAAAAAATTAGTCAAAGAAGAGAAATCTGTGGACAAATCCCCCAAAATCAATGATGAGCTGGATTTCAGGACACCTATTAGAATATTATGGCCCCACCGAGACAGTGCTATTGCGTCTATGGTGCTTGATAAAGATGTATTGAGTAAAGGGAACTTTTTAAGTGTCTCTCATTATTGAGGGTTTAAAGGTCAGGGTATAATTAGAATCTCCAGTTAACTGTAGATTCTTTAGGTCAAAGGAAGTCATGCATGAGATTTTTAACTCTCCACCATCATTGATTCACAGATGTTTCCCAGCCTCTGACTTTTGTGCCCATCATAGCTCCGGCTGTTTTTCAATATGCTTCTCTCCATTGAATTAACACTGCCTTGGATGCTTAGCTTTCATTCCTCCTTGTGATTCAGATGTAACCTGATGAAGGTATGAGGAGGAAATGTCTGTCTGATGTGGTGATATATCTGGCATCTTTTCCAAACCAACTTTTGAAGCTTATATCCACAGCCCAGCTGCACCTGCAATGTCGGTTTAGGGACCACGGTAAGGAAACATATCAAGAGTGGGAGGCTGCTTGATTTTGGAAGCCAAAGAAGCCACAAGATAAAGGCAGGTGTCTGTGTCTGTGAATTGTTGAAGATAGTAGATCCACTGAGAATCAGAGAAATTTTAAAAGGAGATGAAATTTAGAGATCATCTATGGGGATTATCAGAAATTTGCTCTAAATTATACCATTTTACCTAGCTGACCCCCACCCCAACACACACGCAGAAATGCAAGCCATTGTGTATGTAGGTACAAACAAAGTATTTAATCTAGCTCTTTGAACTTCTTCAATGACAAAATTGCTTAGCCTCTCTGAGCTTTGTTTTCTTCTTGTATAAAATATTTCCAACTAGATGTCAAAACTTCCTTTTAGGCCAATGAAATGTCTTAATTCTAATACAGGATTTACTTTCAAACAAGATTCATTCAGGAAGTTTCTAGGAGCCAACCATAACTCCCTAATTATCTTTGTGAACTTTTATAGTTTCCGGTTGGAAATCCCAACTTCATTCCCAGAAATAGAATCAGTAAATGTCTCGTATTCTTCCAAGAGCAGGAAGAGCAAGTAAAGCATATACTGGAAGTTGGATTTCTGAACTCCACAAGGCACTTTGCTGAGGTATGGCCTGAACCGCTGCGTTTGCACGCTTTCGTCAGCAGCACCAAATCCACTTCCTCTGCCCCCACCACGTTCTGTGAATCATTTCCAAGGGGATAGGCCAGCTCTGTATTTAGCAATCAAATAATCTGTTTCTTGAAGAAGACTTTTTACCAGGGAAGAAACGGTAAGGTAAAGTGATTTGTCCCCAGAGCTTTTATAAAATCTGAAGAATGTAAACAAAGGAAGAACATTTTTAATTTCACAAAATAAAAATGAAATGTCACATACCTGAGCAAAAGTTAAGGACACATTATATAAGTGGATCCATAATAATAAGGTATAAAGCTCAGACAATATCTGAGTCACTCAGGTTACCAAGTGTCATTTTTTTCCCCTCAAAACACATTGCTTGTAAAAAGCAGATTTTGATATTTTTGAACTGCCCTGTTCTTTAGTGCTCTCCTCACCTCACCTGGTGTTTGTAACCCTCACTCTTGGTTCTCTCAGAGCCTGTTTTATTTCTTCCAAACAAGGTCATCATCAAAGTTTAAAAGACAAACTTCCTGGCAAACGGCCTGAAGTTTTAACCACACAGACAGCACTTCCACCCCAATCATAACTTTATCAGTTAAATTAAAATATGGTGACAATTCTGTTTAAATAAAAGCTCCAGATTTGTCTCAAATGTCAACAAATTTAACACCGAGTTAGAGTAATACCCTGTCGTCAGATTTTTGTCTCCGTTAGATAAACCATGACTCTTCAGCTTATTCATGGGACAGTGGGTTTAAATAGACAGTTGATGGAGAAGAAATACAGCGTAAGTGGAAGAACATATTTTTCATTCAACCTGATCTTCCAGGCTTTGGAGAAAATTATGTACCACCTATGCATTTTCTCTGTTGCTCACGCACTCCCCCACTCTCAGACTCATTCCCTCGATAGTTAAATCTCCCAACTTCTCTCCAAAGTATGCACGCAATTCTCATGTGGAGGGATAATATTGAGCAGGCATAGAAAGTTGGTCTCCTATCCGAGTGTAGGGTTGTGATTAGGAACAGGCAAAATGCCTGACTTCTACTGCACACACCCAGACACAGCTGGGACTTTGGGACATCCTTAGTTGACAGTTTCCTGGGTGGAATTGAATATACTTAATGGTCATTGTTAGCTCATGGAAAGGGTGGCTGCTGATTGTGAATCAGAAATTTTCCACTTGAGCTGGGTATAATCTTGGCAAAAGCCAAACTCTAGGAAATGATTGGGAACAAGAAGGAGTGTTTTTTCACATTTACACAAATTTAATCAGTTTGCATTATCAAGTCCTAAAGGAGAATTGGGTAAACACTCCAAAGTCAAGCACACAGGATGAGAAACACTTGTCAAGAGCCTGAGGAAATGTTAAAGTCAAGATCAATATATTAGTGGTTCTCACTTACTAGATGATTAAGATATAAGGTCTGTATTTTAAATGACAATTCATGTGTTAAATTGTTAAGTATGCAACAAGAATTTACTTTATGGCTAATAAAATTCACTTTATTTTTATGATCTATATGTTTATTTTTTAAAGACAATATATTGGCAATATCTTCTCATGATTTAAAATTCAATAGGCAAAGATAAAAGGTCTTTTTTCTGTCACTTATACCCTATACACCTAGTTCTCTACCCTCTTCTACCCTCTTTTCTCACTAATAATCAATGCTTTCTCATTCCTACTTGTCCTTCCCTTAGGTCAGTAATGCAAGTCCACTCATATAGTATTTTCTTTCTTTTCTTTGAATAAACGATGGCACCTCATAAAAACTATTCCATCCCTTCCTTTTTCGCTTAACATACGTCTTAGAAAAAATTTTTTTAATCAGTTCATAGAGATCTTTTTAACTTTTTATGGCTAGATAGCATTTCATTACAGGAAAATATCATAATGTATTTAATCAATTCTGTTTTGAACGTTTAGGTTATTTCCAATCTTTTGTTACTTTGTTGAATCATATGAAATGTTACAATTGATAACCTTGTATGTGTTATCATTTCACTGATGTACAAATATATCCATAGGATAAACAACTAGAAGTTGAATAGTTAGGCCAAGAAATATGTATATTTGTAATTTTGAAATATCTCAATAATTTATACATTGACCAGTCTGGCCAACTATGTCTTCCAATATGTTTACAATCTCTCTAAATCACATAAGTAAAAAATAAATGTATCTCAGTATTTTTTTTTGGCATTTATCTTATTGTAACTGAATTTGAGCATCTTTCCTTATGTACCACACTTTTATTTCTTCTTTTGTTTGTTCATAGTATGATTATTTATAGAGTGCTCATATTTTAGAATAACTTTGTATTCTGTAAATGAGATTCTTACAAAGGGGTTCATCAAGATGTAGGGTATTTAATTATGTATCCATTACTTCAAGAGAACCTACCATTAAGATTTTCCTTTAAGTCATGGAAAGTTTTAAGAAATGGTCATTTTCTCTGCCAAATTATGATTTTTATCATACATGATGAAAATTAAGTTAATACATTTATTGAAGTCTACATTAATAATTTATCTAATAAATTCTTCTATGATATTAAAATGTTTTTAAATTTATATCCCTAATTTTCTTTCTTCTAGTAAGTAATAATGCTCCATTTTCATTGCCACAGTATGTTTTCTTTATTTGCTAGAAAGATTGCATACAATTATTTATTCTCTCAAAACTACAAGGAATATATTTTCTGTTTCTGAGCATTCTTTATCCCCCAAATTATAATACATATAGAGGATACCCATGAACTTTTTGAACCTGAAACAAGGTCATTATTCAGTGAGTTAGATGAAAAAAATGGAGATTTGTGACGTTCTAAGGGGATCATTTTGCCGTTGTTGAGTACCTAAGGGCAATTTCAACCTCTCTGGCCGTGAAGTCACAGGCTTATGAAAGAAAGTGTAGGAGGGTTTGGAGCTTAGAAGTATGGGCAAAAGGTAACTGAAAGAACAGGGCGGGAAAGGATGAATGAGGAAAAGAATCTGGGTGGATCTTTTCACCAAGTCATAGCATGTTTGTTGTAGTTAATTTCTGTGGTAGAATCAATACTCCTGTAAATGCAAACCTGATGAAAGGCTCTGAGTGTGTTTCATTTTACCATTCTTTTACTTCAGTTCCAAAAAAGTCATCAGTATGTCTTGTTAGTAAACTGATAGGTAAAGTTAATCTAATTGTAAGCAAATATTTGTTGAGGGCTTACAATGGCAGACTTTGCTCTACGTTCTGGAGATACAGCATTGAGTAAGAGAGGAATCTCCAACCCTCTAGAAGTTTACTTTCTTGTGGGGTAATAAAAATGAAAATAAAAAGTACAGAATATAACAGAAATACGGGCAAAAAGATAGGACTTATAGTTAATAATTGACAAAACAAAGCATTTTATGTTTGCTCTTATGTTTCTAAGGTTTACTGAACTTATTTTTGAAACAACCTTTCTATGTATCCCAAGTGAGTTAATTAGTTATGATGTTAGTAAAATAAATCACTTAATTGGAAACACCTATGAAACGCAAGCTACTAAATTTCTAATCCTTTGTGGTCTATTAACAACTTGCTAAAGTTCAAGTCTAACATATGGGTTCTAAGAATGTAATTTTAAAAAATATGTATGAAAGCCCTAGCCAGCATGGATCACTGGGTTGAGTGTCGACCAGCAAAGCCAAAGGTCGTTGGTTCAATTTCTGGTCAGGGCACATGACTAAACGCAGGGTGCAAGAGACACCCAATCGATGTTTCTCTCATGCATCAACGTTTCTCTCCCTATCTTTCTCCCTCCCTTTCCATCTCTCTAAAATAAATAAAATTTTAAAAAAGAAAAAGAACTGACAACTCACTCTCCTTAAAAAAAAAAAATTGTGTATGAAAATATTCAACAAGAACCCTTCCTTGGTTAAGGAAAAGATTAAATGACCTGACCAAAAAAATAAAAATGCTTTTACAAACTAGAACAATGATTCAAATTAGACTAATGGGGGAAATAAATATAAAATAGAAACCGCAAAAAAGAACAAAAATAAAATTTAACTAATTATAAGAAGAGAGCAGAAAAGGAGAAAAGGCTTAGAGAAGCTTTCAAGGGCCTGAATTTGGCAATGCTTTAATTGTAAAATATGATTAATGAATATGACAGAATTTGGAGAACTTAAAAGTACAAATTGTTTACAGTCCTAGTGCAGGCATAACTGCTGGCTAAATCTGTAACTGTTGAAGATTTCTCCACTGTTTTCTTACTTAATCTTAAGCCAAGTATCCATTTCCTTTGCTCTTAAAGCCAGATTAATGACATTTTAATTTTGACATTATCTCTTTTTTCCCCTACCTATGGTTTTAGGAGCAGTTTTTCTCAGCCAACAAATTAAAATTGAAATCAGTCCATGGAAAAAAGCGACAAACCAAGGAAGAAGGTTCTCAATATTACTTCAGATGCCCATAGTATGTTAAGTATCTGAAATATTCGTGCTAATCCATATGTCATTTATTTCTTATTTTTCTCCCCACTAGAGTGTAAGCTCCATGAGGACAGTGTCCTTGTTTATTTTATTCAATACCCCATCCCCCAGAACCTTTCAGTGTACTGAGCATACAGCAACTGTTCCAAAAATATATGTTTAACAAACAAATCCTAAAATAATATGTTTAAAAAATAAACTTGAAGTCTAACAGATTCCTTCTCTGCTATAGCTTAAAATTATTTTCTCGTGTATCACCTCCATTTGATAAAGAAACATTAGTTTATTTTAATAAAAGAAATGATTTCTTAAGTTTTGGATAATGCACTTTAAAACCTGCATTGAAGAAATGGATTGGTGCATATTTGGTTATAGTTGAATCCTATTAACTCAATCCAGAAGTCCTTGATGACCAAATATTTTCTGAAGATATTACAAATCATGATAAACAGACGCCTGGTTTGAGTTATGTTTTTCATTCATATGAATCTCCACATATTTTGAAAGATTTCAGTCAACTTTATGGATCCACTGATGTGTTTGTTGTTATTACTGCTATTAAATTCTCAAATTACATCACCCATTGTTAGGCACATGCAAGACACTCAGTACATTGACGAGATTAGACTATTTTTACTGAGCAGAATTTCTAACCTGATTACTAGCACACATAGAAAATAATGAAAACAACTTCTTGGGTTAAGGTTTTCTCCGATGGTGCTTATATTGACTTTGTACTTTCCAAACTCCCTTACACAGACATATTACTCATCAGGCACTGTCATATATCCATGGCGTCTGCCCTACCTATTAATTAATCTTGGTTAACGTCAGGCCGTGTGGAGGTAAACTCATACTTCTAAAACGTTGCATTGTCCCTAAAGCTCAAAAACAGAGATTACATTTTGTGAAGTATGAACTGTCCAACTAGGTAATGACTTGGTCACTTTGAGCTCACCAAGTATCTCATATCTACGATTTGAGGTTATATCATATGAAAAAAACAGACCTTAACTTTAGGAGCTTTCATGAATCTCCCCTTGTCAATATTGCAATTTTGCCTGGCCTCTTTATGTCCAGCAATTTACAAACAACTATTATATTTATTATGAAGATACATGGAAATCAATATGACCTTTAGCTACACAGACCAGTCTTTAGGTGAAAATCTGCAAAAATTACAATGACTCAGAACATTATAGAGAGTAATAATTCTAAAATAGACCCTCCTGTGGCAATTATACAAAAAGTACCAGGGACTTTCACACTCTAGTGCCCATATTTTAAAGATGTAGACAGCCAAGGTATCAAAATAAACCATTTGTGTTATGTCTCCTGTGTCTATTCGAAATGAGTTTTTAAAATATTAGCTAGGTATTTTAAATAAACATTGCTAGTTAATATCCCTATAAAAGAATGAGCAATAGCTCAAGAGACTATTTCTGGTGGGTAGAAAATGCTTTTTATATCCAAAAAGGTAAACTCTCTTACATAAATTATAAATTTTCTCATTAAAATACTTTTTTAAGAAAAAGAAAAACCTCAACACAGTACAATATATGAGTGGCCATTTAAACGATAAAACAAAAGGATTTTTTGTTGTGTGTGTGTTAAGATATCATAAGCTACATAAAGCTCCAAAATAAAACAAGATCTTAAAAGCATGAAGCTACATTCACCATGACCTGTAGCTCTACTCTAGAATGTGAAGAGAAAGGTGTCCCTGATACAAGTATCAGTCCTGAGTGAACACCAAGCACCAACATGCTAAGTATCATATAAATATTATTTTCTATAATCATTATAACAACTTCCAGAGCACCATTCTCATCTTATAGATCAAGAAACTGAGGCTTCGGAGAGGTCAACCATGCAGACAGTAAAAGGTGATATTTAAATTTGAGTCTTTTGCTATCTGACTCCAGAGGATGCTCTTATCCTCTCAATGTCCTGCCCCTTCCCATGCCCATATGTGGTTAATTACTGGGCTACCTAGCCACCTGGTGCTCATATTTCTTCCTGCAACCTTTGGCACTATACTGTTCATCATGATTTAACTCTTAATCTATTCTTCTGGAATTTGAAGTTTCTAAGGGCAAGTTCTGGATCTCACTTATTCCCATAGCCCAGTACAACTGACAGCCTTGTCCCTCTTGAAATAGGTCCTCAGTGACAGCTGAAATGAACTGAAACAATCCATTGATCCCAGGTCCTATAAGAGTTTGCTAAATCCAAAAGCAGACCCAGGGTGTACTTTGTTGAATCACTCTATGTAAATCCCACATTATAGTCTTTAAAATCAAGAAAATTAATTAGCTGTTCAAAAACAGCAAAATAATGAAAAAGGATGTCACACACACACACACACACACACACCCTGAAAAGAACATTTTTTTTTTGATAACAACGGAATTTTCTACTTGGTTGCTAATTTCATAGCATTATTTTGCCTAAAATGTACAATTTAAAGTTATTTGGGGAATAATACAATATTCTGATAGATGTACAGTTACATAGCTAAGTGTGCAAAGTTGTACTTCATTTCCAGTTAACTGCTGCTTTCAAGACAAACCATGAAAGATAGTGTATTAATCAGAAAATAACATTGCCACTTCTGATTGTTTAAGCCAGAGGCCTCTTTTGAAGTGGTAATTCTCCTTCAACAGGAGAACATCTTCTAAACTTTAAATCAGTGTTTCCTAAATGTGACCCTTGTTACGTGGTTAACTTGTAAAATAGAGTCATTTGGGGTCTCTGCCTAGAGCCTGGAGAAGCAGAATCCTTGGAGGTTGTGCTCAGAAGTCTGTGTATTTGAAAAGCTCCCTCAGTAATTCTGACGCACAGGAAAATTTGAGAACCATTTCGGTCTGACCGGACCAAATCCCCTCCTCCAACCAGTCCCTCTGTTCTCTGGGGTCGGCGCTCTCCAATCTGCTGCAGGGGGTCTCAGCTTTAACAACCTAAGTGTAGTCTCAAATTACAAGTGAAAAGTCAGCATCCAAGTAATTCCGGGCTGCTGTTGTTTCCACTGGAGTGTGTAAATCCATGGAGCCAGTTAATTCCATCTCCAGATACTTGAGTGAAATTCTTACAGAATAACTTTGCACAAACCTGGAACCTGGCACAAACCTGACCACCTTCTACCTTATCACACCCCTAACACTACCTGCATTCTCGGCCTCTACGGGCCCCAGACTAAGGTTTCTGGACCCTTTCATTCTGCTTTGCCTTATAACTGTGAGGTTATAAATCATCTTGACATCATGATACTATTTCTTGCCCACTAACCTCACTGCTAATGTTCATATCATTGATGTTTTATTCATAGCTCCCTCCAGCCCCCTTTGTACCCTCATTGAAATATTTCACCCCTCATGACCCTGTCCCACCAGGAGCAGAGGCAGTTCATGTCACCACATCGCTGTTCCTCCAAAGTTGGCAGATCTTGTCAGCCTCACGCCTCTGTCTTTTGAGGTGCATGTTATCTACCTCATGAATACTTTCCTTCTCAAATGTCTCTTGACAAGTAAGTGTCTTCATTTCTATGAATCGTTCATTTACTCAGTAAAGTTTATTGAGTGTTTAATATGTTCCAGGTGCAGGGAATAAAAGATGAGTGTTAGAACAGAGAGGGAGACAGAATATTAAGTAAATAATCATATGTGATAATATTATAATAATTTATTAAGTAATATGTTATAAAAAGTCATTGCATCCATACATTCATCTGGCACCTTAGAATTCCAAACTAACTTCCCGTTCAGTTGGCTCTTCTGACTGTTGGCAACAGCCACTAACGCATGACACATCCGAAACCAAAGTTGTTAATATTGTCCCCTAAGCTGCTTCTCCTGGCTCCCACATCCCTCATTACCACCAGCCTTGCAGGTCACTAAACTAGAAATCACAGTGCAAGGATAGAAAGCTCAAAATGGCCCTGGTTGGGTGGCTCAGTGGGTTGGAGCCTCATTCCATACACCAAAGTTTGTGGGTCCCATCTCCGGTCAGGGCACAAGCCTAGGCCGTGGGGTCCTCAGTTGAGGCACAGTCAGGAGGCAACTAATTTATGTTCTCCTCTCACATCAATGTTTCTCTCTCTCTCTATCAAATCAATAATAATAATTTTTAAAAAAAACACCCTTAGGTGGGGATTTTCATAATTAAAAAAAAAAAAAGAAACTCAAAATGGTTACAGAGGAGAAATAAAATCCATAAATCCATAAATGAGCACTTAGAGCAGTGGTAAACAACTGGGCATGGTGGAAACTGTGGTAGACTGAAAACCATGACCTCAGTTTTAGGAGACAATCACAGTTCCATTTCTAGCAATTATTACAGCTCAGGGTTACAGGCCCAATGTTACCATATCTTTCAATTTTAGCAGGAACCTGGGAACCCAGATTTTTATGAGCAATTTCCTAATTTTTCTAACATCGTGCAGCTGGCTAAGGATCACCAAGGTATGCAAAAAGCACTGAGTGAAAGGTTGTTTGTTAAGGAGCAGTATAAACATAACATGTTGAAGTATCACCCCACAAATTACTTATTAATTACAAGAGGGAAAAAGCATCTTTGCAGTGAGCAGCTTGGTATAGACCACTTAGAGCATATGATCAAACTTAACGTCACCAATAACAATAATAGACGGACTGACTTCTGTGCCCTTGGGACGATTCAGTGGAAAGTACACAACAGTTCCAAAAAGTTTAGCCTAAAGCTAATCATAAGAAAAGAATCACACTAATCAAAATTAAGGGGCATTCTAAAAGGCAACTGACCAGAACTCATCATAAATGCAACAAAATGTCACAAAGGCTTTTCTTCCCTTGTTAGTCTAGCGAATTCCTATTTAGCATTCAAAACCCCAGTCACAGATGAACTTCCATACATTTCAATGCTCTCCTCTGAAAGAATGAAGGGATTCTTCCTGTGTTTCTAGCTACGTGTCTATTGTACCCTGGCCTCTGCTGTGTCTCTGTCTCTCCTTCCAATTGTGTGTTCTTCGAGAGCAGAAACCCAGATCTAGAATGATGGCTAGTGCTTGGGAAACTTAAATAAACATCTGATGAATTGACTGACTTTTTAAAATTGCTTTATTCAGCCTATTTCTATTTTAATACTTTTTCTGAAAAAACTTAACTCTTCAGAAAAGGCCCCAGATGGGTACTGCGTGAGAGGTAACTAAGCATTAGGAGGAAGGTAACAGAAAACAAATTGAGAAACTGTTGTGGAGGATTACTCACTTCAAAAGCAAAATTAAGTTTCTGGACCTGTCTTAGATGAGGAGAAAATAAATCCCAGAGCCAAGGCCTTCAAAGCATGACAAAAGAGGTTTGTTGCTGTGAGGTGTTAAAGGCTTAACTTGTCCGCTTCCAAGTGTCTGTACTCTCAAGACCTCCTTCTGTTTCTTGGGAAATTCTAAACATATTACCATAGCCTTTTCAATGCAAGAGTCTGTTTCCTGTAACTCCTTGCCTCCTTTCAATTAAGATCAAATGGAATTTAACATTAAGTGGAACCACGACTCTTTCTCAAGCTAATGTTAATTATAACTTCGGTGAATGTGTCGCAGCTTGTTTTCGGCCTATGTGATTTTATGAACAGACAGGGGCAAAGCTTCAAGGAGGCTGAGTATTCTGCTTCTATTATTGACGTGTTTGCCTATAATAATACACAGGAATTTATTTTTCCCAGAAAACTTAAATGTATTTCTCATATTGAAAACATCAATCTTTCCCTGAAAACATTAATCTTTCCTAGAAGCTAACAATAAAATTTTCTTTTTATGGACTTTTGCTATGTTCTTTAGGACAGTCTCAGATACCTTGCTCTTATATATGTAATGTGAAATTGAAATTACATCTCAAAAAATATATTCAAATAATCTTCTATAGTGTAAAAGGAGAACCATCATCTCTGAACAAAAGTCTTCAGACTAATATGTGATACCATTTGTGAAGGTCGTTGACAAACCTCAGAGGTGGGTACACATCACAAGAGTCAACATACTTACTGTTCCTTTAAACTAGAATTAGCAAAACGGCAGATGACTTATAGTTCAGTTTGCCAGATAAAATACAAATAAACTGATAAATTCAAATTTAACTGGAAGTCATGTATTTTTATTTGCTACACCTGGCAACTCTACTTGTAGGTTGGTTTTATTTAGTAAATACGCAGAGTGTTTTTAAAAATCCAGATATCAATTTTTTTTTTATTAGAAAGGTCTGCCAATCTAAGGCTCACGTTTTCATTACATAAGCTGGAGTTCAATATACATTTCCCATTTTTTTAAATGCAACTTAAAATCCATTTTTAAATGCAGTCACCACATGGCTCCTTCCTGATCCCTGGATCCTACAGGCAGAGTTTTCAAACTCGTTCTGATCCCCTCTTCGTATGTATAAACTATGCAGTTGCTTAAACCCACCAACTGTGACATCTGCGCTTTGGCCATGCCCAAACTGCCCTTGAGAAGCAGGTAATTGTATTATGATAGTGCACATTGGTACTGTCAATGTAAGAAATGACCAAACCCGTAGAGAACTTTTATGAGTTTATTTGCACTAAAACTGATGACATGGTAATAAAAAAATACAATAAAGAAAATATTTTAAAAAATAAAATAAAATATGGAGAAAGGAAGAAAGAGGGAAGAAGGGAGGAAGGAAGGAAGGAAGGAAGGAAGGAAGGAAGGAAGGAAGGAAGGAAGAAAACTGATAACAATTGCCAGAGAACAATATCCCAAATACTCTGGAGAATAACAGTTTGCAGTTTCTTTTATACATCTGGAATTAAGAAGGCAATTTAAGGAAGACCGAATGAAGGTGGGAGAAAACAAGGTGGGGACTGGAATGCAGGGTAGATAAGATTATGTGCTCTCTTGAGGGTGGTATTACTTCTGGCATTTCAGAGGTGTGTTAACCTACGTGCAAAGAACGATAAGCAAGGTTGGCTTAAAACCTTTTGCTAAAGAATTTACAGGTCTGAGATGTAACTATTGAACATGAACTGCCCAGTTAGGGATTTATGATTTATGACAGCACCCCTTTTTTGTCCACAATACTTACTGACTATATATTGTTGTATCCCATCATATATGCCTCAAAAATACAGGCTATTTTTCAGATATTCTATACGTTTTTTCTCCAGCCCACCAGTCAGTTCAACCTCAGCTCTAAGTATTTTAGGTGAGATGCCATGCCACCTTAGAAAAGCTAGTGGATTTTCAATAAGAATGGTGAGTGTTTTAGTCCCTGGCTTAATACCCAAAATAATCAAGTGACTTTGGAAGGTTATTTAATCTCTCAACATCTCAGTTTCCCCATCTGAAAAAATATAGATACAAGTTTGACAAAATGGCTGTGGCTTTAAGTCTGTTGTTGTCAATAACTGATGATTCTATACATAAAGTTAGTTTATAGTCAAAGCTTTCTGAAACTCTATAATCAGGACATTAACTCTTGAGACAAACGGTTAAGTGACTTTCCTGTGTTACTATACAGTTTTATGACACTGGAAAGCATTTCTCTATTGTCAGGCTTGCATAGCATCACTGCAGATTGCTAGGAGACAGTAAATGTTTTTACAAGCAAAAAGCTTTCACTTTTTCCTACTGCTATCTATTGCAAAAAAAAAAAGTTTGCACAGCTACTGGTTCAAACACATTCCTCTTATTGACTCAGAGCTATAGATATACCTTTTAAATATCTAAGTGGAAGAAAAGGAAGAAAAAGCTCCTTTTTATCATTTAATCTCCTTAGCAGCTCAATGAAAGAAGGGAATGGGTCTTTGTAGATAAATCTCAAAATAATGTCCTTGAAGAGCTATCCCAAACAGAGCTTTGGTTGATATAGATCTACCAAACACAGTGGGTTTTAAAAAGCAGTGAGGTGAAACTGTCTTCCAGATATCAGAGACAAGACCACACTTGAATACACTCACTCTCCCTGAAAGTATTAAGCACCTACCTCATTATTCCTTTTATGCAAACTAACCAGATTGCCTTAACCGTAAATGAACAAAAGCAGCATTTTCTCGGCAGATGTTTTTATCCCTCCTCACAGCTATTTTTTAATGTTCCTGTAATTAAAGATCATTGCTTTTCAAAAATGTCAACATCAGTTTTTCCCACATTCACACAATTAACTTCCAAATTTAAATTATTTGGTTGTAAAAACTAAAGAATGAACCAAAAAAATGGTACCCTGGAGAGAGAACTGGTCAGCCATGGGGGTAGAAAAGTTCTTCTAAAGCTTATTAAATTGCTATCTTAAAAATGATAATAATCTGTTGTTATACATACTAATTATATCAAATTAAAATGAGCCAAAGTAAAATGAGAGAACACAATAGAAGGTGTAATCAAAATTTACAGAAAAAATTCAAGACTTTGCAATGACTCTATTCATTCTGCCTAGTTTTTAAAATGTAGCAGAAAACATAATATTTAATTGTTTGGTTCTGAATATAGATTATAAGTGCAACATTACAAATTACCCACATTTCTAGAAGTTGCAAAGAAAAATATTTAGTCATGACACTATTTTGAAATTAATGCAAGGAAGGTTTTAATACAGATGTTACTGCAAATAGTATAAAATTATTTCCAAAAGAAGGAGCATTCTAAGTGTAACTTCTCTCTATCTCATCTCTATTTAATAAGTGTTTCACCACTAAATGATGAGGTATTATATATACACACCCACCCACACACACACACAGAGTCCGACAGAAGTAACGCCTGCTTGAGTGTGGTTGGTAGGGTACGTGAATGTCTCACACACGATGCACAGCAATTTGAACATTTCACCGAAAATGTCCTATGGTGTGCTTGAGTGTGATATTGTCATGTCACAGAGTTACATGCTTATGATTTTTTTAATAAAAGATTTTATAATAAAAAAGCGTTATTTGTGTCAGACCCTGTATATAAAATTTCAATAGAATAAAGATGCCATTTCAATGCATTGCCATTTCATGGTTAGTGTATAAACAAGTCAGTAAATGTTAAGAATACTTTATATTGTAATTATAGGTCTGGTAGCAGGGCCAGAAATGCCTTACAAAGATAACAAATAAAGGTTAGAAAAAAAAAAGGTTGGAGCAGTTTAGAGCAATTAAAAAGTTATTTTAACAATGATGCTAGAAGTTCTATATACCATATACGTATGCCATGGTGCTATAGAGCCTGAGTATACAAAAGGCAATACTAAAGAAAATGGCTTAATATGCTGCTTAACAAAGAAACTTTCTGATCCTTTAAAAAAAAAGGACTGTGGTTGTTTTACAATTAAATATATACAATTACATATGAAGAGAGAGCCCTCCAAAACTGGAATTATTTTCTGGAGGGTGCGCCCCTTGTAGTACAGGCTTCTCCACAGTAGGTGAGTGTTCGAGGAAGCCATCTGTATCCACGTACCAGTTGGCATTATTGTGAGAGGTGCATGTGTCATCAGTGAATATTTTTTGAAGACTCTTTCAATGCATTTGCCCATTTCATGATGGGTGATTTACTAGTGCACCTGCCCACACTATGCTAAGTGATCAGCAGTTTTTGACCAAAAACTTCATGACCCCCCATACCGCACCCTCCTTATTTACCCGATCTCACCCTGAGTGACATTTCTTTGTTTCCCTTGGTGAAAAAAGTTCTCAAAGGGAAATGTTTTCCCAACGTGGAAGAGGTGAAACAAAAAATGGCAGAGGCACTTCCACAAGTTTAAAAACTTTTGAGCAGTGGAAAAAAGTCTTGATAGTTGTATTGCATGAAATGGAAAGTACTTTGAAGGTGACTGAAGTTTAGGCATATAAGAATAAATACACAATTTTTTAATAAATAAATACCAGGTATTTATTTATACCAGGGCCCCCCTTCATATACAAAACAAACCTCTTAGAACAGTGCTTGGGACAGACCAAAAAGAATAAAAAATACTACCAGTAGCTGTTACAATTTTGGTTTGTGTCAGGACATGGCAGGAGGGAAAAGGCAGATGAGAAAATTCTTTTTCTATGAAAATCTCTTATAAAAGCACAAAAGAATATTCTATATTATGTGGAAATAATATTGTCTTTTGGACTATGTAAAATGCAATTCAAGTTCTAGCCTTTAAAAATTTGATGGAAAAAATAAGAGATGTGGAATCACTAGAGTACGTAAGAGTGGATGTACAAACACAATGAGAAATAGAAAATGGCAAAATTTTTAGTCTTTCGAGGGATTTTATAAAGCTTTTTCTAGGACAATACTACATACCCCCTTTTTTTATTTTTAAATCCTCTCCTGAGGACATTTTTTCATTGTATTTATTTATTTATTTATTTATTTTGGGCATACTTTATTGATTATGCTATTACAGTTGTCCCATTTTTTCTCCCCTTTATCCCCTCTACCCTGCACCCCATGCCATCATCCCTATACCTCTCAGTTCATGTTTATGTGTTGTACATATCAGTTCTTTGGCTTCTCAACTTCGTATACTATTCTTAGCCTCCCCCTGTCCATTGTTTCTTTTTCTGTCAACATTTTCCTGCTACCACTTCCCCCAGCTCCACCCATCCCTACCTCCCACCCTCAATACTTCCCCCATTTGGCTTTGCCATGGGCTTCATTGCATTTTAGAAGGACAGGAAGGTGGAGAGAGAGAGAGAGAAATACTGATGTCAGGGGCCAACATGGCCTAGTTGCCTCTGCTAGGCTCCTCAAACAGAGGATGGAACCTAAAACCTAGGTATGTGCACTAGGAATGGAACCCACAACATTTCCGTGTATGAGACCACACTCCAGCTAATTGAGCCACACTGGCCAGGGTCACACTTTTAGTTGTTAAATGTAAGAGTTGGAAAAACTTAGTAGTGGGGCTCATTCTTATATGACTGGTTGTCTATTTTTTAACATGTTTCATGGAATTACACATTTCAAATATGCCTAGAATGTAATATATATAGCTTTGTCAACTCTTTTTTATACTTGTGACAAAATGAAGGTTTTTATTTATGACTGAAAAAACATTTACCATTTGGTCCCACTTGTTTAAAATAGTGTGCAAGGCCCTGGAAATTCACAGATACACAGAGAGTGTTTTTCCTCAATTTAATTCCTTAATTTATAGGGAATAAAACTATCTTTACATATCAAAGAAACAGAAATTTCATCTTCAAGAAACTGGATAACATTTTTCATTTGAATATTAAAGATCACTTGGCAGAAAAGGCAAAAGGAAAACTATTTAGAAAAAATATTAAATGAATACTGGAGAGGAAAAACAGGAAAGGAAAAAATATAAATGCCAGGTAATAGGTACATTGAGAACTGAGTATATAAAAAGAAGAATGGTGCTGAGAATAATGTCCATTTAAGGTTAATATGTTTAAAAAGAAAACTTTTAATCTCAATGTTCTTACTTTGGAAAATCGGTGATGAGAAATACAAGATGAGATAGTCAGAAAAGCCAAGAAATTAGAATCAGACCAAAGGACGTGTTCTGAAAAGGTATGTTTAGGCTGCATTCTCACCCTGTAATTCATGTTGAGTAGTGGAATAGAATGAGATCATCCGAGTAATTCACAATGGTTGGTGCCGGAGGAAAAAACTGGAATAGTTCCCTTATGAGTAACAAATGCTATGTGTGTGACTATAATTACCAGCCTGTGATAGTGTAAGAAGATTTTAAAGTTTAAAACTAATGTTTTACATTAAAGGTACTGTTATAAAAATAGCAAAGGAAAAGTCAATTAAGTAACAGTTAATTGAATATATTTGTTTCTAGAGTTTCAGCAGCAAAACACAGGTTAAAATCTGATCAATTACCCAAACATATAAGAACTTCTCAAGTGAAAATTTTCTCCCTGAAAGGAAGTAGCAATATTTTAATTAGACCTTCATATTCCAGATTACGACTCTAGGAATCATATATAAATGTGAAATTAAGAAGTTATAGATGACTGGGTTTGGGTTATCTAAATAACAAGGCCAATATGTGTATACTTATTGATATTTTGGAACCAGTAAGTATAAGTGGCATAGCTATATTCTCTTCATGCAAACTGGTCTCAATAGAAAGTCAATTTATGATTGCATAGTGCAGCATGAAAAGGGAATCAATTTTGTGATTGAAATATTTAATGGTACTAGGTTCCAAGAGTCTGAAACCTACATCTGCAAGAAAGAGATGAGATACCTGCATTAAGATTTTCATCTTATACATATCAATTTCTGACTCTGCCATTTTGTTTTCTGTTTTCTAGCTCAATATCTCTTTGTAGTTTGAGCTCTCCACACATTTTACATTTGATTAGGCTTGAGTTTACTAAAGTGAGATTTTACCCAACAAGCTTTGTTAGAGTTTTGGGTGTTTCTAAGATCCTCAGTTCAAAATTTCAACCATCTTTTTGGTTATTCCCAGAGATAACTAATCTTACTGAATAATTGTGGATCTTACTAGTTTAACGTCCCAAAGCCACCTTCTATGATTTGTAAGTGCTTAGAATAGCACACGTTCTTTTCAGGTTCCCTTACAAACTTTATTTTTAGTCATATAGTATCCTAAGTGAAATATGATTGGGGGGAAAGTATATATTTTTTCTTATTTAGTTAATAAAAATTTGCTATTTTTTGCATTCTACTCTATAAAATATCCTTGTATCCCTCAAACCAATATCTCTTACATACTGTGAAATAGTAAAAATGTAAATATTAATGATGAAAATTATATCCATCCATAAAGTAGATAGAGGTACCATTCATAACCACAGAATTACAGTTACAAAGTAGATTTGGGGAAAACAGGATTAATTTTACCTTAAGCATGTTATGTTTTGTATTCTTTTGAGACAGCCAATTTTTTTCCAGGAGACCATTAATAGCGACATGTGCATCTTGAGGATAAAGGAAAAATAGAAAACTGCGTCTTGGTACGACAATTTATGTCATTGACAATTACACAAGAATGGTTTATCTTGAACATGAAGCAGAAACAAGATTTCAGTGGGTGGAAGAGTACATGGGACATGTTTAAACAGAGTATAGCGGAAATTCTTTGAAGAAGTTTGGCTGCGAAGGAGAGGAAAAAAGAGAACTAGGTTGTTGCTAGATAGAGACTGAGGTGAGAGAGGTTACTTTTTGTTTTGTTTGTTTTGTGGTTTATGGGAAAGACTTAAGCATGTTTAAACGCTGAATGAAAGCCAGAAGAAAAAAGAGGTAAAAGATACTGCAGACAGTATCATACAATATTAACATTATAAGTATTTGCACAGAGATTAAGCAAATTGATGTCATTTTAAACATTACTCAAATCGAAAAGAAAATAATATGATATTGCCTAAGAGGGATAGTCCAAAAAAAAAAGAGAGAGAGAAATAAGAGTGATAACTCTGAAGGGTTGCAGGCAGGCTGGAAGTGTCACAGTTACAAATGGGATTTATTGTGCCAGGGGCCAATCACTGCTGGTGCCATGATGCTTTTCAGAGCTTGTGGGGCTTGCTGGTGCCCAGGGAAAGTCAGCAGCATAACCTGCACTGGTTGTGGCTGTCCACTGCACTTTCTTCGTGGTTTGCTCTATGTACCAAGATATTTTCATCCATCTGGGGTAGTTACCCAAAAAAGCCTTTGGCTTCATGCCTTCAGTTTTCTAAAGAATAGCTACCCAGACTTTGGTTAAGATGGAGGCGTAAATAGACATGCTTCACCTCCTGGCACAACCATAGGGAGAATTACAACTAAACCTCAAAACAAGTAACACCCAGAACTGTCAGAAAATTGAACTGTATGGAAGTCCAACAACTAAGGAATTAAAGAAGCCACATTCATCCAGATGGGTAGGGGCAGAGACAAGCAGATGGGCGGAGAGGCAAGCAGACACAATGTGGTGTGGAGAGACAATGGTGGCAGTGGAAGCATGGTCCTACACTCATGCATGGTACATAAAAATTGGGAGGGATACCTCAGGAATGAGTGATCCCAGCCCGAGGCCACACTGCACATTCCACAGTTCCACAACCAGGAAGATAAATCCTCATCACTTCTGGCTATAAAAACCAGTGGAGTTGGGGCAGTGGAAGAAACTGTCAGATTTTCAGGAGACTCTGCTTAGAGGGCCCACAGGGTCTTAGAATGTCCACAAACACACCCACTCCAGGATTCAGCATGAGGGCAACAGCTGGAAGGGCACCAGTAGTATTCAGGGACTGGGTGAAGTGACTGGAAATGGAGCAAGTACCAGGAAAACCTCCAGAAACCAGGTAGTGACAGTGTCCCCTCTCCCTGGCCTCCCCACACACAGAGCCACAAAACAGTGAAGTGGGTTGTTGCACCCTGGCGATTCCTAAGGTTCTGCCCCACATAATTTATAGGTGCCTTTTCTATAATAGACCATGCTACTAAGACAGGGAGTCAAAGCAATTATACCTAATACACAGAAACAAACACCGGGAGGCTGCCAAACTGAGGAGACAAGGAAATATGGCCCAAATGAAAGAACAGATCAAAGTTCCAGAAAAAGAACTAAGCAAAATGGAAATAGCCAACCTATTAGATGCAGAGTTCAAAACACTGGTGATAAGCATGCTCAGAAAACTAATTGAGTACAGCAACAACATAAAGAAAGAAATGAAGATTACACTAAGTGAAATAAAGAAAAATCCACAGGGAACCAACAGTGAAGGGAAGGAAGTCAGGATTCCAATCAATGGTTTGGAACATAAGAAAAAAGCATTCAACCAGAAGAGCAAGAAGAAAAAAGAATTCAGAAAACAAGAATGGTATAAGAAGCCTCTGAGACATTTCCAAAAGTACCAACTTCCAAATCATAGGGGTATCAGCGGAAGAAGAGGAAGAGCAAGAAACTGAAAACTTATTTGGAAAAATAATGAAAGAAAACTTCACTAATTTGGCAAAGTCCAGGAAGCACAGAGAATCCCAAACAAGTTAGAACCAAAGAGGATCACACCAAGACACATCATTACTAAAATGCCAAAGGTTAAAGAAAAAGGCAGAATCTTAAAAGCAGCAAGAGAAAAGCAGAGGGTGAAATATAAAGGAGTTTCCATAAGACTGTCAGCTGATTTCTCAAAAGAAACTTTGCAGGCAAGAAGGGACTGGAAAGAAATATTCAAAGTGATGAGAAACAAGGACCTACATCCTAGATTACTCTATTCAGCAAAGCTATCATTTAGAATGGAAGGGCACATAAAGTAGTAAAGTGCTTCCTAGACAAGGTAAATCAAAGGGTGTTCATCATCACCAAGCCATTATCACATGAAATGTTAAAGGACTTACCTAAGAAAAAGAAGGTCAAAACTATGAACAGTGAAATGACAACAAGCTCAAAACTATCAACAACTGAAACTAAAAAAATGAAAACAAAAACAAACTAAGCAAACAACCAGAACATGAACAGAATCATAGGTATGGGGATCATTTGGAGGGTTATCAACTGGGAGGGGGTGGGGGGAGAATGGGGGAAAAGGTACAGGGATTAGAAGCATAACTGATAGGTACAGAGTAGACAGGGGTATATTAAGAATAGTACAGGAAATGGAGAAACTGAAGAACTGATATGCATGACCCATGGACATGAACTCAGGGGAGGCATCCCTGGGAGGAAAGGGAGTGCTGGACAGAGGGGAGAAAAGGGGAGAAAATTAGGAAAACTGTAAGAGCACAATCAATCAAATATATTTTAAAATAAGTAAATTAATTAATTAAAATCTTTAAAAAAAAAGCTACCCACCATATGTAAAGCTCAGAACCTAGATATATGAAAAAGCTTAAAAGGAACAGAATTCAAGAACAACTCCAACTCAAATTATAACTTTGGAAAAAGAAATCAGGCAAAAAATTTTAAAAGAACATTAATAAAAGTGAGTTAATTATGTGCGAAAAACTGAAAATATCTTGCTCAGCTCATAACATTTTTATATTTGAAAGCTTCTAAAAAGCTGAAGATGGTTCATCATAGGAAAAGTTGATGACCATAAGTAAAATCTTAAGAAAAACTCTCTCTGGTCTCAAAAGCAAGTATATATTCAGCTTTCAAAAGATAATAAAATTCATCATGATAATAAAATAAAATCTCGGGAAGAACAATTGAAGTTAGATGAAATGATCATAAAGATTGCAAAATGAAACACCAAACAAAAGATGGCACTGAGGGGTGTTAAAATATAAGATTAAGTAATGTTTGTAATGGATAAACTTAAGGTATTGATCAGCTCTCAATACCCGAATTTGTTGTAAAACTAGAAGTTGATAAACATTTTATATTCAGTTATTCAATTTCTTTTTCTTAGCCATGAACATCAGCCAATTTAATGCATTTTGTATCAATATCTTGCTTTGGGAAATCCAAAAAGATATATGCATGCTAAATTTATTGTTTTCATGCAAACTACTGAGGATTAAAATAACCTGTGCAAATATAGCAGTGAATCGTTTTACCTTTTGATAAAAGTAAGTCAGGCTGTGAAGTTTGTTTATACTGGATTACTCATATGGAAAAATTATTCTTATTTCCTTATATTATGGAGGCAGGTGTTTGCTTTTCTAAAATGACTCAAATTATAGAAGCCACAGTGCTCTATAATATGACTGCTATATTTAAAAAAAAGAACAAAAACAACAACCAGAATTCATCTAGGTAAATTCTACTTCTTACATGTGGTTCATATTGTATTTAGACTTGGTGGTGGTACTCATATGTGATTGCTGGTTTTAGTTGCAATATTTCATAAAAGAAACAAGAGAGATTCATAAACTTTTTTTATTGTTTTTTCTAAAGTAAAACTAAAAACTTATGTGAACACAGTAATCTTTGTTTAAAATAATAACAAATAAACTGAGAACATTCTTACTATGTCATTGATTCATCCTTCTTTTAGCTTAATGTAACAATTTGATAGAAAGACCATACACCTGATTTATCTTAAACAGTTTATACATACCATCTTAAATTCCATAGGGTACTTTTTGCTTATTGACTGTGAATGATTTGACAAGTTAGAGATGATGTATTTTTAGTGTAAAGTTAGACATGTTTCTTAGATAAGATTACCTATCAAGAAAAAGAAAAGTTTAAAGAGCAATTGCAGTCTTTTATAGTCATCTCACCTTTACCTAGTTTTTTAGTTAGTGTTTTCTTTATTTCTTTATTTTTATTATTGACACTATTACAGGTGTCCCCATCACCCTCCTCCCCCTTTTGCTCCTCTCCTCCCAGCCCCAAATACCCCTTCCCTCTGGCCATCACCACACTGTTGTCTATGCCTATGGGTTATACATACATGTTCTTTGGCTAGTTTCTTCACCTTCTTTCATCCAGTCCCCTAAAGTGCTTTATAAACTATAATATGAAATTTAAATGTAATTTTCAATAAAACATGTGCCACACACAGGCTCACATTAACACAAAAAAGAGCCATTGCAAATTTCCAAGTGGCTGATTTAAGGTATCTTTCCCCTCATCAAATCAGATACATTATAGTATCTATAGTTAAAGTAAAAAAATATTTAAAATATTTTTATCATGTAATACTAAAAGTCTAAAGGTGGTTTATTCAACAGCATTGTAAAATTAACAGTTCAAGAGGCACAACTCCAAAAGCACTTTGCTATTTAAAATTCAGAGCTGTAGCTTTTTAGTCAAGTTCTGCTAGGATCACACTATAGAGGAAATCTTTGCTCCTTAAGAAAAAGGAAAAAGAAAATTAAAAGTAAACAGGCCTTAGCCTGGAGATTGGTTAAAATTATTTTGTGCATTCATCTAATTGCACAATTGAAGGCATGAAGATGGTAACATGGATGTGAATTTATTGATATGAAAAATCTGATAACTTGTTGAGAGAATAAAGGTTACAGAAGAATTAAAAAATACTTCAAAAAATATCTCTTTATCTGATAAATGTGTCTCTAAAAATTCAGTTATAGTATAGTTCCATTATTAAATCTATAGTCACAAACTGGTGTTAATATCCATCTCAAATTTTCACCTTATTCAAGTTGCCTATAATGTTACCAACTCACTAGATATTTGTACAAGTTTTCATTTTATGCTTGGTGTCTAATCTAAATTTTCACAACAGAAAAAAATACTTTAATTTTTTCAATTCTTGTTTTAGTTTCATATTAAAGACATGGTTGAAATTTAATTCTGTTTCAGTAAGAATCTAATCATATGAGTTATTAAACAGAAGCAAGGTTAAATATTTACTCTATAGTTACATGATAGAGTTATAATATTAAGATGTATCTTCAGTTTTCAAATTGATAGTAAAAAAATTTAGCCCAGCAACAGTTCTAGGATTTTATTGGACTTTCAAGTTCAGTGTAATCAATTGTCTTATTTTTTTTAGCACATTTTATTGATTATGCTATTAGAGTAGTCCCTTTTTTTTCTTCCCTTTATTCCCCTCTGTCCTGCACCCCCCTCCCTTCAGCATTCCCCCCACTTAGTTCATGTCCATGGGCCATACATATAAGTTCTTCGGTTTCCCCATTTCCTATACTATTCTTAACCTTCCCCCATCTATTTTGCACCTACCAATTATGCTTCTTATTCTCTGGACCTTTTCTCCCACTCTCCCCCTTCTCCCTCCCTGCTGATAATCCTCCATGTGATCTCCCTTTCAGTGATTCTGTTCCCGTTCTAGTTCTTTGCTTAGTTTGTTTTTGTTTTTGTTTTTTAGGTTCAATTGTTGATAGTTGTGAGCTTGCTGTCATTTTATTGTTCATAGTTTTGATTTTCTTTTTCTTAGATAAATCCCTTTAACATTTCATATAATAAGGGCTTGGTGATGATGAACCCCCTTAACTTGACCTTTTCTGGGAACCGCTTCATCTGTCCTTCCATTCTAAATGGTAGCTTTGCTGGGTAGAGTAATCTTTGATGTAGGTCCTTGCCTTTCATGACCTTGAATACTTCTTTCCAACCCCTTCTTGCCTGCAAGGTTTCTTATGAGAAATCAGCTGCTAGTCTTAGGGGAACTCCTTGTAGGTAACTCTCTCCTTTTCCCTTGCTGCTTTGAAGATTCTCTCCTTATCTTTAATCTTGGGTAATGTAATTGTGATGTGCCTTGGTGTGTGCTTCCTTGGGTCCAACTTCTTTGGGATTCTCTGAGCTTCCCGAACTTCCTGGAAGTTTATTTCCTTTGCCAGACTGGGGAAGTTCTCCATTATTTTTTCAAATAAATTTTCAATTTCTTTCTTTTCCTATTCTCCTTCCAGCACCCCTATGATTTGGATGTTTGAACATTTAAAGTTGTCCCAGAGATTCCTAAGCCTCTCTTCATTTTTTTGAATTCTCGTTTCTTCTTCCTGTTCCAGTTGAATGTTTATACTTTCCTTCTGTTACAAATAGTTGATTTGAGTCCTGGTTTCCTTCCCTTCACTGTTGGTTCTCTGTATATTTTTCTTTATTTCACTTTGTATAACCTTCATGTCTTCCTTTATTTTGCATACTCAATAATTTCTGTGAGCATCCTGATTACCAGTGTTTTGAACTCTGCACTGGTAGGTTGACTCTCTCTTCATTGCTTAGTTCTTTTTCTGGGGTGTTGATCTGTTCTTTCATTTGGGTCATATTTCTTTGTCTTGGTGCACCTGTTACATTGTAAGGGGCAGAGCCTTAGGTATTTGCCAGAGTGGAGCAATCCACTTCATTGTGTTGTGGCACTGTATGTGGGGGAGAGATCAGAGAGGGAACAGTGCTGATCCTTGGTTCTCACCCCCCTTTCAATCACTGCCCTCATAACCCACAAGTGAATTACACCTTTCTGGTGTTAATTCCCAGGTGGGTGGGTTTGTGTATGTTCTCGGACTCCATGAATTCCTCTAACAGAGTTTCCCATGAGACTGGGAGTTTCTCCTGCCACCAGAACCCCCACTGGTTTTTATACCCAGAGGCTTTGAGGCTTTTTTTCCCCACCCTGGAACCCTGGGTTGCACAGTCGGACTTGCTTCCCAACTGTTCCTTCTGGCTTATCTGCAGTTGAATGTGGGACTGCCTGGCCTGTCAGCCACCACCTTGCCATGTGACCTCTCTACCCAAGCTGCCCATCTCCACTCCTCCTACCAGTTTGGATTAGTGTTTCTTCTTTAACCCCTTGGTTGTCAGAATTCCATACGATTCAATTTTCTGGCAGTTCTAGTTGTTTTTGTTTTTAAATTGGTTGTTGTCTTATTTTGGTCATGCAATGAAGCAAAGCATATCTGCCTATGCCCCCATTTGGCTGGAAGTCTGCTGATTGCCTGGTTTAAATTGCTAAGAGATCAAAAGTTAAAGAAATTTCCTCCTTTGAAAATATTTTGTTATTTGCAATAGTGTATCTGTTTTGGAAGAAGGTCATTGATAAAGCCATTTGAACTTGAAGTAAGGTACCAAAATTGTCTGAACCCCTCCCTATTATGAAATTGTAATATTTAATTGTGCAATATTACTTCCTTAAGTTAAAATTTCCAAAAGACTTAAGGGAAGATGTATATTGTGATTTAGTGTAAATAAATCCCTGAATTATACATGTTCCAATATTTTGTTTTTAAGAAGGATTTTTTTGTAATGTAATACACATTTCCATAAAATCCTGTAAGATTTAATTATTATAGAAGAAAAATGTAGATAAGAATACTGTTTTAAAACTGTTAATAAAACAAAAGGATTCTAAAAAATTAATTCTTTTTGCACAGTAGTTCTGTAGGAAAACATGTTTAACTTGGAAATGATAAAGAAAATATTTGTGAAGGAGATAGTGTTACAATTCCAAACACATTAGCAGCTACTTCGGTGGTTCTCACTGTATGATTTTAAATTCAGAATAACTATTAGACACGTACACACACAGTTAATTACATTCATAGATACTTATTGTACATCTTTGCACAGTCTGTTCACTGAAAGATCCTAAAGCAGTGATAGATAACACTGGGATGACTTGAAGAAATGACTGATTTGGGGACTAGAATAGGCAGAGTTAAATATGAACCCTGGACAATCTTGTCAAAAAGTAAGGAGTTGCTCAGAAAATGATAAACATATGTAAGAAAGACATGGGAGCCAGATTTGAAAGTGTAACTACAGGCCAAATTTGGCACAATTTGATTATCAAATTCAAACTATGACAAATGAATCTGAGTATATTACAAATATTGGACTTCACCTCTCTGAAGCAGGTGGGGCAAAAAGGAGCTGACTTAAGTAACTGGAAAACAGTATTTTGAGTGGAAACTACAGCTAAAGACGAAAGAACTGTGCATAAACATTGTATTCTAGTTTGTAAATTCGTTTCTCATTGGTTTAACCATTTTGAAAGTACTTCACATTAATACTAAGATTGAACAAATAGGCAAATTAATGTTAGATTATAAGAACCAGGTTTCCAACTGTTAGAGAAAGTATAATCAAGTGGAGAAGTCTGGAATGAACAATGTGATGCTAAGTTAGAGATGGTACATCAGTATGAGCTCATGTTTAGTTTGATTGATAAATAAATGATAGATAGATAGATAGATAGATAGATAGATAGATAGATAGTAAGCAGGTGAGTAAGGTGTTTGTGTATACATTGATTAATGTATATACATATATTCCCCAGCACTGTTTGCTAGAAGCAATGATACCTCAATAGCAACCAGAATACTTGTATTCAGTTCTTAGCTTCTAATGCCATTCTCAATAAAAAGAGAAATGGCTTTTCTAGGATGGATGCAGAGAAAATGAAAGATAAGCCTACAGCACCTTATAAGAAAGTATAAGAAAGAAAATAAATTATTCAAAAAACAAAAAGAGAGGCATCACATAGGCATGTGGGAGCCAGCCTAAAATTTCTCTCACTGGCCAAAGCTGGGATAATTTGAGAAACACTATAAATGCCATAGTATGAGATTGTAATTCAAAGTATAACATAAATATACATGAACTCATACTGATAGAAATAAATAATTGAATGGATAAATAGAGGAGTATACAAATCCTCCTTATAGAAGAATTACAAATTTATAATATATGTAGATATTCCCTTCCAGGTTAATCTCTCTCCTGGAGTGTGGCTGGACTTCATGACTCACCTGCAAGGAATAAGGAAAAATTGTACATTTACAGTGGAGAGACCTGGTAGACACTGTATTAACTGAGGATCAAGGTTAACAGCACGAGGATTATAAATTATGATAATAGTATATACCCCCTGATATAATGTGATACTATTGCTATGTAAAAAATATTCTTGTTCTTATGAAATTCACAGTGATAATTCAGTGGTAAAGAGGCATGATGTTAACTTAGTGTTACATGGTTTAGAAAAAAATATACACACAAATTCACCACATCTATGTGCCTGTGGGTACATATACACAGGGAGAAATGATAAAGTAAACATGATGTTAACAGCCGATGAATTGGGATGAGGGGTCCATCAAAATTTATTATACTATGCTTGCAACTTTTCTGGTTTTAATTATTTCAAAATAAAAAGTAAAAATGTTAAAGCAACACTTTTTCTTACTGCAAGATCAATACATGGTCATTGTAAAATAATTTTTGAGAAAAAACAAAATTTAAAAAGCAATAATACCAATAGATTTGAACATTTCATACTTTTAAATGTATTTATGTTTTAAGAAGGAAACAGGTTGATTTTCAACTTGTTTTTATTTCACTTGGTATAATATATTGTGAACATTTTAAATATCATTATAGTTCTACTATTTTAATGCCTTAGTGAGATTTCACTGTAGGATTGTTTAACAAATTTAGTAATGCTGTTATTCAGATTATTGGTATTTCAGTATAATAACTGACACTGGCATGAAATATATTTGTAATCATACCTTTTCTAATATGCATAAATATTTTCTAAATACAATTTTCTGGTAGCTATCAAATTTTAAAATCATAAGAACTATAACAGTTATTGTCATATATGCGTAGGAAGAAATTCAACAAAACCTAGGGGATCCATAGACTCCAACACCCTAATTTCAGCAGGTGGAGGTCATGAGTATAAAAATACTCTGTTTTTAGTTCTGGTGTTCCCATTATAACTTTAAATCACAGAGCCCTGTATTTTGTTGCTGTTTGTTTGTTTGTTTACCTATTTACTCCTAACCACAAAAGTTTACAGAATTAATTCCCTTGAATCAAAACCCAGCTTTCTTCCCCTTCTCCACTTTCAAAATTATATAATCAATTATATAATTATATAATTGGGATTATTGTCATCAGCATGCAACCCACACCAGGCACTATAGAGAGGATGAGTGTTAGAAAAGAGATAAATGATGGTAAAATAAAACATTTGATTGTATTATTCTTAATTGACCTAATAGATAACTGTGTGTTCAAGATAATCATTGTAACAATATTTTGGATGATTATAGCTTATTGATAATTGAGATAAATGACATCAATGTTATAAGAGTGGGAGCAGGGAATCGAGAATACTGTTATAAGTTACCTGCACTATCCATGAAGTATTATAGTGTTACTTGAAGACAGCCTTATTTTGGTATAAATGTATATTGCAAACTCTAGGTCAACCACTAAAAAATTTTTAGGAAGTATGATTAATATGCCAAGAGAAGAGACACAATGGAATCATATGAAATGCTCAATTAATAGCAAAGAGAAAAAGAGAGAAAGACAAAAAAGAACCAAAGAACAAGGTCATGACTAGAAAACAGATACAAACTTGTTAAATATTTATTTCCCATGTGTTCATAAACAGAACTATCTGCTACTATGTTGGTGAAAACAATTGCCACCTCTTCTGTTGGGATCTCTTTGGTCACCAGCTGCCAAGGATTTTGACAGAAGCAACTCCTGGTGATGTTGGTGGTCAGAAGAAAGGGTCGAACGTTTTGGGCAGCAGTCCCTCCTTTTCATGGTTTCGCTTTCCATGGTTTCAGTTATCCATGACCAATAGCAGTCCAAAAATATTAAATGGGCAATTCCAGAAATAAACAATTTTTAAGTTTTAAGTTTTAAAATGTCATTCTGAGCAGCATGATAAAATCTCATACCATTTCAGTCCATCCCACCCTGGATTTGAATCATCTGTTGGTACAGCAGGCCCATGCTGTATATGCTTAGTCATTTAGAAGCCATCTCAGTGATCTGATTGACCGTCATGGTATTGTAGTACATGTGTTCAAGTAACTTTTCAAAATGACCCTAAAGTGCAAGAGTATTGATGCTGGCAATTCAAATGTGCCAAAAAGAAGGCTGCAAAGCACTTCCTTTAAGTGCAAACGTATGTTATGTATAGGAAAAAACATAGGATTTGGTACTATCTATAGTTTCAGGCATCCATTAGGGGGAGTCTTAGAACGTCCCCTGCAAATAAGGGGGAACCACCACTGCATGAGTTTCTTGCATCTTTTAGGAGTTTTAGTGGCCCACTCCCCTGGGTTGTCTTTCCCCAGTCCTTTTCTTTAAGGTTCTCTAGGATAAAATCCTGAATCTATGGAAAATGGACCAAACAATTGTCTGAATGGCTGAATGGCAGACACCTCATTTTACTCAGAATCACTGTCCCTTCTTTCTCTTCCTGAGATAGTGCCCTTCAATCAAACCGTATTCACTCAAGGTATTATATGTCTCTTACATGGTAGGAGGTACTGTTGATCAAGAGTGAATATAACCCAGTTCCTTCCTTCAATGAGTTCACATTCTAACTGAGAAGGTAGAGAACAAAACCAGATGATTCAATATAGCATTGAATGCTATGACAGAGAAAAAGAATATAAATATTGAAACACAGGTTAAAAGTACAATGCTCGACCTAGACTGGAGGACTATCTAGAAACAGTATTACGAAAAATGTGAGTTTCGAAAGATGGGAAAGGGTTAGCCAGGTGAAGAAATATGTTGCAAACAATGTTTCAGACAAAGTAAACAACATATGAAGAAACAGAGAGAGAGAGCTTGGCATTTTCAGGGCTATGATAACATTCTTAGGATAATTTCTTTCCCATAAGTCTCCTTGGTCCTTGGTTCCTTTTACAATGTGAGAAAGAACTGTCTGGGCCTGTATGTCAATTTGCAGAGGTCAAAGGGCATTTCTTAAATCAAGGGCTAACGTTAAAATGCGAAGTGGAATCACGTCTCAGTAAAAATCAATGACATTGTTTAAAAAAAAAAAAGGAGAGGTAAAATAAGGAGGAATAAAAGGGACAACATCTAATTGCACTCCCCTCCTGAGATGTCAGGAGGTATATTTCGTGTGTTGGTTGGTTCTGAGCCAACAAATGGCCTGGGGAGGTGGTGCAGAAATTATTTGTACTAGCAAATACCTGAGAGGTGCCAATACCTGACAAGTTGAAATATGATAAAATGCAAGCCTTTGTCTGCAACTGACTAAAATGTCAGGTACTAGTTTTCCTGATATAACCAGCTCTAGTTTTCCTAATATGACCTTATCCAGTGGGTTCTCATCACTTCCTGCAAAAACAACTCCAGGAATTATCGGATCAGCTGATGTTTTGTACCAGTCATGTCGTTCAACTGGCCTAACATGCGTGGTGTTTGCCAATAAGAGGCAGGGCAGGTGTGTTTCTTTTTGTTTCTTTTTATTTTTTATTGATTTTTTTAAGAAAAAGAGAGGAAGAGAGAGAGGAACATCAATTTTTTTGTTTCTCTTATTTATACATTCATTGATTGCTTCTTTTATGTGCCCTGACCAGGGACTGAAGCGACAACTTTGATGTATCAGGAAGACGCACTAACCAACTGAGTACCTGGTTAGGGGACGGTTGTGTTTTTGAAGCCCATACTATGGGGTCTTATATTTCAGTAACCACAGAATATCTAGCTAATTTGTGTTTAATTTTCTTTTCACCTTAATACACAGTGTCCTAACTTAAGTTGAGAAACCAGCTGTTTATCCCTAAGCATTCTTAGAGGTCAATCAATAAATCAACAAACAAGTGTTGGCAAAGATGTGAAGAGAAGGGAACCCTCATATACTGTTGGTGGGGATGCAGATTGGTGCAGCCACTGTTAAAAGCAGTATAGAGTTACCTCAGAAAATCAAAAATGGAACTACCTTATGACCCAACAATTCCACTTCTGGAATATATCCAAAGAACCCCGAAAAATATAAGCACCCCTATGTTCATTGCAGGATTATTTGCAATAGACAAGATTTAGAAGCAGCCTAAGTCCCCACCAGTACATAGTGGATAAAAAAACCTGTGGTACATTTACACAACGAAATACTACTCAAATGTAAAAAATAGGGAAATCTTAACTTTTGTGACAGCATAGACTACCTGAAGAGTATTATGTTAAGTGAAATAAGGCAGTCAGGGAAAGGTAAGTACCATATGATTTCTTTTATATGTGGAATATAATGAACAAAATAAACTAACAAACAAAACACAAGCAGACTCAGAGATGCAGAGAACAGACTGACAGCTGTCAGAGGGGCAGGGGGTTGCAGAGCTGGGAGAAATATGTAAAGGGACTAAGCAAAAAAAAAGCAACTCATAGACACAGATAACAGTATGGTGATTACCAGAGTGAAAGGGAGGGTGGGGGAGGTAGGAGAAGATAAAAGGGGGATAAATGGTGATAGAAGGAGACTTGACTTGGGATGGTGAACACGCAATGCAATATATAGGTGATTTATTTTAAAATTATAGACCTAAAACCTATGTAATTTTATTAATCAATGTCACCCCAATAAATTCAATAAAAATAATTTTAAAATCTATCAGACTTCATCTTACAAACAAGAAAGTTGCAAAAGCTTGACACATCATCTTCACAATATGTACACATAGCAATAAATTCTGAACTTAGTAAGTCAGGCAGAGCATGAAACTAAAATGACTGGTCATCTAAAATTCTCTCTGCAGTGGGCCGGGGTCGCAAAGGAAAGAATTTTTCAGAACACGAATGAAAATACATAAGCCCAATTCCTTGCCTTTCCTTCCTCTTCTGCAGGTTGTTAATCAAGATTACTAAATGAATAAAGTGTTTTGAACTTTACCTTGATTTCATCACCTTTTTATCTCTAGTTTCCCATCTTCTCACTTTTTCCCTGTATGCAATTCACGATGAGTGAGAAAAATGCCATCTGTAGCTCAAACCACAACCAGCCCAAACCTCTTTCATGGAATTTCTTTTCTTCTGCATCATGTCCAGGTAGTTTATTACAAAATAATATTTTTCCTCAAATTAACTTTTGACCTAAATGAAGATATTGAATAGATGTGGTTTCTACATTTGTTTTCAGAAATGGTGAAGTGGAGAAGGATTGAAAATAATACATTACTCCAGAAATTATTGGTTTATGTAAATCTTTTATATCTGGTGAGAGCCTGTGACCCAAACCCTTAGATTTAGAAACAACTTTAGAAAGTTAAAAGGATCTAAAATAGTTTCTGGAAAAATAAATAGATAAGAACATTCAATAAAAATGTATTTCAAAATAGTAGACACCTCTAAAATGCCCTTTTAGATAATAAAATCTATTCTGAAATCAAAAATAACTTTTATGAGTCCATTATGACATCAGTTAAACATAATTCAGTAAAACAGATTAAATGGACCAGAACCGACTCTATAATATGTAAATTATAATACAGGAAGCATCACGATTCAATGTGAAACAGATGGAAATTTTAAAAATTTCATTGGCCAAAAACTTCAATGTCATAGAAAGGGTAGGAAGAGACTGCTACTGACTTAAGAGATACAACAAAATGTAACATATGGACTTTATTTGGTCTCTAATGCAAAAAAAAAAATCAATTGTAAAAAGATAACTCTGAACTATCAGGAAAACCTAAATATGGACTGAGTTTAAGAAGAAAATAGTGTTGAGAAAATTGGTCAGCTGTTCAGAAAAAAACCTGAAGTCGCATAGGGCAACATATGCCTTAACATACATCATCCAAAAATACAAGAGTAATAAAGAGTCAAATGAAAAATAAAAATAAAAGCAAAAAATAAACAGCTAAAATGAAATCATTATTTAATATCAAATCTCTACATGAAAGGCTTTACAATCTTAAAAGTAAACATCAAAATTTTTGATATATAAAGTCTAAGTAATTTTATACTAACTATATATGAATGTTTTAAAGTTTAAAATCTCATGAAAAACTAGGAAAAGAGCCACAGCAAAAAAAAAAAAAAAAAAGACAAGTGGTTAATCTTTTTATTATAAGAAGAGCTCTTAAAAACACAAGACCACAAAAGAACAAAAAGCAAAGGTCACAGCCATTTTATATGAAAAAAATTCCATAGGTACACCTATATAAATATAGACAAATAGTGTATTTTGCCATGTATAATGCATGCATTTTTGCCCAAAGTTCTGAAAGAAAAATAAAGATGCACATTATATATGGGTGTAATGATTACATACCATGAGTATAATAATGGGTATAATAATCCCACGTAGAGCACTCACGAAAACATGGGTGTGCATTATACATGGCAAAATATGATATATATACATTATTGTCATCATTAAAGACATGTAAGTTAAAATAAAAATGCTTCACAATGAAAATGTATCAAATGCAATTCTTTCTAGGTTCAAAAATGTCTTTAAAATGTTCAAATCTTTGGCTATAATTCTTAGAATTTATAATAAAGAAAAAAATCTTATTTTTTTTTAACAATGAGGAAGGTTGTTCATTAAATGTTACTTATAATAGCAAAAAAAATTGAAAACAAACAAAAGTTCAACAATAGGAAAATGGTTATATAAATAATAGCTCAGACCTGCGTGGTGTGGCTCAGTGGTTGAGAATTGGCCTGTGAATCAAAGGTCACCAGTTCGATTCCTGGTCAGGGCAAATGCCTGGGCTGCCGGCCAGGTCCCCTGTTGGGAGTGTGCAAGGGCAGTCAATCAATGTTTCTCTCTTCATCTCGTTCTCTCTTAAATAAATAAATAAAATCTTAAAAAAAAATAGTTCAAATACTCAATGACTTGTTAAAATATTCTGTGAATGCAAATAATGCTTACATTTTAAAGATGTTATTTATTTACTTATTTATTTTTAGAGAGAGCGTGGGGGAAGGGAGAAGGAGAGGGAGAGAAACACTGATGTGTGAGAGATACATCGATCAGTTGCCTCTCACATGTCCCCAACTGGGGACCTGGCCCACAACCCAGGCATGTGCCCTGTCTGGGAATCAAAATGGTGACCTTCGGTTTGCAGCCTGGCACTCAATCCTCTGAGCCACACCAGCCAGGGAAAAATAATGCTTATATTTTAAAGTTTAGGAAAAAAATGGAAGAATGTAGATTTTCATATAAAAATTCTCACTAACATTTTCAAAGTGAAGTAAACCTATTCATATTTTAAAATATTAAAACAAAATTTCTACATGTAATCACTGTTTTACTGGGATGTTGAGATAGAAGTTTTTTTCTTGCTTTTCATTTGATTTTAAAATTCTTTTCAAATTTTCTCTAATAAATATTTACCACTTTTATAATTCTGTTAAATTATTTGGAAAATTATGTGTTTTACTTAGTTTTCCAATTAGTGTTTGTCAGGAAAGAATGACATAGCCGTTAAGCAATCTGAGCTATTTCTTGATCTTCATAGTGATACACTATATCATATGGACATTTATTTTGTCCTTTAATTACAGGTCTTTGTATCAAGCAACTAGGTAGGGAGAAAGCGAGAATGAATTGCTGAGGGCAGCTGACAGACAGATCTGTGGCAGAGCTCTTGATCTTCCCATAGCAAAATTCTTGGAGATTATGAAAGATAATGCCTCATATGATTCTGAACCAAGACTTTTTCTATCATGAGCCAAACATGCCATCAATCATATTAAGAACTGTGTGCTGCTTACGGAACATTATGGAATATTTGAGATATATTGCTTTGGGGAAAAAAGAGCATTCTACTAACTAAATTTTCTTCTTCTAATTTTAAGTACACTGGTAGAATAGGTGTATAATTATTGCAGTGTTATTTGTAATAATGACATATCAGGGAAAAAAACTGAAGTGCCCGATAACAGAAGAACTATTGAATGTAATACAGTATATTCTTTCTGTGAAATATTATATAGCAATTAAAAATGTGGTAGTGGCATATATTTTGACATGAAAATTCATTGTAAAGAATAAATAAAATAATTCATAAACAATATGCTTATCTGTGTATAATCTGGTTACCTTTAGGGAGTGGGTTGGAAGGGGACTTCACTTTTTTACATACTTCTGCCTTTGCATTTTAGTGATGAGAAGGTATTGATTCTATTACAACAGAAGGAAGAAGAGAAGGAAAAGAAGAGGAAGAAGAGGAAAAAGAAGAAAGAGGAGGAAAGAGAGAAGGAGGAGGAAAAGAAAAATCAATAATAACAACAGCACCAAAGTAGTAAAGCAAGGAAAGAAGGGAAAAAAAAAAGAGGAAAAATTGCAGCCGCTACCATCAGATGGATGTAGAGTTGACCTTGACTATCTAGAGAAAGTGTTATACCAGGGCATTATCTTAGTGAAATCAAAGTAGGTCAGGGTGAGCTAAATTTTTGCAGCTCAAGTGTCATTTCACCAAGAGCTGATTTATTTCTGATTTATCTATCTAGTAGGTAGGCCTAAAGTTTTCTCCAAATATGAGGCAAATAAAAAAACCTAGGAAACCAACACATACATTTGCAGTTAGAAATAGTTGTGAACATTGGACCAGAGACTCACACTCTCTGACTAGTCTGGTCTTCTCTCCACTAAGGCCGTGTAGGAGAGCAGAGTGGTTAAGAGCATGCAAACATGGTTTCAGATGTTAACTGGGCCACTTTCAGTACTGACTTCCGTCAAGTTACTTAACATTGGTTTACTAATCTGTAAAGACACTAACAATTATTTCTCAGGTTTGCTATGCAGAAAGAGCATATTAATATACTGCAGAGATAATTGGATTAGCATTGAAAATGGGGGAAGAATTTTATACGAATGGCTAGTTTCAACTTATGTATCTAGTAGCCTAATGGGGTTATAGCTGACAGAGAACCACAGAGTTGTATCTGCTACAATTACATTCATTAATTGATACCACAGAGTTGTATCTGTTACATTCATTAATTAGCTGTCAAGAATTGTTAGTATTGTTATTATTACTATGCTAGACACTGACAATACAGCAGAGAAAAAGACAGAAAAGTCTCTTGTTTTTGCTGTAAGTAGATTGAGGAAGTCAAACACTGAACC
Organism: Mormoops blainvillei; assembly: GCA_004026545.1. Lineage (NCBI taxonomy): Eukaryota > Metazoa > Chordata > Mammalia > Chiroptera > Mormoopidae > Mormoops > Mormoops blainvillei. The sequence goes on from PVJD01000263.1 coordinate 470,100, forward strand.
ATGTTGTGATAAGAAAAGAGCAAGGTGTCGTGAAAGTATAAAATGTATAAAATGGGCAGCCCCAGGAAGTCAGAGAAAAGCACCAGAGGGAAGTAAGATAGCAGCTGAGAATTAATGGACAAGTAGGAGTTAGCCAGATGAAAGAGAAGAAAGAATGTGACTCGGGCAGAGGAAATTGTTCCTGCAAGGACCATAGGTGGGAAGAAACTGACAGTTTGGGAGGCACTAGGAAAAGTCTAGAACTGCTATGGCTCAGGGAGCTATGCAGAGCAATAAGGTTGCAAAAGAGCCCAGACCCAGCCGAAGTCACGTCTCGGAGGCATGCTGAAAGACTGCTGTGGCCATTACCATAAAGACAAAGGGAGCCATTAAAGATTTCTAAACTGGAAATTCATTCTGTCTCTCTTGTCTATTCTTTTCCTTAATGTGTAAGTAATACTCCTTCTTCTAAATGGCTTTATGGTAGGAGGCACACACTTATTATTATAAATTGATTTTTATTCATCAAATTTTCAGAGTTCTGAAGCTGATTGATTAAGCGTGCCTACCTGCTGTAGGAACTGAATTTGCTTAAAGTGCTTCTCACCTTTTCTTTCCATATTTATACTATTCTTGTTTTCCAGTCCTCACAACATTGAATGTGATGTAAGTCACCAAGTGTGGTTTTCTAAGGGCCTTGTGATTATGCAAATTGACATATCATTGTTTTACTTACAGTATTTATAGAATTAGAAAACACGCAGGTAATGTTTTGACACTCAGAATCTGACTGCACTGGATTTTTTCCCCCTGGCAGTACTAATTTTCTCTTTGTTTATTTCCCTTGAGAGAAATTGCAGCCATTAGTTACTGCCTCCCATTTCCCAAAGAGTTAGTGTACATCCTATGCACTTTACCTATATCTCACTACTACTTTGCTGGAGCAAATTTCTGTTCGTAGTTGGGAGACTAAGGCTCAGAGGTCATACAGGTTTCCCCTGCTGTTTGAAAGTGGGGCATTCCTAAATGGAAATGGCATAAAGCGCAGAGGCCATTACCATAGGACATATCTTGTAACAAATGCACAAAATAAGCTGACATAAAATGCAGATGCTCACAAACACAGCTCGAAGCTATGGCAGCCTGATGCCCCCACACTGGCTGTCGTTTCCAGGGAAGGAGCTTGTTGAGGTCTCTTGTTGCTCAGGGCCTGCGTTGACTTGATAACAGTTCTCTGCAGAATAAAGGTTAAACACAATTTTCACTTTTCACCCTTTTTTCTTCTTCTGTCAAATCAAAACTTTGCTTTGGATTTCTCCCAGTTAGCAAAAAAGAGTTCTATTATAGGCCTTTTGTGAAAGCAAAGTGACATAAAACAAACTTTCAAAAGTAGGAGGTACCTGTGTCTTACTGAAGACCACACAGTGAATAAATGTCAAACACACAACCCCAAGTAGTCAGTTTCAGATTCTCTGTGCTTCAACCAGCTCTAAAAATTCCTAGAACCATGAATTTGGAGAAAATAAAATAAAAGTATTCCTAGATAGATGCAAAAAAAAAAGTTTGAAATTATTGGTATTGAAAAGCATGAGAAGAAAAGTATTCTCCTCAAGCCTCTAGCCCACAAACAACTGAGAATATACAAAATCTGATTGTTGATGAAAAATACATGTTACTTGCTATAAATGGAAATGAATGGTAGAAATAAAAGTAAGTACACCATGTTCAAGCCATCAATACATCTTTGCCCAGACATATGGTTATATTTATGGTTTGGGGAGATACTAAAAATAACAAGAAAGGACACAAGACTTGTTAAAGCACCATCTTTTAAAAATGTGTAAGAGTGAACACAAGACCAAATTTTATTTAATGTGGCAAGAATTTTTTCGGACACCTTTGTCTTGCAAATTTCTCACCTGATTCCAATTACATAATTTTTGCTTGTTTTACCACATGGCACATTTTCATTGATTATCCAAATTTGCTGAACACTTTTCAAGAGGCAACAGAGTTTCTGTCCTACAAATATTGGAAATTCCCCAGAAGCCCTGGAATTTTGGGGAAATCTTAAGATATACATGTTTCTAATTCTTGAAAACATTTTTAGCCTTAATGTTATGAGGCTTTTAAAATCAGTGCCTGTATTTTTAAAGGTTACCCTGTATTTAGCCATAAATCGAGAGAATTGTTTAAAAAAAAAAAGTCAAATAAAAAAAGAAAACCCTGTCTAAATACCTGAATCACTGATCTTTGTTATCACAAACTAAGGGCTCAGCCCTGTGGCAGGCCGATCCATGAGAAATTGAGTGATATTTTTTGTTTTAATAATTTATTTCCAAAACTATGGTGCTGCTAATAACCAAGCAAAACCTGTAAATTGCTTTGTTAACTAGCTGATTATACCTTTTCCTATCAGGAGTAATCTTTTTTTCTTTTCTTCACAAGGATAGAGTACTTTTACATGAACAGATTCCCACAGTGAAATTTTTCTCTTATCTAGGGTAACTTGCAATACATTATAGCTTCTTCAGCTTTTTTTTTTTTTTTCTCTCTCACACATAACAGCTAATTTTCATGTGGAATTATCAGTTTAGAGGCAGAGCTTGGCTATAATGCTGACTAAACATGGTCAAATGCCAACTGGCACCCTGGTTCCCACATTTGCCCCTTTGGAGTCTTAGATAACCATCACCTGCAGTTCTTGCAGCCTTTAATTATCAGTGCAGCAAGTCCTCCAGGCAAGTGAGGACCAGAGTAAAGATGAAAAGTAAAGGAATTTTTTTGATGGTTCCCACTGATCATAAATGTTAAACATCTGCTAGAGTATTCCAGTGCTACTATTGAAATGTTTAACTTGGCACTTGTTTGTTAAAAGGTAAATATTTAGGGGGCCAAGGTGTAAGATATATGACTAAAGGAGGTGTTTGATAGCACAAATTAACAACAAAATCTAACAACCAAAGTGTTCTAAATATGTGTAAAAAAAGAAGAAAAGGAATTTGATGGAAGTTTTCTATCATTTAATCCATTTTAATTTGAATTGCATATTCAGAGTAGGAAAAAAATATATAGAATTGAAACTTCAGCTGTGAATGAAACTTGAGAGAAGAAAATACACATGCACACACGTACACATTTAAAGCTATCACAAATCAGAAAATTCTGGTGAGACATTAGATGAAAGAAACTAAGATATGAAAATGGAGAAAGAAGAAATGTGAATTAAAGTTCTAAATTGAAAGAGATAACCTCAATCACATTATAATTTATTGTATCTGCTGTTATTTTTATTTTTAAATTGTGAATTATAAAATTATAAATTATAAGCTACTTTAAATATAAAGAAAAGAATGTAATAGGCAAATGTCTGTTATAATTTTAACTTTCATTGATTATAGATGACAGGATACTGGGTGTATTTACATTTAATTTCCAAATTAAATTACTTCAGTCTCACTAAAATCCGAAACTTGTGAATATAAGATGATTCCGCCCAAATATTTTTAAATTACCTGCCCACAAAAAGGCAGTCATTGACAACCTTGGCCAAAATAGAGACTGTCTTCTCAGAACAAACATTTTCTTTAACTTGTCCTTCAGTTGTGTCCATCTTTGAATAAGTGTTTATATAGTGAGTAGTTTGGATGATTAGGAATTAATATGCTAGAGATTTATGAGGGTGAGTTTAATTCCAGCTGCTCCCAGTTGAGGAACTAACTTGAAATTGAGCCACATTCACATTAAGTCTTCAAAGGCAATGGCCAATTTGTACTCTGGGACTCTGATTGGAATTGAGGCTTCTAGTCCTGTTTTAATGAATCTCAACATTTTACCATTTATCCTCTAGGCTTCTCTGAGTTCACCTCAATTGTAGTCATTTCCTGCAGTTTAAGGCTAATGTTACTTTAAATTTTCAAAGGGAAGGGTTTCTAAATTAGGTAATGGTGTTTGGAATTAATAAATGTAGCTGAATATATGAAATATTTAACTCTGAATCAAGTTTTTCCAGGCAGAAAGCAGTCTTATAATTCTCTTTGTTTACTATTAAAATAAAATAGCCCTCATGGTTTCTGCTGCCAAAGCAACTAAAAACTATCTTGCTCTCTCTACTAATTCAGATGCACAGTTTTGTAAAAAGTGACTGACTGACAAGAGGTTCCAGCACAAACGCCAGGCTCCATTTCATTTCATATTGCATAGTGGCAGATGGCTCATTGCACTAAGACTTGGGCCCAGGGTTTGCTTTCTAAAGTGGGTGCCTCTTGAGACAGTTTTTACTTTTAACAGGAAAGTGTGTGGGCACTGAAATTACTTTACACGTCATAGCTCAAATAAGCACTTGGCTGTTTGAAAGAAACATCCGGAGACTAGAAGAAATAATCTAACTTAAAATTTCAACATTTTTAAAGACCGAGAAGCAAATGTAAATTTTTCCCCTCCAAATTAGCTTTCTTCTTTACAGGATACTCTTATTCTATTCTTCTTGAAGTATTGTTTCTATGGTGTTTGTTCCATGTCTGCTCTTGAGTTCTGAAAATTGCCAGCTGCAAATTCTGACATGCCAAGGGCTCAGCTATATTTGCCCAACTAAGAAAAGGTAAAAACAGAATCTTGGAGCCAGTAAAGATTGTAAACATGTTTCCACGCTGTTGGTGTGCTGTTTATAAAAATAACTCACTTTAAAACTTTAATAAGCTCCCAAACTTCATTATTTTGCTTTCCCTCCAAGTATAAAGTGCCGATGTTTTGTCATATTGGAATTTGTTAGGAAAGGCAGTGAGTGGGCAGGGAACGAGCATACTGGGCAGGTTGAGGTTCAGCAGTTTTCTCAAAATAAGGTAAAAGAACAGCCCATGGTCTGGAAGCTTAATAAAGGACCACGAGGGCCAAGATGCTAATGCACTGAACCTAATAATGACTCAGGATCTTTCCCAATATTGAAGACATCAGGGAATCCTACCACTTTTAAAAATAGGTAGTATAAGTTTGTGTATAAAATACTGAAGTAAAACAATGGTAATACAAAACAAATGATTATCTAACAAAAGACTAGGGAATTTTATATAAAAGCAAAAGCTTGCTGAAAATGTTTCCTATTGTGTACAGAGTAAGAAATACTGCTTTGATTATAAAAAAGACCTTTATCTTCCCTATTCCTGTTTCTAATATGACTGTCTTCTTCTCAATTTCCATCCAACATTAAACTTTTTTTCCCCCAGAAGACTCTAGAACTTCACTGCCCAATATATCCACTAACCACGTGCTATTTAAATAAAATTAAATTAATTCGTTTTTTCAGTCTCACTGGTCACATTTCAGGTGCTCAATAGACATAATAGACGTAGTGAATATAATAAAACATGTTCACCACCAAAGTTCTACTTCTAGAAGGTTTTAAAAAATTGCGTTTTTAAACATAAAATTTTATGCAAAAAAAAAAGGTAATAAATATTTGTGGAATGAAACTCCATAGTTTTGTCCTAATGTTTAGTTGTGGAAAACAGGCAGCCAATTAAGGTATGAAAAATGAGGGATGGAACATCATTTTAAAAACTTCTGGAAGTATGCATACTGTGAGCTTCGTGGGGCAGGGACTGTGTGGTCATTCTAAGAACCGCTACTTAACCAAGTGCCTGCGTAACAGTGGTGTTTGCAACTTTTAGCAGTAATTTCTCCTCAGAATTAGAGCTTCCGATGTTTATGTTGGAAAATGGGGAGAAGTAAGAGGCTCGATTTTCTACTTCATTTACTTTTGTATTTAAAACTGAGTATTTATAATATACTTAAATACTTTTTAAAAACAGCGAAAAGCCCCAAAGTCAGGAAATGTTTAGAATGATCTACGACTGCATCTCCAATATTTAGCTTGCCCTCCTACCCCCACACAAACATCAGAAACCCATTTTTAACTCCACCTCACTAATCTAAACATTCAGTGGTACAAGTCATTTGTCTATCCATACTCAGTAAAGCCTATTTGTGTAGGATATAAACACATACACTCACATCATCAGTTTCTCTATTCCCTGTATTGAATGCAAACACACCAGGCAGAACAAACTATCCTCTTCTACTGGATTCTCAGCCAAATGATAATACTTGAATTGTTGCCACTACTAATTATATTGACTGAGAAACTGTTTCTTAGATAACCCTTTGATTTTAGGAAAATCTCATAACCTTTGTTCATAAAAACAGAAAAAAAGGTAGCAACTGAACTGGATTAAATTATTTCTAAATTAGCATTTTTATGCTCTAGTAATCTACTATTTAGCTTTGTGCTAATAAAATATGTATATAATTTTAATGTTTAAAAACTTTCTTTAAACGTGACTTAAAATGTTAATACATTTTTTAAAATTACATTATTATCAATTGCCCAGAATTGTTCTACTATCTCTAAATGGTTTGGTTTTCCTTAGGTGTTAAGAAATTTTTAAATCTTATTTTCTGTATTCTCAGTGTCTTGAAATAATATAATCATAGGTCTATTTCTTTCATAACCATACTCAGACCAACCCTGGTCTTATTCTTTTAGCTCCAGATTTTAGTGTAAAACTTCAACATACTTGTCTTCTTTATGCTTACTTTTGTCATGTGTACATCTACTGAATTACTCAATATTATCTCTAACAATGTTGAACTAGTGATATTGTCCTTTCAAAGGTTCCTGAATCTTATGAATATTATTTGCCCAATTCTCATAACCAATGGGAATGTCTTTGATGATAGTAAATAGATGCAGAAGAGTTTTAGAAATCACACAGGATATAGAAGCTATCTTTACACTAAATTAAAACTTTATTGAATAAGGAACACTCTCCAGAACACATGATCCAATGGACTAGGTCTATATTACATGCAATGAAGCTGAACATGACAGTAGTTTAACATGGAATGTCAAACAAATTAGTATTTCTCATTGTACAAAACTATTTATGTAGATGACATGCAAGAAAGGTATCATACTCTGCATTTTCCCTAATATTCTGTGATGAGTTTTTAAAAGGCATTTGAAGAAACTGGAAGATTTCTTTAAGATATATTTCAAATAAATTAGTTACATGTGTACTACTGAAGCTCCTTTGATCTCTCTTGCATACCGAATAAGATCATAGTGCAAACATGAAACTTGATGGTCACTCCAAAAGACGGTCAAACTCATAACAGAATACAAGCTCTGAATTAATGTGCATGAAGTAGGACAAAACCAAGAATACCAGTTACTGCAAAATTCATTTACACACACTTAATAGTCAACTCTAAGCATTTTTTCTAAGTCTTTCAAATTAATTACTAAAGCCTGTTTACAGTACTAAAATTCTATCATTCAAGCATCAATGATTACATTTCAGAAAAAGAAAATCATTCATTTCAGCAATAGCATTACTGCTATATTCTAAAAAAAAAAAAAAGAAAGAAAGAAAAAAAGAAAAAAGAGAAAAGAGAAAAAAAGTGGAAAAAAAAAGATAATTAACAAAACCAGTATCCATAATAGGATACATGGGGGAAAACATTTTAGGAAAAAAGTGTGCTTTACTTGCACAGCAGGAATTATATAATGTAAACACCATCATTGTCCCACACCACAAAATCCATGAGAAAGAGTCAAATTTGAACACTGTGGGTGCATTATTCTCAAATCTGTGTTTGTGAGTTCATACTGTATCTGTTTGTACCAATACATGACAAATAAAACACACTCATCCACACACATACACATACAAGTGACTGTTAAATATTGAACATGGCTTGTTTCCCTGACTCAACTCAAAAATATTAAGTGACAACCCAACTGTTTTTAAAATGTTTACAGAATTAATTAAATGAATGTGAATAGTAGTTGAGGAATGACGAAAAAGTGATATCAATAATATGTGAGTGGATGAAAAAAGAATGTGCATATACCATGGTTGAGATTTGCCAATGCATGGAAAATCTTTTCCTTCGGGCCTTGTCTGAACTTTTAGCTGATACCAAAAACAAAAAATACAGTAGCACAAGTCCACTGACACCTGGAGATTCAGGCCTAGAAAGCTCACCTTCAAAGTGCACACTTAAAAAATGGAATGTTTTAGCAGGGACATAGAACAATCTTCTGTCTTTTTCTTGATTAAAAAGATAAGAACTAAGATATTCAGAAAGTTGTTTTTTTTTTTTGCAAAAAGTTATTTCAGTTTCTTGGTAAAACAACAAAGTATTTAGCCAAAATATCACCCACTCTTTCACATACACAGAAATATTCTTAGGAATATTCTTAGGGGTATGGCATCAGGAGACCAGGGGGTAGGGGGAGAGAAAAAGCCCTAATCTATGTATCACCTAATGCAACGACTTTTATTTAGAACTTAAGTTCTTTGAACCAACTACGTTAAATACCAACATGTACCTCCCTTATCCCCTCCCTCTCCACCCGCCTATCCCAAACACCCCCAATGAACCCAGGTATTCTAATATGTTTGTGTTTTCTAAGCCTCATGATGAAGGCTGTTGAGTACCACCTTCACTGGAACAAAATGAACACCTAAGGTGCACTTTCTACACAGCACCTTTTCTTCTCCACAATTGAGTGGAATCTTGATTCTCTCATGCCCGATCTAGATTTCCAGGTCATCAGGCCGAGGTCTGCTGCTGGCACGACTGCTGGCTCTGCTGGAAGGTCGCTGGTCCACAAGGGCTAGTGGTTGTGGTTCATACCCAGCAGCTAGTTTTTTAGAATTCTGGTTGTCATCAGTGAAGTCAAAAGGCTGTGCGTGGGAGTTGGAGATGGTGCTTCCTGCCTGCCCCATTCGATTTTGTTCTGCACTGTAATTAGCCCAGTTTTGCTCACTTGTTTGTTTGTTGTAATTGCGGCTTGCAGAATTGTTTCTGTCTCCAGTAACCAGCTTGTACCCGGGAGGAGACATGGGTGAGAGGGGAGCAGTTGGTGAGGAGCAGCCATTGAAATAAGTATATTTGGGAGATCCACAGTCTTTGGAGGGGCTCAGTAGGCTGGTGGTACCATGGTAAGGATCACTCTTGCCCTTCACACGATCCCTAACGCCCTTGAAGAAGACATAGAAGAGTTCAATGATGTTCAAGGCAAGAGACACCAAGGACACTACCAGCATGAAGATGATGAAGATGGTTTTCTCTGTGGGACGAGAGAGGAAGCAGTCCACTTGATGTGGGCAGGGATCTCTTTTGCAAGTGTAAACAGCGCTAAGGCTGAATCCATAGATGTACCACTGGATCAGCAAGAAGGCCACCTCGAAGACAGACTTGAAGAGGATGCTGATGATGTAGGTCCGCAGCAGGCCCCCTCGCATCTTCACCTTGCCATGCTCTTCAATACCGTACTTGAACTTCTTCATTTCAATCTGCCTCAGGTGCATGTCCACATTCATACCATCAGTTTGGGCAACTCTGAGTTCCTCCTCTCTCTTGTTCAGCTTCTCTTCCTTTCTCATCACATAGAACACATGAGCAAGGTACAAGAGTGTGGGAACAGACACAAAGATGATCTGCAGGACCCAGAAACGCACATGAGAGATTGGGAAGGACTTGTCATAGCAGACGTTCTCACAACCGGGTTGCTGAGTGTTACAACGAAAGGCAGACTGCTCATCACCCCAGGCTGACTCAACCGCCGTACCCAGTAGCAGGATTCGGAAAATGAAAAGGACTGATAGCCACACCTTCCCTCCAGCAGTGGAATAGGCTTGAACCTTGTCAAGAAGTTTACCTAAGGCACTCCAGTCACCCATGATTCCTGGGTGCTGTCTGAAAAGAAACAAAAAGACAACTGGGTTATCACAGGCTGCAAATTATTAGCTTAATATATAGTTTCTTTCAGCTGACAGTCAAAATATTGTAAAAAAGATCCCAGATCTTTCTAGGGAGCTCCAAAAACAAAAAAAAAAGCGTAATCTCTCCCTGCCCCATTGCCCCCACCCTCCCCCATAAAGAGGTCTTACAATTTTCTTGATACAGCAAGATTTAGAAGTAACAGTGCAGAGCTTGTGTGCCACGTAAACTGTAATCTTAACCTGTGAGGATGTATCAGTTGCTCAACCACTGCCTTTGCACATGACTTCCGTCCACTAAGTGCCACTACTTATTTTATCCATCTGTTAAATGAGGACAGTTCTTACCTGGTAGGCCTGCGTCTGGATGCACACCTAAGCAAAATGCTAATGTGTGTTATTCAAAAAGCCTGTTCCTAAGAATTGAGGTGAGGACACTCATGAACATACATATACATATAGGTGCGCGCCTATGTAACCTGGTTCCAAACTTCAGTCTTATTAGACAGCACTTTATTCCTAATTGTATTCTGAAATTATCCTTGGTATTTCCAGCGCAATCTGCGCATTCCGTATACTGTGGTCATTTATACTTCTTTCTTCCTAAGCAGTGACTTATGTGGTTCAGAAGTCTGTCTTCTGCCCAAAGAAAAATTTGTACTGAAAGGCACCATTTTGACACAATGTGTCATTATATGCAGGAACCCACTTTCAAAAACAAAAACTAAATACCTGTTACTTTTCAAGTAAAAGTTTAGTTTGTCTCCATTCTAATTATAGCTTGGGCAATTAAGAAGACCACCTTAAAGTTTATCTCTAGCAAAAATGACTGATTTCACCTTTTCATTGTTGTGTGCTTACTTTAAATTCCCTTACTGGGCTTTGGAGCCTCAGCCTATGCAATACCTACATTTCCTATCAATACTTAATTACATAAGCCTAGAACTGCTGCATTACTGGAGGTGAGAAAACAACCCAAGTCTGTAGAGATGGCAGGTATCCCAAAAGTTATTTATCTATTTCATTTTATGTTTCTAATTGCCAATAGCTCATTTACTTGATGAAAACTGAGGTCTTAAGAGCGTAGGGAATAATTAGCTATTAGGAGAGCCAGAAGATGACTTACGACCCCGTGCCCAAGGCTTTCCAATGCATCACACTGCTTATAAAGTTAATAAAGCTGGCTTAGAGCGAGAAATGATTCTATGCTTGATAAATAGTCTTAGTGAGGGCTAAAAGCTGAGAAGAATAAGTTAACATTACACATGGCAGGCACAGAGAATGTAGTGTAATTTTCGGCAGAGAGTAGTAATTGGGGGATTTAGAAAAGGATGAAGTAGTCAAGATTATTTAATAATTTAAAACAAACGAGGCGAAGACTCTCCAGGAGCTTAGTAATGAACTTTAAATAGTGTGACTGAAAGTAGGATTATATAGGCTTCTTAGAATTATGTCCATTATTGGACTATAAAGAGGTCTCTCATCTGGTATTTGACCTTTGTCTTCTCGTTGGAGGAAATAAATGAAATTTAGGGGAGTCTTCTTCCCTACCATGAAAACATCAGTTCTGTCTAATGCTTGCACTTCCTGGTTTCTCTAGTAGTGACTTATGTGGCCAGAAAAAAATGAAATGGAAACCTGGCCTGTGACTTCCTGAATGGAACAAAGAGATGGCTGAAACCATGCACAAGCTATCGGAATTAGCAGAGAACGGGCATCTCAAAGGATGGCCTAGAGACTGGTGCCAAAGAATGCTGGGGTGAGCGTGGGAGGTGACTGGGCAGGTCACAGAAATTACGCTCTCCCCGTGGTCACAAAAAGGGAGCTTCCCTTCTACTTTTAGGAAGGACCATTTTAGATCCTGTGGTCACGTGTTAGACAGTAAAACCGATGTATGAAAAGAGCAGTCAAACAAAAACAAAGACTTGTAGGGTTGACAAAGAAGGTTAAATTGCCATGGGAAGAAGGCTTGAAATGTGAGAGTAATTTATGTCTGATGAACTGTTTGATGGTGAGAGAATGTAAGAGAAAAATACCTAAAATGTAGCAGAAAATATTACACTGGGATAAAGAAGTACCATCCATGAGGGTCAAAGAAACATAACAGAATTTTTGAAGCTATGTCAATAGACAGTTTCTATGTAATGCTGTGTAAATGGCCCCGATTCTGTTTGTAAAGAATTACAATATTTTGCCAGCATCACCTGCTTTTGGTCAGATATTTCAATTGTGGTGAGACGTGAGGGTAGGAGTTGGGAAGAAAAACAGAAACAATCAAGTGTAAAGTGGTAAATTGTTTGCATACCTATCACATTTACACAATGATCAAACTCAAGATAAACTTAACATGTTTAGAAATATGACCAAGCATATAAGTTGTCATTTTAGTCAATGTTTGATAATTATTCAAGGTAAAATACGATTGTATAGATGCTTACGGCAATTACCTACTAACTTTTTCTTACATTCTATCCAAAATTAAACTTTATTTTCATACGATTTTGAGATGCCACAGAAATACCCCATACTGCCACAGTATGTGAATTAGGTCACTGAGTAAATCTCTAGGTAATAGTTCTTTGTTAATACACCAACAACTTAATTGCAAAGTTGTCTTTTAAGCACCCACACAGTTTCATTTGCATTAATGAGTTAAACTCTTTCATCTGAGTAAGATTATCCAATTGGACACCTGGTATTCTGTAACTTGTGGATACCTGTCATTATCACTATCACAGAGACCATCAGATGTTTAATGTGATGGCTTACGCTTGTGATTCTCAAGGAAAGGTAACAAAAATAGTAATCTTTGATTAGTAATCTTTCGATTCACTTTGTTGCGAATCAAAAAGTCTGTCAAATGACTGCCCCCATTAATATCTTCTTTTTTTCAAGTTTTGGTTGAAAAATCAATGTTTTTTTAAAATGAGGGCATAATTATGTTTACAGAAGCCCTAGCATTGACTTATAGACTATATACCTCACATATTCACCCAGGGACAGATATATTCCTTATTTGACACATGAGAAAACCATGTCAGCTGAACATATATCATATATGTTCATGCCTTTACCTCCAGGTTCGAAAGTTGGAACTTTATTTGTATACTAGGTGAGGTCTAGGTTAAGGACCTGTGCAAAGTTCTCATCAAGAGTCAATGCTTGCCAGAAGCTGGACCACCCTGCCCCTTGTTGGGCCTCTTCTCTATCATGTTGGATAACACTTTCATTGTGATCTAGACTAGAGGCCAAAAGCCAAAGGCGCCCAAGTGTAATCTGCCCAAGGACCCTTTAAGGACCCTTTAAGGACCCTTTAAAGGTTTCTTTAGTGTGGTGTTTGAACTATATCACAGTCACTTGGCAACATTTGTTAAAAGCATACATTCCTGGCATCAGCAGTCTAAATGGATCTGATTTTTTTGGAGGAGTAAGCACTAGGAAATAAGTTGTTTCTTTCTTTAAAAAAAAAAAAAAAAAGCATCCAGTGGATTCTGAAGTAAGATTTCAGGCCAGGAGACAAATAATGGTTTCAAATTTTTTGAACATTTCTTGTTCAAAATGTTCAGGAGGGCAGAAAGGGATAAACAGTATCTAAAAAGGTTGAGAGGGGAGGGGGGAAAGGGCAGCATGAGGAGTAGAGGTTGTCTGGACACCTGGGAATTGCAGTCATCCTTTACTGCCCCTCTACCCCATGTCAGTGCCACTTAACAGGGCTGCGTCCCAAGAGCACAAGGACTCACATACTTTATTCAAAATGAAAATAAAGCTTCAATTTTAAATTACTTTTCACTATCTCTTTTGCCTTAAAAACAAATCACTGTGCCAAAGCTGCAGTCGAGTAACTTCATCTCATTAATGTCCTAAGAATTGTTAGGAGAATTAGCAAATATTTTCCTTATAGTTTTAAAGATTTTCCCAAGAAGGGACAACTGTAATGAATTAAGAGTGGGGAAAAATAAAAGAAAGGTAAATGGGAATGCTGAAAACTGGCGTGAGACTTGATATTTATCACCTTTTTATGACTGAAAATGGGAAGATGAAGGTCATTAATATTTGAAAGAATAAAATCATGTAGTCTAAAAATGCATAATGAAATGTCCATGGAAGTTCCTGATGAAATAACTTAATGGATTTCTTAGAGGGAAGGGAAATGGTATGTGTGTTTCTAATATACTAAAACCAAAAAGTTTTAAGCCCCCAAACTAAAATGTAAACCCTCCTAATGTCTTTAAGTACCCCTGTCTTTGGCAGTAAACGTCCAAGTGGGCTCAGTTGTGACTATTCCTCTACAGTCACAACAGCCAGATGTTCTTTTGGTAAACCCACACATAATTACCATAATCAACCCATCAACCAATACTACAGGTTCATCTTACCACCCAAAGTCCAGACTATGACTGAGTCTCGCCACCATTCCTGTTCTTAGCCTGGTCTCAGCTATCTCTTCATGTTTCACGTCAGTAGCCTCAACAACTTGCTTGCCAACCTGTTCTTCTCAAAACAGTTAATCTTGACAAAATTAACAAGCTAATCTGCCTCATCAGCTCTGTCCCATCAGCATGCATCACACCCTCACTGTAGAACTCTGCTCTGGTCACATGTCATCAGCTGGCACTCCAGCCCTGTCACTTACTATTCCCTTTGTCCTTTTTTTAAAATGGCCCTTAGCTCTATTTGACATAGTATATGTTTACCTGTTTATTGTTTGTCTCCCTCGAAAACAAGGTTTTATTACTATCTGCTTTCCTCAACAAGATTGTGAACTCCATGAGGGAGTTTGCTTTGCCCACTGCTGTATACCCAGTGCTTAAGAGTACAGGTAATAGATACAATCTATTGCATGAACTAAATGGTGCCTACTAAAAGAAAAAAACAGGTATCACCATATTTATTTACTTATTTATTTTATAACCTCCTTGGGATTCTCTTCAGTGTATGTATCCCAAACTTCTGAAGTTTCAAATTAGTTGAGAAAAATAAACGGTCACAGAAAAAAAAAGCACTGTAAGCATCTCATATTATGCATACTATTAAATTTTCAAGTGCCAGTTGCTGAAACTGAACTGTCTGTTGAAACAACATACTTCAGATATTTCCTGAGCAGACAATAGGACTGAATTAAAAAAAAAAAAAAGGCTCTTCAAGAGCTTCTTGAATTTATTAGACCAGAACTGCATCATGTATTCAAGATGGTTACTCAGTTTCATTGATATGTTGTTACAAGATCTAAAAATAACAGAAACATATTGTTGTCCCCCAATTTTGTGATATTCTAACTCTGGTTATACTACATGATTTTGTTGTCACTGAGAACACAATTTCAAGAAGAGCCTGATTATTACACTTTTGTTTATTTCAAGGATGACAAATTTGGGTGAAGGTTGGGATCTGAAGAGGAAGAACAAGATCTGATATTTACCCTGTTTAACATAATATAGTCTCAGCCTGCATGGGTTATTTTGTGATTTATAAGGCACCATGGAAAATATTCCCAGTTCATCAGAAAATACGCAACCTTTGCCTCCTTATGCCTAGGTTAGCCTAACTCAGTGGTGTAGCAAATCCATGTAAACATCTATTCAGTTTAAAATTCTGCCTCTGGTTTCCTGATTCTTCTCCTTGAATTTCCTTTATAAAGAATAATACCTTTACATTTCCACAGGTATGTTATACGTGGCATTGAACTACAATTTTTTTTTTTTTTTTTTTTTTTTGCCAGGGCGAAAAACACATTGACAGGCCTTTCTGTCTTTGGCTCTCACCTCTCCCCTCTTCATCACGTTGTCAACCAACATCTGCCTCCACAGAACAATGAGATGCGGGGTGGTGGGGGCAGGGTGGGGGAAATTAAAGGGTGAGGAACTCCATCCAAAGAGAGGGCGATGTCTGCCAAACAAGGACAATTCAATCCCCTCCCCTCCCTAGCTCAAAAACTATCACCCACCTCCCCACTAACACAAGTTTCTCATGGCCATCTTAGGAGTGCTAGACGAAACATCCTAAGTTAGAAGCTGCAGGTTAAAAGCCATGTTCTTCTGTTGCAGTGATGAACTTGAAAACACTTTTTCTCAGTTCTTAATGTCCCTCCCACCCCAACTCTCACCTCCCAATTGTCTATTTTTATCGAACAACTTGGTTATTTTGTCTTCATTTAAACACACGCTTAGGCCCCTCAAGTGTGTTAAGAACAGTCTGTTTTCTTCAGTGAGCATTGAAGGAGGTAACTCATGCACATGAAACTCTTAGTAAGAAATCAGTAAAGCTTAGCTAGTAAAGACTTTTAGATATAAATACAGCTCATTTATTTTCTAATTTTGGCATCTTTTCTTTAGTAAAATAACAACAATTTCCTAATGGTAATTAAAGTTAGTTTTCAGGATGATCTTGTAATGGGTACAATATTGCTATTTTAGCAGTCCCATAGAGATTGGGGAGGATTTGCCTTTTATCAAGTGACAGGGAGAACGACCATGAAGCATGTCAACCTTCTTTGTGTTTGGAGGCATTTTCCCAAAACTGTGATAAAAGCTGTATCCTGTGAAATATATCTGTTTCACAGAAGCTCCCCCCCCCAAAAAAATTAAACACTATTTTTTTATATTATAAATTTCAAGCATTCCATAAAACATATTTTTTAAAGAAATAACTTAGAAAGGTAGGGGAATTTGGATGAAGAGTATGGATCTTTTTAAGGCCAAAGTCATTGAGTTTATTTACATACTATAGGTATAGATGTATCTCACCATGGTTTGTGTTTTAATTTTGGCAAGACAATTTGTACATACACTGTAAAACAGTGAATTTAGACAGGTAAAGTGGAGAATTTAGGTTGTTACCCCAAGGATCCAAAAAAAGAAAAAAAAAAAAAGCTCCCACAGAGGAGAAACTCAGGAGAATTGTTTTTAACATGACTTATCTATACTGAATATTGACATTAATGATAAACACTAGGCAACTCCTTTTCTTTCCAGAGCTGGAATGATGTGTGGACAAGCTTCGACAATCTATTCAAACAGCTGAGAATCTTGAAGGGAAGTCAGAACAACAGGAAAGGTGGAGCAGAACGCATTAATCGCTGGTGGCTTTCCCATCACTCCCGTTCCTCCACTATCACACAGAAAGGCTCTGAGGCTTATGCCTAGGGATACCTCTGGATAGCATAAGAGAAACTAAGGCATGGGCTGTTATCATGAATTTTCCATCCTTCTCCCTTCAGGAACTGGAAACATTTAAGTAACAAAGCATTGGTCAATATCTGAAAACACACCCTTTTACACCCTTGCTTGCAGAGTATCTTAGGAACAGTGTTTCCCAGGTTGAACTAGGAACATAGGAATCCCACTGCAAAGGGTGAGGGACTGAGTGTATGGGGTAGCTGTGCTGATAAACTTCAAAAGGTATTAGAAAAATGTGGAATGTTTAAACAGTGAATAAAGTAGGAGCAAAGCATTACCACCACATTTTCCAGGCAAAAAGGACAGGTGACAACTATATCCCGACTCTGGGAACTTCAAAGCATGACACGTTGGGGGAACATATTTCAGTAGTATAGAAATCAGCGCATTGCCAGGACGGAAAATGCTTCCTGCCATTGCTAAAATGTCTCATCAATTAGGCCTACCTAGAAGAATTTATTATTCTTCTCTGAATTATCTTGTATCTATGGCTTATTTCATTCTTGGGGATGAAGTTAATTTAATGAGATCTCTGTATCACTACAGGCTTTTATTTTCAGCTGTCCTTGCACAAAAGTAAAGATTAGGTTTCTTAAAAAAACAACAAAACCTCATAATCTATTTTTTAAATTGCCAGTAGGCCACTTTTGACAGAGTTTAAGTTCGCCCAATTTTCCGCAAGGTGAAATTAACAATCTCATTACTAACCTGGTTTGGAAAGCCAAAGAATTTATTAAACCTACCTCCAAATAAAGCTATGTCTATTTTTCCAAATTTATAGCTCTCTCTTTCCACTCTATTTTTGAATTTCTAGAAAAACACAGGCAAACCTTAGAATGTGAAGGAGATTAAGGATAAGATTTATCAGAGATGCTTGGATGGCCAAACAGGAGTATAGCGTGGGCCCTCCACTGCTCAGAACTCTTGGTTCGAGTTTCCGGAATCCTGTACCGATTTGCCTTAGGACACGTCATTGGCTCTTTTCTAATTTCATTACCGGACTCCCCCCCACCCCGCCCCGCGACACCACCCCCCACCCGGCCCGGCTTTCGCGCCCTACTTCACATTCTTGGGAAGTTTCGAGAACTTCCAAGAGGGCTACAAGTGCAATTTAAGCACGGTAATTCCCAAGGTACTCCGATTTCCTTACCGACAGCTTATTCAGTAACAATTCATGAGGGGGGTAGGAAACCCCCCAAAACCCCCAAAACTGAGGATGGGGCCGAGAAGTTGAGAGAAATTAGATTGACACGCTTAATTACATTGATGATTTGCTCTTCTTTTACTACTTGGCCAGCAGTCCACCCCCCACCCAACCCTTCTTCCTTTCGGTGGTGTATCTCGGACCTGCGCCGGGTTTGGCGTGTCAGTAGGATCCGAGGGCAACTGCTCACCAAGCCTTTCCAAATCCTGGCGGCTGGGGCAGCGCAGGAGCCTGGAGCGCCGGGCGCTAAACGGCTGGACGCGCCCGGCCCCTGGCCTCCGCTAAGCTTTCATTTTTAATGTTTTTCAGCATTCTCGGTGCAAATAGTTCAAACCGCAGGTTCACACCAAGAATCAAACTAATTACTTTGGTCTGTGGAGCTAGAATAGAAAAAAGCCCTTAGCGAACACTTTTAACAAATGCGTTTTAACAAAAAGAGCACTTAATAAATTGAACCCTTTTAAATGACAAACCAAGTCAAGCGAAGTGTAATCTTCGCTTACTGGCAGGTCCCACTCAAAAGTGTTTCCCAGGGCTCCGAAGTCAGCTACAGGTTCCGCCAGGCGGAAGGCGGGGTGGGGGCTTGTTAGCTCCCTCTAAGACGCTGTTTAACAAATTTCGATTCCTATTCTTTCAAGGAGCTCGGGTTTTAGGAGATAGTTTTGGAAATGCACCATGGCATGCACTGTTTCCTGAAGGTCTGCCCCCCCCCCCCAAAGCTGTGTAAGTAACTGCCCACCACCCTTATTCAAGGGATTTCATCTCCTGAACTGCCAGCGTGGTTGAGAAAAAAGCGGCTCTCCTGAGGGTCTCAGTTTTTTGCACAGTGGTTGGAAAACAAAGTAACTCTTTACTGTTGCTTTAAAAACCTCAACATTACAACACAGACTTTTATACCTTTTTGTTTACGGGGGAAAATTCTAGGAAAGGACCACGTGGAAGTCAAATAACCGCAAGGTCTTAACAAAGCACTTTGTTAAGAAGCTTGCTTTGCAAAACTATGG
The DNA here is from genome assembly GCA_004026545.1 of Mormoops blainvillei. NCBI lineage: Eukaryota > Metazoa > Chordata > Mammalia > Chiroptera > Mormoopidae > Mormoops > Mormoops blainvillei. Next base: position 489,250 of record PVJD01000263.1, read on the forward strand.
AACAATCAATCAAGATTTCCATATGAAAAAGCACCAAGTGTAGAACTGTACAGCGAGCACCCCAAGCAAATCTGCACTTTGATTTTTGTGACATTGTCAGTCAAATTCACACCCCAGGCCCCTAAATATCCAGCCCCCCCTTCACAAAGCACCTAGACTATTACTGATTACGAAAAAGAGTAAAAGTATACTCTAAAATGAAGCACTAAATATTCAGCAAAGTAGTACTTTATTCTAATCAGAAAGGTCCGAATCTTATTTTACCTGTTGTATTGTTAATAAAAACTTTTTAACGGTCCAAAAAATAAATACCGAACATTCAATTTAAACTTTAACACTATAAAAGCACTTTCAAGTTCATCATTGTGTTTACATTATCATGTTAAAGGTACATTTATACAACACGAAAACTTGAGAAAAGTTTTACTTCTACAAAAAGAAAAGAATAGGTAAAAAAAATTTAAACTTACTCTTTCTGTTAAAAGAAGTGAAGTAGGCACTCCAACTGATTGAACTCCTTAGAGGATGAAGTAAAATGAATAAGCAAGTTCAGGCACAGAGACCTGCTTATATTTAAAGTTTAAAAGTCTGCTGCTGTTTGGTACTTTCCTCACTCCTTTACCCTAATGAAAGAAAAGTGCTGGTACCTCGTAAAAACTTTTTTCTAAGTTGGAGCACAGAGCTTTTAAAATTTTCAAGCCACTGACTCAACAGGAGGAGGGGCTAGAAGAAAGGGGAGGGAAGAGGAAAGGCGGGGAGAGTGCAGAGCAGGAGAGGGAACGTGGGTGGGTGGGGTGAAGAGGAGTAGCGAGGTCGAGATAAAGTCGTAGTTTAAATTTGCTGATGAGAGAAATGAAAGCCTTAGAGACGTGAATGCTACAACTTGGAGTTACTCTTTACAGATAACAATTACTGGCATTAGTTAGTGCTTGTTCCACCAAAAATCCAGAGATGATAAAAAGCTGTATATTTTATAATACTACAAACTTTTCTAAAGTAAAATGCATATATTACAGTGAATAAAAATGGTGGACGACTGTAGCCAGTGTAGATTTGTTTCATATTGGCCGAGGCGTGTGAATGAAAGGTAGATGTAAGTTATTTGATGATCTAATTCCTTTTCTCATACATTGGGACGATTTTCAAAGGAAATGGTGGGGGTCGGAAAGAGACAAGAGAGAGATATTTCAAAAATGAACAAATGTGCTCTTACGCCCATCCCAAATGTAACTTCCAACCCTTTGACTGTTTTGAATTTTTATTTTTTCCTTCAGTTTGGCAAAAACTAACTATAATTACATTTATAACTGTTTATATATAGTACATTTTTAACTGTGAAATCTTGATATTTCTCTGGGAGATCTTAAGGGAACTGAAAATTTATAATATCGCAGTCCCATTCATGTCAAGGCACAAGAAACTGTATCTGTTCTGTAGTGAAATGTCAGGAGAGTTTTTATGAAATACTGATATGATAAGCTGGCATTAAGTGGGTCCCAAAACCATCAAACCACCTCGAGACCATCTCCTCTAAAACCTACTGGAGAGTTTTCTGCGCAGTGACAGCGGAGCTGAGTATATCATTTTTATTCACCCTTCCACCATTTCCATGTCTCTTCCTGTTCAGCACTCTGTGTTAGGGCGTATAATAGCCTGAGTCATGTCACCTCTGTGTTCGAGGAGGGCAGCTCCTTTGAGGACTCACCAGATGCCATAGAAGAGTGCAGAGGTAGGACCATTCCCTATAAACAGGCTTCGGTGATGCTCCCAAAGCTAGACAGGGAAACTTCTTGGTCAGTATTTTTTAGAAAGAAAGCAAATTCATCCACACTTAATATTCCTTATCCTTTTCTTGCTGATACAGATATCAGAGGGGAAAAAAAAAAAGGAGAAGGGCAAATATTTTCTGGTAGATATCTTTCTCAAAATATAATTCTGCTAAAATGGTGAATAAAAGACCTTTTGAAATGTTATAGTTTTATGACATGGTTTTATTCTCTCATTTGTTGACTACACTATCTTGAAGATTATTTTTTTAGAACCCTGTCTCCATTGGAATGTTCTGCAAAAATTGTGGGATTTTTTTATTTAAAGTTTTTATTATGTTCTCAGAAATGCCAGTGCCATTTCATTAATATCAGCACTGACTTCCCCCAAACCGTACCTTCTCCATTGCCAGGACGGTCGATGCAGGAGAAACCGTTACAGGCTGACTGGCTAGTCAGACAGCGCTGCCCAAGAGAGAGGAGGGACCATCACTTGCAGCCCCTCTTCTGCACAGTTTCTTGGTCGCCACCATGACCCAGGCCAGAGGCTCTTTTATGCATGCTGCTCTGTGCCTTGAGAAATGCGTATCATTGGTATAGTGGAGACTAAGGTTCTTTTTCAGATTTTTGAGAAGTATTTCTTAATCTGAGAACCAACTACTTTTTGGGAATTTTACTTTTGTTTCAGAATATCAGTTTCCAGAATTGTAAGAGATAAATGGATTAATTTTTAAGGAAGTGAAATGCCTACCTCACACAAACTCTGGTGGATTACTTTCACTTCAATGACTTTAAGTTTGAATAAGCATTCAAAAATATTTGGGGACTGTAGATTGGAGATTATTAAGGAGAATTTTGTAATGGTTGTGGGAAAAAATAAAGGGGAGCTGTAATAAATTGTAAGTTCCTAACTGGGTAGGCATATAACTTTAGTAAAAGATTTATCTTTTTCTTAATCCCTGTCCATTGTTCTGTGCAGCTAGGTCAATACACCTATGAAGTGCTTCTTTAATCACCCTTTCAGACCCCTCCTTCTAAGATGTAATTACCCTCAAAAGAGCAAATCTTAACTATCCTGTAATCCAATCCTACCTTTCTATCTCCCACCTTCACATAACCTTTCTAATGTCTCTTCCCTAATTTCAAATGTGTAAACAAAACAGCAGAACTGTTGGGGGGTTAAGAGGACTGGGTGAAGTAAGGTGATTAAGACGTACGAGTTGGTAGTTACAAAAGTCACAGGGATATAAAGTTCAGCATAGGAAATGTAGTCAATATTACTGTAATAACTATATGTATGGTGCCAGGTGGGTGCTGGAAATAACAGGGGAAACACTTTGTTAAGTTTGACCGTGATGCTGTACACCTGAAGCTAATGCAAAATAATATTGAATGTGAACTGTAATAATAACAATAATTTAAAAACTGCAAAGAAAAGTTAAAAACGCAAAACAAAACAACTTAACCCTGGCCAGGTAACTTAGTTGGTTAGAGCATCATCCTGACACACCAAGTTTGTGGGTTCAATTCCCAGTCAGGGCACATACAAGAATCAACCAATGAATACATCAATAAGTGAAACAACTCTCTCTCTCTGAACTGTTGGGCTGGAAGAGACTTAATGATTTCAATTTGTAACATTTAGTATGAAGAACTGAAATAGCTAGGTAAAGATGGCAACACAAAGACTGTGGAGCTGAGGTTAAAATTGTTATAAAATGTGGGGTTATACTCATAGAATTGATATTTGACACCATGGGCACACAGAGGCAGATTAAGGTCGGTTGAGGCCAGGGCACAGAAGAAAATATTGGGCCCCTTAAAAAAAGAGAGAGACAGGGAAAATAAAAATGCATGCCTTTGGAAGTTGGGGCCCAGGGCTCGTGCCTTGTGTGCCCACCATTAAATCGGCCTCTACGGGCACAGATGAAATTACTGAGAGGCTGAAGCAGTGTGCCAGAAAAACAGCACACACATGCCTTCAGTGGATTCTCTCATTTATTAAAAGAAAAAGAATGAAAATAAAGGCAAGGTAGACTCTGGAAGAGGGAAGGGTGTTTAAATGACTACAGGTGGGCTTATTTGTGAGCATATCACCCCGGCACTGTGAGGAGTCTTAACTTTGAAAAAATGATAGTTATTCCTTTAAAACTAGAGTGAATGTGGACCAGAAAGAAAGAAAATGTTTTGAGTTGGAGAGTATGGGCTCTAGGAAGCTAGGTATAAAGACAACATAAATAAAGAAGGTGGGGTTATCAGCTGACTCTGAGGGAAAAGAAAGGTGAGCAGTATTGAAAAGCAGTACCTCTCAAGGATCCAAAGGTGGTGGAGAATAAAAAGATTTTATGAGACTGGGAGGGTCTAAAATTATTTTGTAATGGAATAAGGTTGCATTGGATTATGGATTGCCTTTCATCGGCATCAGAATAATCCTTTCTATGCACCAAATTTCCACTTTATTTAATATTTATTATACAGTAAGGAAGGAGAAAAAGTTAATTGGGAACTCAATGGTAGGTTTAGAAACACTCTACCTGCACTGGTAGGCAGAACCAGGAGGAAAATGTCTTCTTAATGTGACTGTTGATCAACCATATTTCACTTAGTAAAGGAAGATTTCCCATCATATTGCTAATTTGCACTAGAATCCTTTTTCAATAGATGTATTTCTGGGCTCTGACAATATACTTTGCAACTCCAAAGTATTCTCTCAACTGAAACTTGTCTCCCATTTATTTAGCGTTCTTTCATCCTTAAGAGAGATTCAAGGATCAAAGGTCGTCTCACCCTAAGTAAAATCTGAACTCATTCTGTAGGCCACATTTATCTCCAAGTGAATCTTGCTGTGAAGCTGCACACAAAAGAAGTTTTCGTCAAGGGAAGAATTTTTATTTTGGTTTGTTTAAAGGGAAACAATTCTAACCAGTGGATACATGTATCTTTGGCTCCACCTTCTGTACAGAGTGAAAATGAACATCGTTAGGGAGTAACTGGTAAATCGTCTTTCACTTGTAAAAAGTTCACCATTTTTATTGAACTTGATTAATCTTTATGATTATTTGTGAATGTTTACGTTTATTAATTCAGCAAGTATTTATTATGTCTTAGGAACTACTCTATTTAGCTTTGGACTTGAGTAGTATTTTGGGGGTAGGGGAGGCGTTGAGTATTTTTTACCTGAATTTTGAATATGCAAGCAAATAATGGTAGGAAAAATAATATTAGTGTAAAAACAATTTTTTTAAGGAACATGTTCTCTATAATTCCATAGGGGATTGTTATTTTTAAGCATCCTATCGATGGTGTGCCCACTTAAAAAAATATATATATATATAACCAGAGATTTTGCAGTCAAATGCTCTCCCACTGAGCTATATCTTGAAAGCTAGAGATTTGGGATCTAAAACTCTTGATTTTGCACCTAGGTTAATTTTGATTATATAAGGAGAGAAAATAAGGCATTTGTATGGATTAACAGCTATTTGCTCTAACAATTTGTTAGCTAAACATCAGCTAAGAAATGAGAAAATATTATAATATTTTAGGACAAATAAGATGAAAATTATTTATTTAATTAAACTCTTTCAGCAGAGTAGTTATCTTGTCAACATAATCATTCACCATCATTTTGTGTCTGGCATTGTACTAGATACAGTGGAAATTTGGAGCACATAGAAAACATTTTTGTAAGTGCAGGTGATTTCTTTATATGCAAAATGTTTGCAAACAATTAAGAACATGAATAAACATATAGTAATAATAACAAATTTATACATACAATTATTGACATGCTTGTTGGATTGATGCCAAAGAAAAATAAAAGACTTAACATTGCTTTGGAAGTCAGTGGAGATAAAAGTTTTCAAATTAAATATTTATATGCTTGGTTATAGCACCACTTACCAAAGTCGTTAAAATGCCCTTCTGGTGTATGTCTAAGTCTGCTTTGGTGCACTGGGAAAGGTACCTATGGACAGCTTTATAGAGTACATATCCATTATGGACAGCACCAAATTTAATAGAATTTTCATTTAGGATACCATGAAAGCACAATTATCACTAAGAAATCATGCATACAGTAACTATAAATTCTATATATATTAAAAATATTACAGCCTTCATCATTCTAAGAATAAGAAAATTTTAAAAAACCTTGTTAGACTTTTAAGAGAGTTTCCAGCGTTCTTATTGATCATTTATTTACCATTGGGCCCTGGCTGGTGTAGCTTAGTGGACTGAGTGCCAGCCTGAGAACCAAAGGGTCACTGGTTCGATTCCCCCTCAGGGCACATGTCTGGCTTACAGGCCAGGTCCTCGGGGGGGCCCACGCAAGAGGCAACCACACACTGATGTTTCCCTCCCTCTCTTTCTCCCTCCCTTCCTCTCTCTCTAAAAATAAACAAATAAAATCTTTGAAAGTATATCATTTACTACTGGAAATGAGTAGTACTTTAGTGTCAGGTTGTTATAATACAAAAACAAGGCCCAAAATGCTGTAACAAACTTAATATGTTTGGAGGGTTTAGGTGCTTTTTAAACTACTGGAAATTCATGTAGGCACAACAAAACACTAGAATCTAGGGCCAGCCCAGTCAGAATGTTATCAGCCAATGAAATATAGCTTTAAGGAGATCAGAGCTCTTTCAGTCCACTGCCATCTCCCTACTTGTTCCCTGTGGAGGCTAGATTTTCCACCATGAAAGTTCAACCTTTGGATTAAGACATTGGAGCCTTTAAGAAGGCAAAAATGTAAATGAAGTATGTTCTTGGAAAGGGTTAAAAGATTAACAAAAATTAGTTTACCATTGTGACTTATGAAAAAATTTTAAAAGACTGGAGATACACATGTTTATGGGAATAAACAGAAATAAATCAAGGGGGTCATGAACTGACCTAAGCTAATTTAGTTGTATGCAACTTTTATATTCTTTTTGGCATATATTAGTGGTGATCAAAGAAGAAGACTGAGGTATATTAAAGCTACTCCCCTATGACGTTAGTACCAGCTAAAAATGAAACAAGCCTTAGACCAAGTTCAACTTCACATTTAGATGCTGATTTAATAAGCAATTAATGGAAAGCAGGTACGAAGCATTTCATAGAACTTGTTTTGTATTCTCTATGTGGTCCCAACTCTCTGTTCTTTTTAGGTGCAGAGGCCTCCATCTTGCATGAAAAGTTCTTTGAAGGCAGAAATGATGATATTCCAGAAACACCACTTACATTGTAATAGAAAGACTCAGCCACCAGATATCCTCTGAACCAATGACTAGACAGGACTATTTTGGGGGCTAGTCATCTCTAATCTATATGTGTTAAATATCACTGATTTCACCAAGAAGGGCCTATTTCTAAGACTCATTCTGTTGGTCAGCAAAGCACTAATTTAACCAGTGAAAATCCAAATCTGACATTCAGGGTGTTAATTAGTAAATACCTGGTGTGTTTTGAAAATGTGAATACGGAAGAATTTTTAGTCACATCTGAGATGGCCTTTCTGATGTATATTTGCCACCTGTCTCTAGACCATTATTTCTTGAGTAAGTATCTAGACTCTATGTGTAACTTCTATAAACCAACGCTCACACTTATAGGATGGTATCTTTGTTGAAGTTTTTAAAAGTAAATTATAGACATCATAAAACAAGGCAACTATGCACTACTTATATAGTGCAATTTAGTACATTAGAAAATGGAATTAGCTTCTGGATTCCTGAAGGTAAGAAGTGAAAGTGAAAGCCATAAGCTGAAAGAAAATACCAGAAGAACTGGAAGATATTAAGAACACATTGGAATTTTAACAATTTTACATTTGAATGGCCCTCATCTCAAGAAATTAATGTATTTATACTGAAAATAAGGCATGGATATTTTAAGTGCTTTTAGTTGAAAATTAATATATGTTCTTATTCTTCATAATACTTAATTTACTTCATACATAGTTTTAATCCTAGATCCTGTGAAGTTCAGATTTAGCCATAGTCATTGAGGCGTCCCTTCATGTTTCACATCGCCCCTCTCCAGTGCACTCTGCGCCCTGCCCCCGACCATTTTTCTGACCTTGGATTTCAGTCAAGTTGAAATACTGGCAGGCAGGTTGTTATTACCTGGCTTCTGATCTTGCAGACAGCTGATACTTGATAACCTTCTGACAATTCTATTTTGTAAAATTCCCAGTCTAAATGGCAGACTTGATATGTTCGGAAGGTTCAGGTGACTTCTATATCTAGAGGCAAGTGGTATTGAGTGGAATTCATTCCAGTAACCCACTCTCCCTTCGGTAATTTTAGTTCTTTTATTTACATTATTGAATAAAGTACTAATGGGTTTTAAATATTAAAATATAGGAAGTGAAAGAAATAAAGTTATAATTATTATTGGTAATAAAGTATTTTTTTTTAATTTAAAGTACTAATAAAGTCAATGGATAGTGCTCAGTGATATAATTCTGGTTTCATGGATTTCTATGTAAAACATTTTAGTAATTTGCTTGGCTTTTTATGAAAGAGTGTATTTATCCAGTGGGGGAAAAAACTACAGAGATGTGAATCAGACCTCTCAATTATACCCATCCATAAAAAGGACTGTATATTGTGTGTTTAGACTAAATTCTAAAATATAGTCAGTTTTAACAGACATTTTAAATGAATTGACCAGTAAACTAGATAGGACATAAAATCAATCTTTATTTTAGACCTTAATTAAGCAATTAAAATTACAATTTTGGATTTGGATTCAAGAAATAATAATGGGAAGCCTATTATTTCTTTAGTAGTTCTGTGGTTTTATGTACAGGCAATTCCGGTAAGTCGGATTCATTCGAGGAGATTCCAATATCCTTAAAAATAAAGACATGGCAAAGTCTGATTATAAAATGCTTGGTATACTTTAATATTTAAATTAAGTAGTTAAGCATTTTAATTAAACCTCCAGAAAGGATATAATTTTGCTATTCATATCATATATATTAGGATATATTAAAAATAACACAAAATTGCCTAATAATTCATCATGAGGCAGAGTGAGCCCATAATGTTTAAAGGTTTTTGAAGAACATATTCTTATTTTCAAATTGTCAGTGTATCTTCTAATTATATATATAACCTTGTTTGGAAATGATACCAAACCTCCACCTTTGAGGTTCTTCCTCAATAGAAGACCCAGGCCAATCACCCTTCTGGTAACGGCCTTTCTGTCATTCTGTCCCCTTGCCTCTGGGTGAAAAGATCTGCATTCCAGGCTACAAGCTGTAGCTCTGCCTTTGCCACTGACTAGCTGGTAGTCACTTTTGCTTTGGATAATTCCCTCCTGTTTCTCTTTTATACCAACTTTTCATGTGTAATGTATCTGCAGAAAGACATTTCCTAAACGTGTAGTTTGAAGAATGTTTTCAAATCAAATACGTCTATTTCACTCATAACTTTTAAAGAAATGGAAAATTACATCCATGGCATCCCAGTAGCTTTCCTTAAAGCCTCTTCTTTTCATTACTTCCCCCTTAAGGGTAATCACTATCCAGTCTTTCATGCTTTTCCTCTTTCTTTAATTAAATTGAACCTTTAAAAATGTGCATTTCATTGTCTGGTTTTTTTTCACTATCATTCATATTATTTGTTGCAGACAGCCATAGATCAGTCATTATCATTTATGTGTAATATATCTTTGTATCAATATATCATAATTGATCTTTTTACTATTAAAAGGTTTTTGGGTAATTTCCATTTTGGGGATTTTACAAATAAACATTTTCTAAACATTCTAATAATCTTTTTAGTTTCCTGTCACTTTTTTATTGATTTGTAGGAGTTCTTTATTGTGTCTATGAACCCTTTGTCAGATAAGTATATTGTGAATGTCTTATTTTCCTCTGGGATGATTTTTTAAAAACAGGTTTTATTTGTTTAATTTTAGAGAGGGGGTGAGGGAGAGAGAAAGAAAGGGAGAGAACATCAATGTGAGAGAGAAACACTGATTTGTTGCCTCTTGCAAGCACCCCAGTTGGTGACTGAGCCCACAACCCAGGCATGTGCCCTGGTTGGGAATCGAACCAGTGAACTTCCACTATGTGGGATGATGCACAACTTAGCCACACCGGTCAGGGCAATTTTTACTTTCTTAATCATTCCTTTGGATAGAGAAATTGTTAGATCTAATATAATCTAATTATATAATCTAATATAATCTATAAGTTTCAGTTTTTTCATTTATTTTAGCACTTTTTATAATCTTTTAAAGAAATACTTGCCTATTTCAACCAAAATCAAGAGATATTCTCCCATGTTTCCTTCTAAAAGTTTCATTATTTTACCTTTCACATTTAGAAATGTAATAATACTGAAATTGATTTTGTATATGAAAAGTAAGGGTCAAAATACATTGTCAATATAGAAATTCAGTTCATTCAATATTGTTTATTTAAAAAAACTATCTTTTTTTCCCATTGTACTGTAGTCTTATCTTGGTTGTTAATCATGAGACCACATATGTTTGGTTCTACTTCTGAACTCTCTATTCTGTTCCATTGGTCAGTTTGTCTATCTTTGCACCAAGAGTGTATTCTCTTAATTATGATAATTTTATCATGTGTCTTTACCCCATATGTCAAGTACCCCAGCTTTGTTCTCTTTCAGATGACATTGGCAGTACTTGGCCATGCATTTCTACATAATTTAAAAACATCATCTTCTCAGTTTTCACACACACATACACATACACACTCACATACACATACACATACACACACACACAATTAAAAAGTAAATTGAAAAAAGCCTGTCGGGATATTTTTAGAATGGCATTAGGATGATTATATAGATTTACTTCTTTATTTTCTTTGATTTATTTGATTCTTTATTTTCTTTGTTTTGAAGACTATTTTTACTGGATATAGAAATGAGGGTTGGCAGGGTCTTTTTTCTTTTTTCTTTAAGCACTTTCTTGCTTAATGCCTCACTCTTTTCTGGCATCGATTTCTGAGAAGTGAACTGTTAATTGAATTATTATTCTTTTATATTTTAGGTTTTTTTTCTGTTTCAATATTTGCCCTTTATCTTTGGTTTTTAATACGGCAAATATTGCAACTGAAAATTTTCATCAAATTTGGAAAATTTTGGTCATTATATCTTCAATTAAAAGAGTTTTTTCCTGCTACATTCTCATTCTCATGTCCATTTTGGACTATCATGTATATGGAGACATTTGCTATCATCTAATAGGCTCCTGAGGCTTTACTCATCTTCTTCTGCATTTTTCATAGTGGGGTAATGTCTTTTGTCCCATCTTCAAATTCATTTGCTTTTATTTCTGTCATCTCTGCTCTGCCAAGTCCATCCATAGGTTTCAGGTGTATAATTCAATAATACATCATCGGTATATTGTATTGTGTGTTTACTACCCTCTTGCCATATTTACATCAGGATATTCCCAAAATACTTAGTATTTCAAAAAGAGATGATCTTGTCAGTTTCTTGGTTTAGATAATACACTATTCAGATGTAACCAATAGGGAAAGCTGAGTGAATGGTACCTGGAAACTCTCTACTATTTTTGCAACTTCTTCTTGAATTGTATTATTTTAGGCTGTTGTGACAAAATGGTACAACAAGCGGCATTGACTAGGTGGCATATAAACAATGGAAATTTATTTCTCACAATTCTGGCAGCTGGAAATCTGAGATCAGGGTGCCAGTATTGGGTTCTGATGAGAACAATTCTCTGGGTTGTATCCTCACAGGGCAGAAAGAAAGCACACTAGCTCTCTGACTTCTTCTTATAAAGCCACGAATCCTATTCTTGAGGGTTCCACCCTCATGACCTAACCTATCTCCAAGCACCTTCATACTGGGAATAATTTTAACATGAAAATAAATTTATACATCAAAATTACTATTTCTATTATTCTGTTAAATAAAAGTAAATACATGATATTGAAACTGAATCTTAGCATACATTTTCCACTAGGGTTCTCGATCTTTTCATAAGGGATCAGACAGCTATTATAGTTCATTCTACAAAGTACCATTTTTATATTTTCAAGATCAAAATATATCATTCTACAGTTACAAGCAAGTCACATACTATAAATAATTTTAACTTTCCAGCAGGTTATATTTCTATAAATATTTACAGATTTTTATAATTTTTGACTGCAGGGTAGATTGCATTTTCCAAACCTTGATTTTGGAGTAGCAGATCCTACTAAATAATAAGATTCTAGGGTCATTTCTGTATTGGAACACTCCCTGGTTTTGGGCCATGTTCACCTCCTCTGTTTTTCTCTGCCTGGTATCTTGTAACTATCACTCACTTTTTCTTTTTCTACCATACTAATGGCCAATTGCTGATTAGCTAATCGGCTCAAACCCCATTCAGTAAATGGAATAAAATCATTTAGACTGCACTTACTCAATATATCTGAATAGGAAGTGTCAGTCCTTTGGTAATTGATTGTTAATCTTCAGTAAACACTTCCTGAGTAGCTATCATGTGTCAAATACTATTCTAGATACTGAGGACACAATGACAAAAAAGAAAAAAAGTCAGAGCTCCCCTCCCCAAGGAATCCCAAGTCTTGGTAGGGAGACCCCAGAACTCAGTATGACCTGCACTATAATTAGGGTGACCAGATAATTTATCATCAAGGTAGGACAGTTTTGAGAGTCAGAGGGGACACTATTAATATGATACCTAGACATGACATGTAAACACAGGTTATCCTAGTTCTTTTTCTAAATTCAATTTATTGAGGTGGCATTGGTTAATAAAATTTTATTGGTTTCCGGTGTACAATTCTACAATATATCATCTGTATATTGTACTGTATGTTCACCTTTCCCAGTCAAGCTTCCTTCCATCACTATTTATCTCCTCTTTGCCCTCTTCTTTCTCCCCCTGTGCCCTGCCCCATCCATTGATTTTTTCTTTTTAGAATGTATGTGTATATCTTTACCTGTTTCTGGGATATCTATTTGGTTTTTTTTTATTATTTTTATTTCTGTATTGAGATTTCCTAATTTTTAAAAAAATTATGAATTTATTTTGCTTTACTTCACTGAGGTTAAAATAGTGCTTTAAAACCCTTAATTTCTAGTACCTACACGAAGGTCGTATCAGGCTTGCTCTTAGTGCATTTTCTCTTCTGTTGGCAGTGCGCTCCATTTATCTGGCTTTTCATATGTCTGGGGATTTTAAATTGTATCCTAGAAATTATAAATATTAAGTGGTTTAGACTATGGATTCTGTAATTTTCCCCTGATGTGTGTTATTTTTTCTTTTTTAGCAGCCAGTTGTTTTTTTGGACTTTGTATAGGATAATATCAATTTGGACTAGGACAGCTCTACAATTATCTCCAGAGACATCTGGAAGTCCAGCACCTAATCTTGGCCAAGGAAAGTTAGTCAGCTAACTAAAGGTTTATAATATGCTGTTTTAAGTTCAAAGCTTCCCTAGAGGGACCCAAGATTGGCTTGTTTATTGACTAATTACACCTGTAAATAAAGGTTTACTTTATTTTGCCTTGGAATACAGCTATGACCGTTTTCAGTATTGTCAGTGACTGCTTTTTTGCTATAATAGCAGGGGTGAATAGTTGCAGCCAATACAGTATGACCCCCCAAACTTAAAATACTCACTTTCTAACTTTTTACAGAAAAGAAATTTGTCAGCCCCTACTCTTAAAAGATCCTTGAAACTCTCTCATTTTTCTTTCTCTCCCACCCTTCACCTTCCCATTTTACTAATAAGGTACTGGAGATCCAGAGAGTCCTCGTAATTATTTCTATTACTAGAGCTCAGGTCTCTTACTTCCCAGTTTAGCACTTTGAATTTTTTTTAAAAGATCCATGTTTATAGAAAGACATGGGACTCTGAGTGGATTTTGTTCCAGTCTTTTCTCTAAATAATTTCCTACATGATGAATTAGGCTTATAAGCTAGAAAGGTATTTTCATTAAGTTCAGAAACATAAAATAAAGTCACAGAACAACTTGATTTAAAAGGCTACATTTTTACTGAAATAACACACAATTTGGTAGGCTATCATTTAGGAAACCAATGCCAGTGGGTAGAAATAGTTTGTTCACATTGAACCTGTTTTTCTTAAGGTACCTATCCTTCATATTTGCTAAAATTTTCAGGTGTGTAATTGACCTGTCTAAAAGCAGTTGCCAGTTATCACGCTAATTTCCAAAGCTTTAAGACTGACAGTAAAATATTTCAGGAAGTGAATAGTCATGAATGTAAGAAGAAAAATCCTGCTGTAGCAGGTGCCAGTCTAATGTAGTATGTGTGTAAATTTGCCCTTCATGTTTCTAAGGTGTAAGTTCTTAACATGACTCTTTTTAAAAGCCAGATCAAGATATGGACAGAAGACTTCAAGCCTACAGTTTCATTGGTTTGTATGTGCTAAACTTCCATGTGTAGGCACAGATCCTGATGAGGGGGACAGCATACCGAGTTGCACGATGAAAAGCATTTTTACTATTACAATGTTGTCTAAACATTATTCACAAAAGGGTTTTATTTCTATCATTATTATCCCTCTAATGTTCTTTCTAAGCTCGGTAATACCTGTCGAATTTGCAGAGTGTGATATCTAATTGGTGAACTTATTTTAAATGCAGATGGCTGAGATTCACCAGAGCTATCCTGAATCTTAATCTTCGGGTGGGAGCCGGTAGGGACCCATATTTCTAAAAAAGATTCCTGGATTGATTCTGAACCACATGAAAGTCCCTCTAGTAATGAGGAAATTGTTTTCATCTGACAATTTGGAAAACTGTGTTCTGTTACTGGCTGTTTTATTACACTGAAATGTGGCTTTGGGCAAGTCACTTAAGTAGCAAAATGAAACAAATGCCCCCCCCACCCCCGCCCCAAAATGTATATATAGGGAGGAAGGGCTCCTATTGAAAGTTCCTGCTTTTCTCCATAGTTCTATTTCTTTAGTTTTTTCATCTGTAAAATGAAAATAATAGCATCCGCCTCAGAATTATTGTAAGAGTTAAGATCACACAGGTAAAGTGTTTAATATAGTGCCTAGCACATAAGAAAAATTCAGTGAAGCTTAATTTATTATGTTTTATTATGGTTATAATCATTATTAATACTGATGCCAAAATGGCATAGAACTATAATTCAGTAAAATATACATACTATTTCCCACTACAAAATCAAGAAATATCTAGCCTTATTCACTTGCTCATTTATTTATCCATTTATTATAATGAGAAAGTGTCCTGTCCTTCCAGGTTGTAGGCAGTGCACTGCACTGAAAATACAACGTTGAATAGTGTGGGTCTCTGACCTCAAGGGACTTACGTCCCCGTACAAGATAAAGACCCAGAACCAAGCCAGGACTCATGTAGTTTTCCCTTTGAAGGACAATCACCTGACTAAGAAAATAAACGTACCACGCTGTGGGACACTTCACGATCCTGTTCTTCCCCAATGAAACACACAGTGCGTTGTTCACACTCCAATGCTCCGCGCGAGAGAGGAATAATAGCTCCATTTACAGTTTGCAGTGTCATATTGGCGTCATCACAAAATGTACATCCACGTTTTAAAAGACCTTGTAGCCAAGCGTCAAGCTGCTGCTTTTCTAAAGAAGGCCACAAGCATTTGGTGAAAAGCCGTTTCATCCACTCCTGCAAAGACAGCAATAATTCCCATTAGATAGTTTTCTCTCTCTTTTTGAGTAGTGCGACGTATACATAGCAGACAAATCTGCATTTTTGGAAAGCTTGCTATAACAGTAGTTTAGATAAAATGAGCTGAGCGCTAAGAGAGTTCAATTAAGCTGCCCACATTCTGATGACATGTACTGTCTTCGACTTTTAGAAAAGGTTTTATAATCCTAGTTGCTATAATTTAAAGACTTCATAAAATTGGCGTTAAGAACCTTTTCAGCATTTAAACTGTCTAGTTTTGAGGCTTCCATTATTACTTCTGGTAAATCCCTTAAGGAAGGTACGGGGACTCGGGCAGGAGGACGAGGCACGGCGAGGTGGCCCTGAACATACACATGAGCGAAGCGTAACTTCGCTAGAAACGGCACTAAGGCAATTTTAGTTAAAAGTCAGTCAAGAGATAACATGAGACCAATGAACAGGAGAAAATGATCAAATTAATAGATATATACATACAAAGTCCCGTAAGAATGTGAGGTTTCCGAGGACAAATCAATAGATCAGGCAGTCAGGGCTCATATGCCATCTCGAGGTAAGGAGAAGGGTGTGTGTGTGTGGGGGGGTCTCGGACTTCAAAGGGGAGGAAGGTAATTCACATGGAGATGGAGGAGCAAAGGTTTTGTAAATAAATGCTTACCAGGCCACCTTTAACAGTGGGGTACAGAGAGGACTTGGATCAAACGGCCTTGCTAGGTTCCTCCTTGTCCGTCAACCTAGTTGATATTAAACTACAGCTATCTGCGATGACGGCTCCCTTCTGAGGCAGGCCCTCTATCTACGTTCTCGGAGACCGTTAGGGGAAAGGTCGAAGGTTCTCTCTGAGTCTTTTGGTTCTCCAAAATAATCAGCTTAAAATAATCAGTATCTGAAAAGTCGTGTTCTGGCAAACTCTGCTTCTCCTCAACTTGCTTAGGCCGAGAAGCAAACTCTTTTATCCTAGTTCCGGGATGGAATCTGCTACTGAAATTATGTTATTAGAGTCTGTTTTTATTTATTTACTTATTTTTAATTTCTAGCTTTCTGTCTTTTCTCTGTGTTTGCTTCATACAAAGGCAGGATTTTCCCAGTGGTCACTAGGAAATTGGGGTTATATCATCCCAGGCTACAATCCCTAATGAAAGGGGGTGACTGTTCCACTCTAGCTCCTGAAAGAAACCGGGACTGAATCTAGCTGCCCGAGTTGGGTCTCACGGTTAGTCCTGAGCCGGTCACTGCAGCCAGGAGCATAGAATGACCTAAGCCCCTGGACATGGGACCCGCGTGCGCCTTGGAGCCAGGGAGGGAGTCAGCTTTACCCAGACCTCCTGAGATACAGGGCGATCTTCCAAAGTGAGGTGCTGTCACCAAAAGAAGGGGAAGTGAAGGCCAATCAGGAAAAATCAATACATATTTCCTACACGAGTATAACATCACCCTCTAATAACACTCCTAGGAATCAATGTTAAAAAACAGTAGAGGCAGTTGTACCTCAGTGTTTGCTAGAGCTTCAGTTACAGTGCCAAAAACAGGAAACAAAACACTTGAACCGTGCTACTGCCCAACAACGGGAGAGTTGTGAATTAAGGAATATAAAATGTTTTAGGGAGCCATTAAAATTACATTTTCAAATGGCTTTCTGTGCTTATGAGGAAAAAACATTTCATGATATAAAACCATAAAAGCAGAACATATGATAATGTATATGGTGGGATCTTACCTCTGTAAAAAGATGCACAGGAAAAGAAACAGAAAAATCTATTAAAGTAATAATTAGCTCTATGAACTATTGGAATTTATTCACAAAGCAAATACTTTTGGAATGCTTATTTTATGGTAAGAATTTTTAATCTGAATAATATTATTGTCTATAATTTTCATATTTTTGCATGTTATAATAAGCAGCTGAGAAGTGCACTGCATTTAGATTGAAAATTTAAAACCTTACTTAAATCCTTATCACGCCCCAAACATCATTGTAAGGCACTTTCAGCTCCATTGTCTCACTCTGTGTCTCTTATGAAATCAATTGTCAGTTCTATTTGCTCCACGAGACTGCGTT
Source organism: Mormoops blainvillei (assembly GCA_004026545.1). Taxonomy (NCBI): domain Eukaryota; kingdom Metazoa; phylum Chordata; class Mammalia; order Chiroptera; family Mormoopidae; genus Mormoops; species Mormoops blainvillei. The sequence goes on from PVJD01000263.1 coordinate 506,742, forward strand.
CTTCCAGAAGAGCCATAAATAAAATCTGTTGGTTCATTTGTTCATTCATCCAAATATCTATCTATGAATTGTTGAAGGGATTAAAAATAACCTCTGAGGGAATTTCCTGAAATTGGAAAGGTAAGAAAGATTTTCAACAGTTTTTTTAATAATGATTAGAACATGTTAATTATTCTTTGCTTTAAGTAAGTGAACCCCAGCAATTCTGTCGAAGCCATTGCATGTGAAAGGCTCTGCTCATGTATAGTAGCATTCAGTTGCAATCATAAAAATAATTTACACAAATGCTCTTTCTGCAAAATTTTGGAGTTATGGTATCCTGCTCTTAATGTTTAAATATATTATGAATGCTAAATATACTCTCGAAACATAAAATATATTCACAGTTATTTTCTACACTTTCATTTCTGAATAATTTTATTCCATCTGCTGGCTCAGGTGGAGTGAAAGGATACAAAGGTTTCCAGACAGAGGTTCTTCTGGCAAAAGTTTGAGGCCCCCTGAAACCTCAGCTCCCCAGAGAACATGGTTTGGGAAGGTAGCGCCTCCAAGACTCAGAGGGGACTGCTCTGTCAACTACCACAAGAAAGAGATACAGGCAGAGATCTCCAGGTCAAATTCCACAGGAAGAGACGGAAGAATCGCCTTCAAGGCCAGCGGGAGGCAGTGATCTCGACTCTACATAGAGCCCACTGAGCCAGTACACAGGCGTGATGGTAAAAAGAGCCAGCGGACACATGAGAAATTTTCTCTCATTTCTATTATGACTCTCTCCTTTTTCTATTATGATGTAGAATTTTTGTTTTAGATTTATTGAAAGAATTGTTTTGTATTTGGATTCATATTTTTGTCATAAATCACTCTCACGATCTCCTATGCCATGTGACTATTATGAGCTCCCCAGAAGTCCATCACGCACTCTTTCTCCCCTTAGAATAACTACAATCTGGTATGATGATGCTCATGTTCTTGCTTTTCTTTATCATTTTATCAGCTGCATTTGCAATTACAAACACAAAGATCCACCCCTCCCTCTTTTTGGTATCACAGCAGTCTCTGAATTAGATCACAAGTGCTTGGGCCCCTTCCCTTGAGTGATGAAAGGAGTGGAGGGACAGTAACAGGTAGATCGTGTTAAATATGGTCTCAGTGAAGTCAAGCACATTCACAATTTCGGGGGGATTTATAGTTCCTTCCCAGTCATTGAGTTATGTTATGGGTTCTTCCTAGACTTCAGATCAAGGGCCTGTCAGTCCACTCCTGGTTGGAAGCCAGAACTGCCTGGTGGAGTAGGCCACTCATTTGACTTCTGATGGGGTTGTCAATAGTTATTGTGGAAGACTGTTTCCATAGAGGCTCAAAAAGCGGGAAGCTTTGTGTAGTAAAGCCCTGGGGTAATTTTGAGGAGGCCAGGGGAGAGCCACTGCACTCTTCTTACCTTCCCCACCTAATGTAAAGCAAGATGACAGATGTCACTTGTCTAAACCCAGAACTTACTGTGTCTGGATAATCATCATCATATTTGCTATTTATTGAATACCAACTCCATTAAAATTCCGTTATGTTTCTAAAATATGTTTGTTGTTGGAAGTTGAGAGCCTGGGGATAGTCCGTTAAAACACAGTTCTCCAATTCCCAGTACCGTCCTCCTTAAATCGATGCCAGGGAACTGGGAATTCTGTTCTTCCAGCTGCAATTGCAATGTTTACCACGAGAGGGCGAGATCAGACCATGGAGAGTGGTGGCAAGTCAGCTGAGGAACTCCTGAGTCACTTCACTCTTCTTTAGCAGCTGGAAATAGACTGAGCATGAAACTGGGAAGCCCTTTGTTAATAAAAACAGATGTCTTCTTGTTATCTGGAGGATATTATCACACAACCTCAGTAAAGAGAAGAGCTAAGCTGTGGAACCTTGAAGTGAGAAAGGCTAACATTCTCATAGTGTCCTAGGTTTGAACTTGAGCACTATTGACATTTTAGACCACATAATTCTTTGTTCCTGGGTTGTCCCGTGCACCCCTAATGAAGACCTGGTAGAGACCAGTAGCATTCTCCTCACAACTCTGACAATCAAAAGAGTTTCCAGGCCTGCCAAATGTTCCCAGGAGCAACATTGCCCCTGATTGAGAACCACTGTCCTGGAGATTCAAACTCTCCTGAAGACTTGAGGCCTTAAGGAAAATGAAAAATCTCTTCTTCCTAGTGACCGGGGAATCTCGGCTCTTCTTGATTTGGAATTCCACAATTTAAGGCTAAGCATGGAAAGGATGAGCTTAGTTCTAGTCCATAAATAAACTATGGACAAAGCACAAGACGCACCACAGAACCAGGCAAAGTGGATAAGGAAGCGAGAACGTTTACAACGTTTAGGGAGAAAAGCATAAGAATTGGGTCCAAAGAGATAAACTAAAGGTGCTGTCTGGCAAGGTGTTATCAGGCTCAAGAAGCGAAGCCTCCCCCAAAGGGAAGCCTCTCATGAGGTATGTACATGAATGGTTCCAGGTTCTTTGAGCCAATTCAAACACTTGTCTTCCAAACCACCTATTTCAGTGTTTTTTCTTTCACTTTCTAGTACTATTATCCTTTCTTCAATTGTAGTAGAAAATTTAGAATCATTTTTTGCAGTCCTTCTCTTCAGGGAATATGTGATTTAAATATGAATTTTCATATCTGTTATGTATCCATCAATCATGGGACCTAGGTCACATGGAGGGTTGTGATAAATATTTTCTGCACGTTCCAGCAGGCTGGCTACAATCTCTTTACCTACAGGCTTGCTGGTCACAAGCAACCCAAAAGAAGTTTAAACCAGAGGAAAGAACCAAATAAATATCATATAAGATGTAAAACCAGACCGATAATATGCAACTGTACAGCATATAAATTCAAAGCCCCACAAGTTCTGTAATGCCCTATTGAGGTTCCTATACAGCCAAGGACTCTGTTTTCGGTCAGGGTAATATCCTTGGGGCCTGGGTCTTGATACCAACACGTTGCTGGTCGGTGCTCCTAGTAGATCAGATCCACCCTCTGGTATATTTGGGGCTCAGTGTAAGCTGTCTATTCACCTCTTAAGAGACCCTTTTCAGAAAGGACGGTGTATAGAACCACCCAAACCAAAGATGAACTCTAACAAAAAGAGTCGCCAAATGTATGATTTGGTTTCTCAAACTAAGTTGTTAAAAGTCATTTGACTGTCACATTTAAGGGCATCTGGTTTGAGCACAGTTGCATTGTCCACTGGAATGGATCATATTAAGCAGGACTCAGTAAATGTTTATTAATTGAATATACGAAGAAACAAATAAGTAAATGCATGGCTACCCTCAGACTTAGGATATTCCAGTAACAGTTTTTCCAACATGAAAACACGTCTACCTTTTGAGCCCCTACTTCTGCTCTGGGAGGCAAAGGGAATTTAATCAGAGGTGGTGTGGGTACCTGCTTAGAGTCCTCTTACCAGCGGAAGCACCCATCTTACAGAGACTCTTAGTGTTAACTACTAACAACTGAAAGCCTCCTTTCTAATCGTCTCAGGTCAAGGGAAATCGGAAGCTGTCCCACTTACCTTAGAGGTTACAGTCCGCCCCTGACCTTGCCCAGTGACTCACTGGCTTAGGAATCCAAATGTTAGCTCCCTTGCCTCAAGGCGAGTCAAACCTGCGGTGTAGTTCATGTTCCAGAGCTTTTCCATGGAATCAGACTCAAGTTATTGTTCAGCTGAGACTACATCTTTGCTGAGCTTTATTTTCCCCTGCCCGTTTCTTTTCCTTCACTCTCCTTCTCCAGAGAACACTCTCCCAATAAATAATTTAAAAGGAATCTCCAGGCCTGGCTTCTTCTAGAGAACCTGACCTAAAGCAATCATTGATTATACATTCAGGGCACCTAAAACCACATGTCAAGATCGGTGTCCTTCCCAAACTTTTCAGAAAAGAAGGGATGACACAGCATCCTAATCACAAACAACGTTTCTCCAGTTGTTCTGAAGACAACACCCTCATCTTTTTAACACTTTTACTTGAGTTCAGTGTCATCAGAATAATCCTTTGGTGACAACAATGTAATGGTAAGATCTTGGGACTGGGTAATTGTAGGAAGACAGAATATTACAGCTGGACATAACCTTGGAAGTCATATAGCTCAACTCTTATTTTACAAATGATCATGGCCCAAAGACATGATTTTCTTAAGGTGATACAGTTAATGAGTTGGAAAGCTGGGACTAAACCAGATCTCCAACCTCCCATTTGAATGCTTTTCCCAAACCTCTCTGCTCCTTGTTAGTAACGGTGCTTCCACGAGGGAGTTCTATCATGCTCGTGCTATGCAGGCAGGTTAGAAGAGATGCCCTAAACTCTCAATATCCATAACTCGTTATTTCAAGTAAATTTAAGAAACAATGTGACTCTTAAGGATGATTACTATACAGATTTGTATATTTTTAATCATATATTGTATCAGAATTTACTGAATCTTCTTACTAGGGATAAATAAGGTAATAAGGCAAGATCCCATCTTCAAGCAGTTTTGTAGGGGAAGCTGCCAGGTAAACACTGGGGCTATACTGGAGTGATCGGTAAGTGGAGCAAGCGAGGTGGCAATTAATCTCATTTGGCAGAACCAGGAAAAACTTCCCACTGTAGATAACATTTGAGATGGTTGTTGAAGAGTAGAATTTCGATAGAGAGAAGGACTTTTTAGTTAAAGACCCTAGGATGGGCAACAGCACAGAAATAGGAAAGCTCGGGACATGGAAAGCCTTCTATTGTGGCTGAAGTGGGCACTTGTCGTGAGAAGGGGCATGGCACTGTTTGCAGTGAAATGGCACCAGGTGTTGCCCGGGGTGGAGGGCGCGGGCAGACTTCAGCTCAGTAACCTCAATACTTGAGTTCTGGCTTAGAAAGAATTTGAGCCAAGAATCAAGTACATACAAGCAAAAGTTTCTTTAGAAAGTGACCGAGGTAGAAGTGAACCATGAAATAAGTGAGCCAGCTGGGCTGTGTGGGCTCAGGAAAGAAGTTACGGAGGTAAAAGAAGGGCCCCTGGAACTTGGGGAAAGGGAAGACAGGGAGAATATGCCTGGGGAATAAATGGGATGGGGAAAGTCACACGTGAGAGAGTGAGAGCGAGAAGGAGAGACAGAGAGAGAGTGCTGAGTCCCTTGTCTTGAGGGTTTTTATCTGGAGGCCTCAAGGGAGAATCTCAGTAGACTATTCATCAGCTTTCCAGGTGTGTCCTCTCAGGGTCATGGTCTCCACTGATTGGTACCAGACCAGGGGGGCATTCATTAGTCACTGCAGCTGGTCCTGATGTCACCCTGACTGGTCTTGCTGCTTTTCTGGGCCTGGAACTGACACACAGTTGAGGCCTAGATGTTCTCTCTAGGGCTCAATGCTCAAGGGAGTGGTTGTGCAAGGGCTTGTGTGGGGTTCATCTGAGGCTATTCTCTGCCCCGCTTTGTTGCTCCTCCAGAGGGTGTCTACCAAACGACTGGTGACATGCCAGAGGAGGAAAGCTTTGGGGAGGGTCTGAACCACAGGACTAGCAATAGGAAAGGTCAGGGGGCCTAAATCACAATACGCTAGGGGAGGAAAGGCCACCCTGGGGGCGAGGTCCCACCCTGCAGTTGTGCATTGCTAGGCACCCAGGGCCTTCTGCCCTGGTGCCCTTCAGCACCTGGCCTACTGTTCCTACTCTGTTCATGCCTAACTGCCTGCTATAGCAGCACCATGCCAAACGCTTCATAGTATGGGCTTAAATTAAATTAGACAAAGGAAAAAGAAGGAGAAAACTGCAGCTTTCCTCTTCCTATCCTTTTTTTGGGCATTAATGAAGACAAGTAAGATATAAAATTGGGAGATAAAACTGTAGCTTCAACAACAAAAATATAAAACTGTTAACTCTTCACTAGTGAAAAAAACATAATCTATCGAACATCTACCACTAAATATGTTAAGCATTTTGGAATCTCCTAATTTCATTCTCACGAATTACCCCATGAGCATGTAGCTATAATTAGCTCAAGCATAGAGATAAGAAACCCCAGGAACAGAAATTTGGTCATGTGTCCAAGGTCACAGAACTACATGACAGTTCTGCGTGTGCAGTGGGCTTTCCGGGAAGCACCGACTGCACACAAGGAGCTAGAAGCGCAGCGTTTGAGAATTAGACACTGGAATTTCGAGGGTTCCCTTTATAAAAATTATACTTGAGGAAAAACAAAGAGGAAGAGAGGAAGGCAGGAGAGAAAGAGTAATAGAGATAGGAAAGAGAAACATTAAAAAGGAACAGTACAGATCTGTTTTGAAAGCATTGGGTTGATTACAAATTATCACTCTCTTCACTAAGATACTTAAATGTATAAATGTTACATCTCTCAATATATAATGGAAAAAAAAAAAACTCCCGGAAAAACATTGGTAGTATGAGATTTTATATATACAACTATTAACCTGAAAATAAAAAATGTAAAGTGAGAAGCTACAATGTTTGTTTGAGATCCAAAGAATAGTTATTGAGGAGGAACTGATTCAGGTGGAGGCCCACACAGTGTCCAGGTTAGGAAGTGAGGCAAGGGGTATTTCTGAGACAGAGAAGGGAAAAAATCGTGTGAAGAGAAGGAAGGAATTTTTATGGGTGTTAATAAACTAAGGAAGGAATTCCTCTAGGTGCAGAGGAGCTAAGGGAGTGATGCTAATTCTAAAGAATGTCTTTGATTTTCAGTCAGGTGGTCATAATATCTGCTTTCCTGTTAGCTTTGCAATACAATGCTGCTTTAGACCCAGTTTAAAGGTTATTTTGCCCAGTTTTAATATTCCAAAATTTTGAAGAATAAAACTTGCAAGGTCGTTCCTCTGGGATGGCAACTCCAAATTCATTTTTAAGTGGCTTCATTTATATTATTTTTATAACATATATACATATATCTTTATTTTATATAGTCTTACATTATGAAATAAAACTTGGAAAAGGAGATCTTGAAAGGAATGGTCACAACATTTCATAATAGCGTAAATACCTTTTAAAAATTTACCATCTAAAATGCTTTAAATATATTCCCAATAAAATATTTACATATAATAAATATACCCAATAAAATATTCACATATAATCTATTAAAATCCTTTATTTTTCTTAAAGTAATATATGTATTGAATTATTTTGAAATCCTCTCATCCATATGTATAATAACGATAAATAATTTATTCCCTCAAACACATTTTCCCACTGTGGATTAGCATTGCTAAATTAGCCTTGGCTCTGAAATGCAATGGGAAATATTAGATTTCAGACACTCAGAGGAAATTTTCTGCCCATGCATGGTCGATAAACACACATTATACTATTTACACATATTGTATTTCTTCTCTCTCCCACTTGGGAAAACAAAGTCTGTAAATTATATTTATACTGTTAGCAATGGAGTCTTTGTTTAGTGAACCTTATAGAGCATCAGGTGTTTTTCTTCTTGGGTCCTTAAACTGGAACTTAATTATCCCATGTCACATCTGTTCACATTAATCATGCTATATTATTTTCTTTACAATGTGTTCTTCAAAGTGGTATGATTGATGTGACTAAATGTGATGGATCAAAAAGTTCTGTCAGGCACTACAGAAAATTTCAGAATCTTGGACCTGCAGGCCAAGAAATCTCTTTCTATGCATCATTTCATATAGAGTTAAATTTAGAAAGGCAATACAGTTCACTGGATTAAGAATATTTGACAGTGATTTTTGACAAACTACTTTTTGATGATAAAGAAAATGTATGAGTAATTTGCTAGGGCAGACTTAGGTTACAGAGTCATTGCCCTGTTGCAAATCAGGTAAATTCAGGAAGGAATCCATGTGGAAAAGGATTTGCAGTTGGAAGACTTGGTTTTGAATCCCAGCTCCTCAGTTACATGACCTTGGAGAAATCACTTTAATTCTCTGAACCACAGTTTCTCATCTGTATCATCTATCACACAGTGTACTGTGAGAATGACAGGAAAGAATGTATCTAACAGAAGGTAATAAATTACAAAGTATTATATCAAGACGCCACAGTTGTTTTTTTTGCTTTCAGTTACATTTATTACAATTATCAACAACTATATTGATCGTACACTACTTTTTCACTTAACATTTTGAACACACCATTAGGAGGACTTTGAATGTTTTAAAAGGTAATATTATGTAATATTATATAAGCATGTGACTTAATGTAACAACTCTCATTTCCTAACATAATTATATTATTAATTATAAATAATACTGTAATTAATATAAATATAAATAAGTCTCTGTGAACATCTCCCATTATTACTGTGAAAAACACCTGGCAATAAAATCATGAAGTAAAATACTGTAATTAATATAAATATAAATAAGTCTTTGTGAACATCTCCCATTATTATTGTGAAAAACACCTGGCAGTAAAGTCATGAAGTAAAAAACTTCCTACTTACCTAAAACATTTAGTTAGCTTTTTATTTCACTGTATAGAATTTAGAAAATATAAAAAAATACAAAGAACTAAAAAATAAGCCTACTTTAAAGTTCTTTTTTATTAAATCATTTTTTATTGTTATTCTGTTACAGTTGTCCCAGTTTTTCCCTCTTTGTCCTCCTCTGCCCATCCCACCCCCCAACTCTCACAGTCAGTTCCCACACTGTTGTCTATGTCCATTGGTCATTCATACATGTTCTTTGCCAGGGGTGTCCAGCCTTCTGGCGTCTCTGGGCCACACTGGAGGAAGAAGAGTTGTCTTGGACCACACATTAAACACACAAACACTAACAAAACAAAAAAAATCTCATAATGTTTTAAGTAAATTTATGATTTTGTGTTGGGTTGTATTCATAGCCATCCTGGGCTGCGGGTTGGACACCCCTGTCCCTTCCACTTCTTTCCACCATTATCCCCTCCTCCCTCCACCCCGCTGGTCACTTTCAATCTGTTCCATGTTTCTATGCCTGTGGTTCTATTTTGTTAATTAGTTTATTTTGTTCATTGGAGTCCTCTTATAGGTGACATCATATGGTATTTGTCTTACACTTACTGGCTATTTCACTTACCATAATATTCTCCAATTCCATCCATGCTGTCACAAACGGTAGGAGTTCCTTCTTTCTCTGTCCGGCATAGTATTCCATTGTGTAGATGTACCACACTTTTTTGATCCACTCATTTATTGATGGGCACTTAGGCTGTTTTCTGCACTTTGCTATAGTGAATAGCACTGCTATGAGCATAGGGGTGCATAAGTTCTTTTAAATTAGTGATTCAGGATTCTTAGGGTATAATCCCAGCAGCAGAATTTCTGGGTCAAAAGGCAGTTCCATTTTTAGTTTTTTGAGGAAATTCCACACTGTTTTCCACAGTCTGCACTCCCAAAAACAGTGCACGAGGGTTCCCTTTTCTCCACAGCCTCACCAGCACTTGTTTGTTGATTTATTAATGATGGCCATTCTGACAGGTGTGAGGTGATATCTCTTTGTGGTTTTAAATTGCATCTCTTTGGTGGCTAGGGATGTTGAGTATCTTTTCATATGTCTGTGGGCTCTCCATATGTCCTCCTCGGGGTAGTGTTGATTCAGATCCTTTGACCATTTTTTAACTGGATTGTTTGTCTCCCTAGTGTTGAGTCATATGACTTCTTTATATATTTTGGAGATCAAACCCTTGTCCTATATACCACTGGTAAATATATTCGCCCATAGAGTTGGTTCCCTTTTCACTTTTATGATGGTTTCTTTAGCTGTGCAGAAGCTTTTTAGTTTGATGCAGTCCCATTTGTCTATTTTGCCTTTACTTCCATTGCCCTAGGATACGTATTGACAAAAATATTGCTATGTGGTATATCTGAAATTTTCCTGCCTATGTTTTTCTCTAGAACTTTTATGGTGTCACAGCTTATATTTAAGCCTTTTATCCACTTTGATCTGATTCTGATGTATGGTGTAAGCTGGATAGACCAATAACAACTAATGAAATTAAAGCAGTAACCAAAAAACTCCCGGCACACAAAAACCCTGTCTGGATGGCTTCACATGTGAATTTTACCAAGCATTTAAGGAAGAACTAACTCCTATCTTTTTCAAACTATTCCAGAATATTCTAAAAGAGGGAAGACTCCCAAACTCTTTTTACAAGGCCAGTATCACCCTAATTCTAAAACCAGGTAAAGACACAACAAAGAAAGAAAACTACAGGCCAATATCTCTGATGAACATAGACGCTAAAACTATCAACAAAGTATTGGCAATCTAGATCCAGCAACACATTGAAAAGATCATACACCATGATCAAGTGGGATTCATCCCAGGGGTGCAAGGATGGTATAATATTCATAAATCGATAAATGTAATACACCACAAAAACAAAATGAAGGACAAAAATCACATGATCATATCAATAGATGTGGAAAAAGCATTTTATAAAATCCAGTTCCCATTTATGATAAAAACACTCAGCATAGTGGCAATAGAGAGAGCATACCTCAACATAATAAAAGCCATATACAAGAAACCTACTGCCAACATTATATTCAATACACAAAAACTGAAAGCTTTCCCCTTAAGATCAGAGAAAAGATATGAGTGTCCACCTTCACCACTCTTATTCAACACAGTACTGGAAATTCTAGCCAAAGCTATCACACAAGAAAAACAAATTAAAAGCATCCAAATTGGAAAGAAGGAAGTAAAACTGTCATTATTCACAGACGACATGAGAGTGTACCTAGAGAACCATGTAGTCTCCGCCAAAAAAACTACTTAACTTAATAAGTGAATTTAGCAACAGTGGGATACAAAGTAAATATTCAGAAATAGATGGCATTTTTGTATATCAACAATGAAACATCAGAAAGGGAAACTAGGGAAAAAAATCCTATTTACTATAACAACAAGAAAAATACAGTACCTAGGAATAAATTTAACTGAGGTAAAAGACCTATACTAGGCAAACTACAGAACATTGAAGAAAGAAATTAAGGAAGATATAAATAAATGGAAAGGCACACCATGTTCATGGATAGGAAGAATTAACATCATTAAAATGTCCATACAACCCAAAGCAATCTATAGATTCAGTGCAGTTCCTATTAAAATACCAATTTCATAGATCTAGAACAAATGTTTCAAAAATGAATAAGCAGCAAAAAAGACCCAGAATAACCTTAGCAATCTTGAGAAAGAAAAACAAAGTAAGAGGGGTCACAATATCTAATATCAAACTATACCACAAGGGCACTATAATCAAAACAGTCTGGTACTGGCACAAGAACAGACACATAGGTCAATGGAACAGAATAGAGAGCCCAGAAATAAACCTGTCTCTATGGTCAATTAATATTTAACAAGGGGGGCAGGAGCATACAGTGGAGTAAAGACCTCTTCAATAAATGGTGCTGGGAGAACTGGACTGGTTCACGCAAAAAAAAAAAATGAAACTAGACCACCAAGACCCCACAGTTTTCATTGAGGGCCAGCACTGAGGAGGACCCTCAATGAAATTGTTTTTAAAAGACACAGAAAGATTAATGGTTAAATAATTAGTTCTTTGTTGACTAGGAATACCTCGAATTATAAAGGGAAGTGAAGTGGTGGTGGGGGATAAAATGCCTCATGTCCAGGATCCTCATACAGCTAATAGCTATTTTTATGTTTTGACTATCCATGCAATTTAATCAGTTGTCAAAAGCCTGAGTGGTCATTCTTGTTGAAAATATTCTCTTGTCAGCTGATATATCCTCCATTTGTATTTTCACCAGTTTTATTGTCATTATAAACCTTAAATCAGAAAAGCAGCATCAATACTATTGATACTGTCAATGTTTCTTTCTAAGTGAGATTGTGGTTGGAATTTTCTCCCTCCTCCATTCCATTCCTACCAAAGACACCTATGCAGAGTCTATCAGTGACTTGGGATTTCTTCTTGTTTTGAACTTGTTTTCATAGGCAACTTGCTATAAAATAACTTTTAATTTTTTTACTGATCTGTAACTGTAATTTTTTAAAAGCTAACTGTATCTGTAATACACATTAGATATATGGTCCTGAGCAAAATAAAGAGTTACGTCACTAACTGGAAGCTAGGGTAGGAAATGAAAGGTAAAGGATGGAGAGTCAAATGTAGGAGTAAGAGCACTTGCCGAGGAATCAAGATACCTGCATTTGGCAAAGAAGGCTAGTTTTCTACTAAGGTCAAGTGTAGTTAAAATTTCCCCTCTTTTCACAGCTTTAACCTTGGCAAGGACATTTAAACTCTTTAGGTTTCAAAGTCTTCTATGTAGCTAAACTTCTGCACCTTGTGGTACAGAAGTGGACATCTATTCCACTACAACTCAAATGTGCCAAGAAAAAGTAGTTTTAAATCTCATAGGTAGTGAAAAAAATTAATCTTAACCTAAATCAGCTTGAAGTAATAGGGTACAATAATATAATTTTTCTCTTTCGGTAACTCAGTTTAACTTGTTTTTCTCAGGTTCTTTCAGGATTTTGCTTCCCTTCTGGGTCCCTCTCAAGATGACATCTTTTGGGAGGAAGATTGGGCTATGGTATCACAAAACATTGAGAGAACTGATGGAAAAGGGACCTCCTTGACTTCAGCCTAGTTCTTAGGAGTGTACTGGCTGGTTTGTTTCATTTCTGGGGTGTGTTCATTACTGAAATTCACTGCTGACAATGATGGCAATGAACGCGTTCTCTCTTGATCCTCAGCTCAGTGAGGACCTGGTGATCTCCTTGCATTACTCAGCTCTCTGACAGGCAGTTAGACAGACATGAGCAGAGCAGGAACAATGGGCCCAGGTATGGAAGGTCACCAGGGTGGAAAGCCCTGGGAAAACAAGGACCTCACCCCTAAGGTAACCTTTCCTCTGCTAGCATATTGCTGGTCATGCGGTTTGACCTTTGACCTTTCATATCGCTGGTTGTGTGGTTCGGACCCTCTCCTGACCTTTCCTTCCCTGGTAGGTTGCTAGTCACTTGGGTTAGACTCCCTTAGAGGGGGAAGCAACAAGGGGTGCGGAGAATAGCCCTTAAATGTCATGCACCCAAGACCCTGAGGTCCTGGCCTGCATCCAATACATCTAGGCTCAGCTGTGTTTCAGCTCCAGGCCCATGAAAGCAGGAAAAGCAGACCAGGGACACCATGGTTGACATCAGGACCAGCTTCATGGACTAATGACCCCCTGCCCTGGCACCCACCAACCAGTAGAGACCACACCCCTGAAAGGACACACCTAGAAAGCTGATGAATATTCCATTGGGATCTCCCCTGAGGCTTCCAGGTAAAATACCCTCAAGACAGAGGACCCAGTACAGCTCTCTCTGTGGGGCATGCCTGCACCTTTCTCCACCCCCTTCCTCCAAGTGTGTTTTTCTGTGTGTGTGTGTCCAATGTGCTTCTAAGAAGCATATTTACTTAAACAGAAATGATCGCCACAACAGATTTTTAAATAATAGTTTCAGAATATAAGGACACTTTGATAACATTTTCCAAGTAATATTTATATGGTATTTCTTAATTTACACTACCCCAAATAGTACAAATCATGTACAGTAGGCTATACTTCCCTCACTCTCCACCCTCTTCTCCCTGCCCTGGGACCTCATCAGTGGGTTCGTATGTACCCTGGCTTTCAGCTGGTTTGGGCAGTGCTAGGCAGTCACAGAGCTGGAAGGGTAGGAAGAGACTGAAAGTGTTTATTCTTCGGCTCTCTTTTGTAGGCTGTGATTTGACAGCTCTTACGCACCTTGATCAGAGGTCATAGCTCCTGTCAAGTAGTTCCACCATAAAGCTAGAGCGTCCAAAGACTTTCAGTAACCAGCGCCTCTTGTTCAGACCCAAGATGTATATGGTGGTTTCACACCGATCCAAGTGCAGGAATTTTCACCATCCCTTGTCAGTGTACCTCAATGCCTTTACAAGCAGCCTATTTGTTAAATCCTCTCTTCGGTCACCTTATTTTACTTATTTTATTTTTTTCCTGTAAATGTGTTCTTTATCTTGTTGTTGAATCTTTGCAGGTGTGTTTTTCTTGCCTCTTTCTCCTAGGTTCCAAGGGCCCTTCTTTTGTCCCTGGAACTTGTTTCCTGAGCCCATTTCTTCTACAGTTCACTTCTTCTACCTCTGTGACTTTCTAAATAAACTTTCTCTTATAGTTTGAGTCTTACTTTTGAATTCTTTCTTAGCCAGAACTTGAGTACTGAGGTTGCTGAACTGAGGTCCAATCCCTGGCAATAACTGGTGCCATTTCACTGCTAACAATCCCACCTCGGCACTCAGTGCTGCGTGAACTTCTAAACCCTGGTCAGAGTATTCGGTCCTTTAATCTCTGGCTCTGAAAAGTCACATACTTACTACAGCAGCCGCCTCTGCCTAACTTCCAGCTAGAATTCTGAGTTGCCGTCAAGTTTACTTGACACAGCTAAGCCTCTGGTTCTGAGAGGTGGGTCTTCTTTGAAAGCTCCCGAAATAGAGAAGGGCCAGATATCCTGTGTTTGGAGTTTATACAAGTTACTTGTCCTCTTTGGAAAGAAGATTGGAGAAGGTAAATCAGGGTCCACATGTTTTATTTCCCACACTTTCTCTCTCCCTCTTCTTCCTTCTCCCCTCTTACATACACCAGAAAGGAAGGGCTTTCCTTTTACTTCCTCTGTATTATCTTCTTCTACACTAGGACTTCAAGGTATCCTAGCCACGGTAAGTGGAAAGAATATTTTTCTACTCTATTGGAGAAGTACTATTATCTGGTATATCAGAGTGGAGGGTTTGGCTTATTAAATGTGCGTGTAATATTTTTTAGCTCAATGTTCATCACTTGCATTATTTTAACCATTTAAGTAAAAATGAGCTGAGCCATATAGTAAAATACAAATATCTTCTCTTTCCTACACAAATTTTGTTCCCTCTATGAATTATTTTGCTTTACTGTTTTCTTAGATTCCCTGACATTTTCTTAGATTTTACTTCTTTGTAATTCAACTCTGTGTCAGTTTGAGTCTCATCAGGAAAAAAGAAACCACTTCCAGTATTTACAGTGAAAAAAATTTAATACATGGAATTATAATGCAGGTAGAAGCTGAGAAGCTAAGAGAGGATAGTAAAGTAACTAAAAAAATTTAGCAATAGTAGAAAGGTACTAGCACCTCTAGGGTAAAGTGAGAGAGAGAGAGAAAAAAGGAAGATGGTATTCCAGCATCTGAAGTCGTGTTTTCTATGTCTAGAGATGACTGGAATCAGAAAGGAAACACCAATATTGCTAAAGAAGCTACTCAAGATAGAGAAGGACAAAAATAAATAATCCGATTTCCCTTTCCTTTCTCTCCTCTCAATTCTCACCAGTGGCTAAAATCATAAACTTGCTGCTCCTGTCCAAATGCTCCTGCCCCCCAACAATCATATGTTGGAGTCCTAATGCTCTATGTGATGGGACGAGAAGGTGAGGGGTCTCTGGGAGTTACTAGGTCAGGAGTATGGAGCCCTCATGAGTGAGACTAATACCGATACAAAAGAGGTCAGAGGGAACTCCATTGTCCCTTCTGCCATGCGAGGATGTCTATGACCCAGAAGAGAGCCCATACCCCAGCCACACTGGCACACTGATCTCAGATTTTCAGCTTCCGAAACCGCGAGAAATAAATTTTTGTTGATTATAAGCCACCCTGTCTCTGTCAAAAATTTAATCAGTCATGACTAGATAATGAAGTCTCCCCAAAACCCCAAAAGGACAAGATCTGGAGAGCTTCAGGGTTTGCGACATATGGATATTCAGGAAGAATGGAGCGTGGTATGCCTGGGGAGGGCAAGGAGACGCTGTGCCCTTTCACTCTACCTTACCCTACGCGTGCCTTCCACCTGGCCATTCCTGAACTATCCCCCTCCCCCGCCATCAACACGCTGTTGTCCATGCCCATGAGTCTTTTTTCTTTTTCACTCAATCCCTCTTTCCCCTAACTCGCCCCCTCAGAGTTATCAGCCCCGTTCTCTATGAGTCTGTCTCTCTTTTGCTTCTTAGTTCAGTTTGCTCATTAGATTCCACAAATGAGTGAAATTGTATGGCATTTGTCTGAGTTATATCCTTTTAAAATAATCTGGTCACCTAGCAAGTAAAGTATTTCTCTGAAGTCTGTGAGCTGCTTTGGCAAATTAATGAAACCCAAGAGGGAATGAGGGGAGCATTCGGACCTCCAACCTATAGTTGGTCAGGAGCACAGGTCTTGCAATTGGCACCTGAAGTCACAATGGGGGAGGCAGTCCTGTAGTCTTTAACCTGTGGTATCTGATACTAACGCCAGCTAGATAATGTCAGGATTGAGTTGAATTGTAGGATAGCCAGCTGGTGTTGGAGAATTGCTGGTGAACTGGAGGAAAAAACCCTCAAATTTTAAAATTGTTAGAACTTTTATTTGTGTTGACCATCTCTCTAGTGGCTTCATGAAAGGGTGAGTTAAATTCTTGCTGGGCCAGGTATGAAGTTTACTATCTGACTTGAGTAAGTATAGAATTGCATACGGAAAAGAATTTGTGTTCAAAATTTAAAGACATTGCTCCATCTCCATTTTTGACCTTTAGAAGTCTAAACCCAGCCTTATTTTTAGTCCTTTGTGTGTAACCAGATTTTATTCTTGAGAAGCTGTTAGGATATTCTTTTTTCTCCAGCGTTGTGAAATTTCAAGTGATGTGCCTCAATGTGGGTCTGTTTTTACCCATTCTGTTGGACAGTGTATGAGCCCTTTTAATCTGGAAACTCTTCAGTTCTGGGGACTTTGCTTGAATTGTTTCACTGTTGATTTCTTCCTTCTTATTTTCTTTTTTCTCACTTTCTCAACACTCTCTCTGTATTTTAAGATAGTAGATACTCTGGATTAGTCTCCTATTTAAAAAGAAACTTTTTTCATCTATTTACTTACTTTGTTATACTCTCTGGAGATTGCTTCAATATTATGTATTAGTCCTTCTGATCAGTTTTTTTTATTTTTATAATCATATTTCTAATTTCCAGAGTTCTTTTTATTGTCTAAATATTTGTTTATCATAAAATCCTGTCTTGTTTTGTGTCTGAAATATTGTTTCTTTTCTTTCAAAGGAAATTTATGGTAGCATTTTGGGAGAGGAAGTTTATTTCTCTGTTTACCATAAGCTTTTAAAAAATGCTTTTAAAAGATTTTATTTATTTAGTTTTAGAGAGAAGGGAAGGGAGGCAGACATAGGGAAAGAAACATTGACGTGAAAGAGCAACATCTATTGGTTGTGTTCCACATGCCCCTAGCTGGTGGGGACCTGGTCTGCAACCCTGACTGGGAATCGAACCAGCGACCTTTCAGTTTGCGAGACTGTGCAACCCACTGAGCCACACCAGTCACGGCAAAGGTTTGTGTTTGTTTTTGTTTTAAATTTGTTTTAGTTTTTTCCTATTAGAGACCTTCTTTAGAGGCTTCCCCCTCAAATGCTCGGTCAGGGAAAATAAAGAGTGGGGTATCAAAAAGCTGACTGGGGACTCAGCACAAAATTGGGGTTTGTGTACTTTATGAGTTTATATATGTTAAGAAATTTGTCCTAGGGATTAGACCTAAATAACTGTGTGAGGAAT
The DNA here is from genome assembly GCA_004026545.1 of Mormoops blainvillei. NCBI lineage: Eukaryota > Metazoa > Chordata > Mammalia > Chiroptera > Mormoopidae > Mormoops > Mormoops blainvillei. The sequence goes on from PVJD01000263.1 coordinate 524,331, forward strand.
TATAGCAGTGGACTGGAAGAAGGTCCTGGAAGTGAAAGAGTGGCAGATCAGAGGAATAGTCTTTAACAAGTTCTAGTTCACGCACTGAGGTGGATGGACAAGTTGTGATTTCTAGTGTATCTAAGAAAAGACCTATGTCCAGCCACCCAAGTGGGACTACAAATAGGAGCTCAGTAAGAGGCAGCGGGAACTATTACCTCTACGCAGCCTCTGCAGGTTTACCACCAGGTGCTCGGTGGGCTTGAGAATGCTGCTTGCTACCAGGGCCTGTAGCTGGAAAGAAGTGCTGGACATGGAGTTGAGGAGAGGAAGAGACAAAGTGCTGCCTACCATGAACTCTGCACTTTCCAACATGACATTTAACTGTGGGATTCTTTAGAGAATAATGACCACTGCTTAACTTTTATCCCCAAATTCCATGCAAGATTTTCTCTGGGCAGTGCTAACTCACAACCATACAGGGAAGGGCAGATGCAGTTCCAAACTTAGCCCAGGTGGCAATAGACCAATATAACGTAAGGACTCTGGGTGTAATTGCAGGATGATCCATTTAAGTTTGGCCTTTCTTTTTGGGCTGGCCCCGGTCCTGGAGAAGAGTTTACCATTTTTAGCACAAAGAGTGACATAGCCTTTTGTGACTGGTTGTTATGGGAGGGGGCAGGGGGTGGCTACAGACTTGGGCATGCAAATCTTCATGTGAAATCTCTGTTTTGAGCATGCTTTCCCCCTCAACTTTGGTTTTCAAGTCCAGAATTCTGTTTTCTTCCCCCCCCCGTCCGAGAATTTGTTCCCTATTATCCCCAAGATACAACAGGGGATCATCTCTATTTCCAGTGGTATCTGTGATTGCCAATTGCTGAGCATTTAGGCAGTTCTGTCATTTAAACCAGGTTCCTCCACTTGGCTCTTAGCTTTCCCCTCTGCTAGTTTAAGATTAATTTTACTCAGGCCAGCTGAGTCATTTCCTGCCTATCTATTTGCTTTCTAGCCTATAAAATTTTATAGCTGTTATCTTTGCACCTATTTTCCCATTTTGCGAGTTTATGTTCTTAAAAATCCTTTATTATCTATTTAGCGTAGTTTCAAGAGGGAATTAAATAGCTGCATGTGTTCAATGTGCCATTTTTGATTGGGAGTTCATGCAAATTTATCTATTTGAAAATAAAAGTAATTAGATTAAAAATTTCACATGGTCCACCGTAGGAGTATTCAAATAGAAGGTGGCTTCAGCACATTTTTCTTACTCCTTACTCTGCCTGTGGAATAATAAAACAACTGGATTCGTAAGTTGCCAAGGTCAAGAGGATGAATGTGAGTCCGCTATATGAGAATCTCATTTATATTTCATTCAACAAGTATATTTTGAGCGACTATGACATTTCAGGCACCAATTTAGTTAATGAGAATACAGCAATAACAACCATAAAAATCCATACTTTTATAGAGTTTATATTCTAGTAGAAGGAGACAGGTAATAAGAAAAACAAGGTGATTGCTATGATGAAAAATAAAAGAGGTTATGAACACAGAGAAATGGGTTTTGATATTTTACATAGAATAAATAGAGACAGTCTCTCTGGGAGGTCACATTTGATTAGAAACCTGAGAAAAGTAAGAGAAGTGGTGAAGAGAGTCCCAGGTGGACAGATCAGAGCTGTAGGAGGTGAGAACATGAGGAGGTTAAATGGCTCCAAAGAGTCTTTCATGTAAATTACGTAGATGAGGCTGTGGTACCACTGTTGGTGGGTTTGAGTGAGGAGATTTCTTAACAGGGCTACTGGCAGTCTGGTCAGCTCCTTCTTGAGGAGGGCTGTGCTTCCCAAGGGCTTCTGTACCTAGAAGGAAACAAGCTGAACCCAGCAATTCTAGAGACAAACTACTGGGCTGATTTGTGCATTGTCTCTGTGGTTGGAAGGAGAATATTATTTGCATTGGGTGAGACCAGAGAGCAAAGATGCCCTTTCTTCTGCCTCAAAAGAGAGGTAACATCAAAACAAGGCAAAACAAAACAAAACAACTCTGTCTCATCAGAAAAAATAAACCAACCAACAAACTGCTGTACCTTCTTCTCCCCGTGCCCCTTTTCTTTTGCTGTATCTTCTATCACTTGCCAGTTTTGTCCCTGTTTGAAGGAGCCTAACAGATGGAACAGTGGGGGGCGGGAGATCAAACATGAGCAAAGAGGGAGTGGGAATCGCTTGAGCAAATTCAGTAACCAGAGATGAGGAGACCGAGCTAAACCCTGATAGCTCAATGGACTAAAAGTGGTGGAAGAAGCAGAATTAACCTTAAAAAAAAAAAAAGCTATGAAAGGATAAAATTTTAGCCCTAAAATCTTTCAAGAATTATGATTTTTAGCCCTAAAATCTTTCAAGAATTATGATTTCCAGGATAAAATTTTAGCCCTAAAATCTTTCAAGAATTATGATTTTGAGGAAAAAATCTCATTAGATTAACTGAAACAAGAATGATCCCTTCTGAGAAATAAATTAATGATTTGGAAGATTAAGGGAAAAAATAAGTCAAAACAGAAACAAACTAAAAACACAAAGGGAAATGAAAATTATGAGGAAAAGAGAAAAGACTTGGAGGATAGTTTTAGGAGTCAGAACATAATTGCAGTTTCAGAAAGGGAAAAAAGAATAAACAGAGAAGTAACAAACAAAATAAAATTTCCTTGGCTGACAAAGATTACAGATTTACAAGGCTCACTGTGTCTCAGACAGGATTCATTTGAGAGAAGATGACATGGCGATATTTCTGCATTTCAAGGATAAAGGAAGCTCTTCCCAGAAAGAAAAAAAAAAGATTAACAACTAGTATCAGACTTCTCATCTGTAATATCAGGAACAGGCATGCAGCACAACAATGACAACAGTCTACTGGGAGAAAAGGATTGTCATCAGGAAATCATTCTTCACTACAGCCATTCACCCATGGGAGCAAATGAAGGGCACTTTGAGCTTGCAAGGATTCAAAAAGAATAACAATTATATATCCTGTCTCACAAAAATGTTCTAGGAAATATTCTAGCAAATGATAATTGAATTATAAGAGAGCTTTCAAAGTAGAGGGAAAAAAAAGAGGAGAGAAAAGAATTGGGAACAGAGAGCTACAGATCTTAAGGAATTTGAATTGAGGGTGGGAGGTGGGGGTGGGTGGGGCTGGGGAAAGTGGTGGTGGAAAAACGTTGACAAAAACAAATAAACAAAAAAAGCAGTAGGGGAGGCTGGGAGTAGCGTGGGAAATTAAGAAGCCAAAGGACCCATGCGCGCAGCCCATGGACATGGACTAAGAGGTGTGAGGATGATGGGATGGGGTGCAGGGTTGAGGGAATATAGGGGGGAAATGGGACAACTGTAATAAATAAAATATATCACAAAAAAGAAAACACATTAAATTCGTATATAATCTTGAATAGCTCAAAAGAAAAAAAATAGAAAAGAATTGGGAGCAGTAAATCTTACACAGAGAGCTACAGATCTTAAGGAATTTGAATTATTGCTTAGGAATTTGTAATAGAATGATAAAGTAAGGATTTTTGAGATAGAAGAGTTAATTGTAAGAGAAGCTCTAATGATAACCGAGTACCCAAAAGGTTAAATTATGTTAGAGAAAAATAAATTTCTTGATGGAGTGTGGTGTTGAGTTGTGGAGTATATTATGCTGAAGGTTCTATTCAGAGGGGTGGCTGAGTTGAGTGAGTAGACTATACTTTTACAATTTTCATCTTGTTGAGGAAGAAGTAGACCAAGGAGGAAAATTTGTGAAAGAGATAATTGATATTTTAAAATAAGTTAGGAATAGGAGAGTAAAAACTAAAACTGGTATATATACTGGAACTTATTAAGAAAAAAGAAAAGCCCTGGCTGGTGTGGCCCAGTGGATTGAGGGCCAGTCTGTGAACCAAAAGTCACCAGTTTGATTCCCGATCAAGGCACATGCCTGGGCTGCAGGCCAGGTGCCCAGTTGGGATGGTATGTGAGAGGTAACCAATTGATGTATCACTAGCACATCAGGTGTTTCTTTCCCTCTCTTTCCCTCCCCTTTCTCCTCTCTCTGAAATAAATAAATAAATAAATTAATTAATTAATTAAAAAATCTTTTAAAAAAAGAAAAGAAAAAAAGAAATAAAAATATAATTGCCTATGTCATTTACCTACAAAGGAAATTAGGGAAACACTCCTGAACAGTAAACATAAAATGAGGCAAAGTAGTAAAAAATGATCAGTTACAACTCATGTGAAATTGGTTTTCACAATTACAAAACAGGGACTTGTCAGTTTGGGTGAAAAAGAAAATCTAGCATCTAGCTAAACATATTTCAAAGGAAGTGGAGGGAAAAAATTAAAAATAAAGAACCAGGCAAAATTACATCAGGTAAATGAAAAACTGAAAGAAGGTAGATGTGGCAAAATTAAAACAAAGCCAAGTAAAAATTCTAGGCCAATGCATTAAACTATGTAATGATAAAGTAAACAAAAATGCATGTCTTAAATAATATTATCAATGAGATATTCAAAACAAAAACTAGAAATAACCAGAATATAATTTTTTATCATCTCTTTAAGACAATATGAGTTCTCATTGACCCAGAATATAA